>CM065681.1:21004059-21063448 GCA_017654935.2 Phymorhynchus buccinoides | reverse complement strand
CCGTCCCTAAAGTGCCCCTAAAAAGAGTCTCTGGCCAGAAGAATCACCAAGGGAAGCTAGAGCCACTTCCAATGGCTGGTCCATATCAACAGACTTCAAAGAGCCTGAAAACGCAATACAGCAAAAAAACCGACCAACAACGTCACAAAGCCACAGCCATTGAGGCTTTTGGACAAAGATGCCTTCCCAACAGTAAAACTAGGAAGGCTAAAACCTTGACCGGGCAAGATTTGTCACAATGGAGTTTCTCTGCAACAGCCTTAGAATGCTTGGCGAAAGAGGGGAAAGGGAGGTAGTCCTCATGGACACCTAGTACCACTTGAAGGATAGAACAACAAAAGAGCTAAGGAAACTGAATCTCCTTGGGCCTGGTAGACCCGCCAAAGTGAAACGGTTAGTTACTTGCGAGAGCGTAACAGAGTATCAAGTGACGTCAGGATAACCTGGAAAAAAACCCTTTCAACGGTAACTGGACTTGTGAAACGGTAGAGAACAGAAGAATCATAACCCTTTAAAACGGCCTAATAGACGCCGGCCAATTAGAGTCAGAAGGGGCCGAAAACGGTCGGAAATTTTTTGATAAACCGGTTGAACAGGACCGGTTGAAAAAGTTCATGGCAGGTTGAACAACACTGTTGGTAACCAGAAAGGCATGAATCTTAAAAAGAGCAAGGAAATCCATGCTCGTCAGAATCGAAGAAAAACGACCACAGCGCCGTTGCAACGGACAAGAATGAAACAAAGAAAACGATGGAGTTTCCCAAAAGCCCCCATGTCCAACGGCTAAATTGGCGAAGAGCACTGGAGGCCAAAATCAACCCACGAGGTTCTGTGAACCGGAACGTAATTCGGGACGTCCGTTGCCCATACCGGTTAAATGGATAGGTGAGAGCGATCGATCAGAAGAACAAGAGCTCAAGACCAGAAGATCGAAGCAGATCTAACCAGATGAGAAAACTTTACCAGTCCTCAACGTGAATTCAGTTTTAACCACCAAATCCTCCATGAAGGAGGGAGCTTGGAGAGTCAAAGAGCTCTTAGACTGCTGAAGAGAGCCAACTGAGCGATCAGTGGCGGACTCCAGATGGGTCGACCGAACAGGGACCACGTAAGGGCACGATCGAGACAAAATCTTGAGAAGATTCTGAACAGAAACCTCTGTTTGAGAATGAGGGACCTCCAACTGAGGGTCCAACTCCATGTCAGACTCAAAGTCCGACTGATCCAAACAGAACTCCTTGGAAGAGCCTTGGCGCTGTAGCTTCTGATAAGCACGGCCCATAGAATCAAACACCACTGGAGGACCATGCTTGGAAGAGGGTTCTGCCGGTTGGGAGTGTGTAGATCTAAGAACACCGGCCAACAAAACCGCAGGAACCGAGAGACCCCGACGTCCACCGTGAAAACGGGGCATTTCCGGTTGACCCGAACCGGAGGAACGAACCGGAAATTCATCATCCGAATTTTCCGGTTCCAGACGAACCCTTTTCCCGGTATGTCCGCGTTGGCCAAGCAACCGGGAGACAACCGGAGGAAAACGAACCGGGAAAGGCAAAAAACCGGTTGCGGTGGGAAAGCCAAGAGGCTCCAACCATGCCATCCCCCGGTATGTCCGGGAGCAACCGGAGGAAACCGTCTCACCGGGAGAACCGGAAAACCGGGAGAAGCGAATTTCCGGTTGCGGTGGGAATGCGCCATGAGGCTCCAACCGTGCCATCCCCCGGTATGTCCGCGTTGGCCAAGCAACCGTTCACGAGACAACAACCGTTTGTCCCGGGAGAAACCGGATGAATACCGGGAGAAACCGGGTAAACACCGGGAGAACCGGAGGAAACCGTCTCACAACCGTGAGAAGCGAATTTCCGGTTGCGGTGGGACTGCCAAGAGGCCCCAACCGCGCCAGTGCCAGGATCACTGGAGAGCCATCCCCCGGGAGGGGGGTATGGACTCTTATCGGTATTGAAGGTGCCCCGCACCGACCGATTTGACTGTCCTGGTAACCTCTCCCTCGAACTGAGTGGAGGATTTGAGCCCGGACTCAGGAAAGGGAACAGGCCGTTCACGATCCTGGAGGTACCTCCCAGGTACCACCGGATGATTGCCTGACAGACTGGCCAGTCTGGTGACAGAGGAGTCACCTCTGTCACTAGGCAATCTCCCCGGAGGGGAGCCTCTCTGTTCCGTAAACATCAAGCCCACAGGACGGAAACCAGAGGTGGAAAGGGATTTCCTATCCCTGTTGAGGTCGACGCTGGCCTTAGTGGACAAGGGCCTCCTGGAGGCAAGCCTGTGAACAGAAGAAGGAGAGAGGGTTGCGCCAGTGACAGTCTCACGAGAAGAGACAACTGGCGGCACCCTCTCTGGCCTAATCATAGAACCGAAATAGGAGGAAGATTCTGTCGATGCGAAAGGGAGAACCCTGAAACCCGAAGAGTCCAAGAGACGAAAGAAAGACAGCGTAGTACAAAGCCTGCGAGTCCAACGGAAAAGGAGAAGGAGCAGAAACCTCCGAAGGGAGAGAAACTGGAATGGGCTCCGAAACCGGTTAGGCCGGTGTAACCGAAACGGACTGTGACTGGACGTTAGACGTAGGATTTGTGAGAGGATTTAGACGAAAACTTCTTGAGAAGATTAAGAGAACCTGCCCAAAGGGTCCCTAGTGAGAGAAGAAGAGTCAACTGACTTGGAAACAGAAAAACAACCGAAGCAGAAACTGCTTTGCCCGAAGTGGGAAACCGAGGGGGTGGAAGAAGCCATAATCATAATGGCTGACGCCACCCCGAAAACGAACAACAGAGTGAACGAAATAATTTTTCAACTAAAACGAACACCAAGAAATGACAATGAAATAATATCGATAGGATGACTAACAGCCTTCCCAAGAAACTGAATAGAACAAAGCTAAACACGGAACGAACCCACCAGATAGACAAGAGTCAGAAAAGGCGGAGCAGGGTAGGCCCAGGTGTGGTAGAAAGGCTGGAAAATTTAAGAATGACATATCCGGTGCCCCAAGGGTGCGCGTCATACCCGGAAGTAAGGGGAGTCACTCCCGCTGCTCCCTGCGGTATGGGTGCAGTCCCATGGGGCCAGTTTCGTTTTAGCTATGTGCTAGGGTAAGGTTCCAGGTTGTTTTAGGCTAATGCAGTTGTTTTGAGTGTTGGTACAGTATGATTAAATTAGATTGCACATTTTACGACTATAAGGCGATACTTTTTCTTTTTCTCCTAGACTGAGACCCCTGCGCCTTATAATGTGACTAATAATATGCAAAGAAACTATAATAACAACATCTGAATTTTGTGTAAAATTTTTGGGGGGTGCGTTTTATAATCAGGTGCGCCTTGTAGTCCGTTATATTATAATACGATAAATCCATGAGCGACGCGAAGCCAGCCTGACCTTCCTGTGGGGCGATCTGCTCAGAGCCATCAACCTCATCCTCCTGCTGGGACTCCACCTGCTCAATGTTCTCCTCCTCATCATCATCCTCCACCTCCTCCTTCACCACAACGTCCCGCTTGGTTCGCTTCATCGTGGACTGTGTGCAAAACATACACCGGTTTTCATTCTTCCTTCATTTCCCATGCACACGAAATTCCTGAAAACTATTCGAGTTCAACATGCCGAAACAAACAAATAAGATGGGATAATTATTTTTTAATAAACATTTTCTTGTTATAGTTATTAATAGAAGTTTTGGGAAATGGGGATATTAAATATTTGTTATTCATAAATGAAACTTGTTTCCATAATGCATAAATATTGTAGCATTTTACAGACATAATATAAATAGGGAAAAAAACCCACGTAACAACACTATTTACTTCTACCAAGACTAACTGAAAAGATAATAACTAAAAGCAAAAGTGTAAAAAAAATGACATAAAAATAATAAATTAGTTTTTAATAGCAAACAGACAGAAATGTCTTTTATACACAGCTTAAAAGCTAAATTGCCTTAATATAATAATATCTATGCTGTTTCAAACATGACCCAGTTCTCACCACAGCCATTTTGGGAGGGGAAGCAACCTCCAAGGATCGTTTTGCCGTCTTGGTCTGCTGCTTAGGTGCCAGGGGCTTGGGACGACTTGGGGGCACCTCTTTAGCCTTTGACTTCTGGCTATCTGGCTTGACCAGGAAAGGGTTGACTGGTTTCCTGAACAAAACCACAATCGATGAACACCTGAAGATAAAGAAACGACCACTATTCAACACTCAGAAGACATTTTTATTGATCTCGACACATTTCTTCTTTGCATAAAATTGTAAAAAATAAACAAGTATCAACCTAAAACCAACTACACAAAGAATAGAGATAAAGCTTCAACCTAAAATATAAATATTTAAAAAGCAAGAGCTTTTAGCACCCTAACCACAATCAATGATAAGAGAATTTGCCTCTGTTAAAGGAAATAACTTGAAACAAATAGCTCTCTGTGGAAAACTGAAAGGAGCCAGAATGAGGGGAATTTGTGTGCTGTCACACACACACTTATTCAAAAATGAATTATTCCCTCAGTTTTCTATTCATAATGTATGGGTGCATACACAGACATTTTTAAAACTTTTTTCCCCTATTAATTAAAAAAAAAAAAGGTGCATTTTCTTTCATTGACAGACCACAAGTCTTGAGTAGTCTGGGTAGCTGAAATGAGTAGTTTTGGTGCAAAATGTGTAGTTTTAAATTAAACCATCAAACAATGTTCACTGACAAATGAGTAATGAGTAGTCTAGCATTATTTTCAATTTTGAAGAGTAGTAGAGATCCAAACTGAGTAGAATACTACTCAAAAAGAGTAGAGTAAACACAGGCATGAGAATAGTCTGAAGTCCAATCCTCTGAAAACCGCGGTAAAAGGGCCATCAAGGTCCTAGACTAAAGAGGGACAACACAGAAATCAGTTCTGAACACCACCAAAAAGGCTTAATATAATTATTGAAGAAATGGCTTTAAAATGCTATTTAACACAAAGGATAACACTGAATAAAAAGGCAAAACCTCTGACAAGAGAAGCCAATCCTCTGTCAGAAATTCTTAATCCTCTGAAATCCTCTGACTGAAACAGGTCTGCATTGATTACAAAAAAGGCTATCCAAGACAAGAGCACGAATCTTTTATGACTGACCTTGCAGCAGCATGGGCCTTGCTCTTGCCGGGTCCCTTGGGCAGCACAGGGGTGGAGGTTCTGCTGCTGCTGCCTTTCAGCTCCTGCATCAGGTCGCCCAGGACATCGTCACCGGCAACACTCACATCCTTCTGCACACGCACAACAACAGGACCCGTTCAGCTCATTTTATTATAAACCGCATATACGTAATACACCCAAACCTCTATTATAAGACCCTCCTTTAACACACGAATGGCCCGGATCCGGCTCATGAGTTTTCAAGAGGTTTTGATTTCTGGCGTGTAACCAGCTTTCAAGTGCAACGTCATAACCTATTTTCGGTTTGCTTTGACCTTGCATCTCTTGAAATCAACCAATCATTGCAGACTTTACATTCAGGTTTGGTTGTAGAGGGGGGTCAAAGATCGGAATGTTAAATTTTCCTTCTTTCTATGTGTTAGCTGTTTTCATCAATAGGAGACAAACGACGAAGGTATGGAATCTGATGTTTTATGATCGCTTAGTGCATGGTGTTAGCAATCTTATTTAAAAATATCAGTCCATAACTTTTCATAACTTTTTTGTGGTGATGGGTTTTCGAACCTAGTCAAATGGCCCGTCCGAAACGGTTGTAAGGGGAAGCAACTGGCCAGTGCCGAGAGAGTTAAAAGACCTCCTCTCATTTAACACTGATTTTTTTTTGCACAAATGTAATGTGTCTTACTAATTTATGTATAAAACTAACCTCCATATTAAGACCCCTCCAATTCAAGACCGATTTTCATTGACTTTTTTGAAGTCTTCAAATAGAGTTTGACTGTATTCCAAAACTTAAAGAAAAGGAGAGGGACTTTTTTTTTCATGTAGAGGCTAAGGTAATTCATTAGGTGCGCCGAAAATTAGTGTGCACAAAAAACCAAAATAATGGCTATGAGCAGCAACGAATGTGGCCTACTTTCCACAGGAAGTATATGCAGAGATGCACACAAAGCACACAGAAATACCAGAAAAGATTCCATAGATATCAATTACAGAGAACAGAAATATCTAAAATGATCTGCTTTTAGTTTTCACTTTTCTCCTAATATACCAAATTCGAAAGAATCTACTACATATGTACAGTGGAACCTCCCTTATAAGACCCCCTCCCCACATAAGACCTACTTCTCTGAGACATTGCCCTTCTTTGTAAGTAATAAAAATTGCCTCCCTTATATAAGACCCCTCCCTTATAGGACCTCATTTTGGATGATTTTTTAAGGTCTTATAAGGGAGGTTCCACTGTACAATGAACACCATTTGATCTCCACTGTAATGGAAAGTCTGTAACGCTTGGATCTCCTTTCCATCAATGTTACCAAATGCTGCACACCTCAGATTTCTTCTTGCTGGACGCAGCAGCGGCAGCAAACATGGTCTTGATGTCTTTCTTGGGCTTGGTTCCTGGCCTCACAATGTTCTTGTTCTTCTTCTTCCCGCCATCTTTGCCTTTACCTGAAAACGTCACACAATATCATCAGCTCCTTTCACAACTCAAGATCAAAAGTTTAAATGAAATGTTTGTATATGTGTGCATATATTATATATAATACATGAATATTTTCAGTCTTTGACCAAGTTATGCACATTAAGTAGGTGCTAAGTAACAGCTCTATCAAGATAAAGCAAAAGTCTGAACAGTCCAAGCAGAATAAACAGCCCAAATCTTTTAAGACTGACTTTGCTGCAGCAGGGGCCTTGTTCTTGTTAGGGCCTGTGGGCAGACCAGTGTGCATGTCACTTGCGATAGCATGTGAGACTGCGTGGGACTGTTCATTTAAGACTAATTGGGCATGTTCTCATACACCATGCCGCAAGGATGTATGTTAGAAATGATAATCAGCAATACATGGGTGCAACTACACAAAAATGAAAAAAAACCTGAAAGGCCGGGGTCTAGGGGTAATGTCCCCCTGCAGCTGAAGAAAAAATTGATTTATGAAGGCATTTTAGTTTGCTTTTTCCACAATTTATACAAATGCTTATTTAAAAGTGTTTGAAAAATATTGTAGACACACAAAGATCTTGTTTGACACATTTAAAAATAAGGAACTTCCTTTTCTGGTAAAATTTAGAAAACCAGGAAATCCTTGTATACAGGAAAAGTTGCACCCATGACAATATAAAGCATTACATACTCACTCAGCAGGTCCAAATTTCTCCAGAAAAAGCAGTCATGTCAGCAAATGTTGACAATAAAAACACCCTAGATCTGAACAATCTCCCCATCACACACCACCTCCACTTTCCTCACCTTCCCCCTTGGCCACAGACACTTCATCCATGTCGTCATCAAATATTTCACGTCCGTCTTCAACATAGCCCCCTCCATCTGCAAAAATCAACAAATATATCGTCAGTGAAATTAAAAAAACTTGTATCTCGATTTTTGAGTTAAGATAGATAGTCAGCTCTCTAATTTTTCCCGCCACCTTCCACCAAAAGCTCGTATCTCTAACGACTTTCTATCTGGGGTAAATGAGGTTGTGAAAATAGAAGAAAAACCTCGTAAGTCCCAAATTCAGATCTAGTTAACCCCGTACCTTCGTTCTTTTCAACTATAAAAAATAAAAAATAAAGTAATTTAAACGAAATGCAGGGGCGTGTTTCTCTAGATAACGGTCGCCGCGCGAATAACACTCACGGCAAACGGGGCCTAAGAAACACTTTACAAAGCATTTGCGGAAGAATATTACAAGCTCTTGTCTGATTGGTCAATTTTTTTATATTTTTTTAAACAAACTGTAATGGACCAATCAACAACAAGAACCGTATTCACCCCCTACTAGTTCCGGATAGTTCGCCGCATGTCACCTTTCGACTGAGAGCAAAACGCCATGCGAACTATCGCTAAACGAAGGGTGTTTCTTAGATCGTTTTTGCCGATTTGAGCGAGCGCGATGAAACGTTAGCCCTTGTGAAACTCGCCCCAGGACTAACCTCGCAATGTCTTGAACAACATACTCATCATTGTTGTGGTCAACGTGGCTAATTTAAAAAAAAAAAAATTATATTTTCTCAAAACTACCAACATTGAGATACGAGGTTTTTGAATTTCACCGACGTCGACGATATAAATTATGTAAAAGGAGAAAATCTGTTAATCATAAAGCATGGTGTATTTTGCATTAGAAGTAAAACACAGCTTTCTTGTCGATTCTTAAACTATGATGTATCATGAGGGGTGTAGCAAATTTGTACTGACCAAAGCCTAATATCGTCGGTGACATTCACAAACCTCGTATCTCGATTTGGGGGGTGTTTGAGTTAGATACATAGTCAGTTCTTTTAATTTTTCCCGCCACCTTCCACCAAAAGCTCGTATCTCTAACGACTTTCTATCTGGGGTAAAAGAGATTGTGAACATAGAAGAAAAACTCGTAAGTCCCAAATTCAGATCTAGTTAAGGACAAAACCTCGTATCTTCGTTCTTTTCAAGTCTTAAAAAACCGTTTTCAGTAATTTTAACAGAATGCAGGACTTAACTCGCAATATCTCAAACAACATATTCATCATAGTTAATCAATTGTGGCCAGCGCAGTTACTTTTTAAAACAGTTAAATTCGTTTTTCTCAAAACTACCAACATTGAGATATGAGGTTTGTGAATGTCACTGACGATATGTTATTCAAACTTCCATACAAGCATCATTTGAAAAACAAGCTGACAATTCATTCCTGGCCTATCCTACTCTTCTTGAGATAATCTTATTATGCCCACAAAGTACTATGTATTATTACAGTGGAACCTCCCTTATAAGAGTAGACCTTCAAAAATCATCCAAAACGAGGTCTTATTAGGGAGGGGTCTTAAACTACTAAAAGGGAGGTCATTTTAATACTTACAAAGAAGGACAATGTCTTAGAGAAGTAGGTCTTATGTCAGAGAGTCTTATTATGGTAAGTCTTACAAGGGATGTTCCACTGTACTATTAATTATAAATGCTCTAATTCCAAGTAACTGGAAGCAAAATTTATCTTCATCAAAATCAACTCACATTTTGAACCATATCTGAAAATAATGAAATTTGGAGAGTTCACCATTATCTTTAGAACCAAAACATGGCCTATGTCAGCAAAACAGTCATTCACAGTGAAGAAGCAATCAATTTAAGTTTAAAAAAACTGGTTATTCACCATCTGAAAAATGGTGCTACACCATTATTTTTATTTGTCCGAAAAACTTTCTGAATAATAATTTACAGATCAAGGCAAAGATAAAAGTACCATCATCGACAATCCAGTCATCTTCTTGGCGTTGTCGAACCATGTCAGAGTACTCTCCCTCTTCCACCACATCATAGATGTTTTTCTCCTCCTCCAGCTGAGAAAAACACGACAACAGGTTTGTACAAACACAGCAGACATTGTCGTTGAAAACAAATGACAAAACCATAAGACTGTCATCATCACTGATATTCTGTTATTATGTTTATGTGAATGTTATGGGAGCGAATGTGGGTTGTTGTTTTTGTGTGTGTGTGTGCTTTAAATGTTTTCGCTATCGTCCGAACTTTTGTTGAGTGGGGGGGGGGGGGGGGGGGGGGGGGGGGGTGGGGGGGGGGGGTGGAGTACACAGACGCTGCAACTTCCCGTCCAAACCCAACTTCGACAACTATCAAAATTTTGGTTGAGCGGGGGTGGGGATGACGATATCACATATCGACACTTACATGTCTTGCTTTTTCGTCATAACTGCGATCGCACCTACAAAATGGTGCCATGGCTCTGTAAATAGGAAGTGTAGGAAATGAACCAAGCGGAAGTAACGATTCAAGGGACATCACTAGCGGGATAGCTGACGAAAGTGCCAAGTACAGTTCAAACACTGCCTTCTTTCGATTTCTTCTCCCTCTTTTTTTTTCTCTCACACTCGTTCAGCGGAAATGCGGAATGTTTTGTTGCTGACCGTAACAGCGTAATCGGAGGTCTCAAAACGTAATAATTACGGACAAATCCGTATGGAAAACAGGTCTGCTCCAGGGATCATCCCAACAGCCGAAGCAATTGAACACTATGGTACAAATGCACCAGCTAGGGATGAGAACATTATGTATGTAATTATATTTTAATTATTTTTAATTTTTTAATAATTAACAAAAGCAAAACACTTTCTCTCTCTCTGTAGGTGTAGGTATGTGTATCATTACAGCCCTATGTGTGAAATTTATAGCTTGTTTTAACTCAGCATTCTTTAGGTGCTTCTATGTGTATTTCAGGGTGTCTGTGAGTTTGGCATGTATGTGTGCATGTGTGCACGTGAGAGAGAGAGAGAGAGAGAGAGAGAGAGAGAGAGAGAGAGAGAGAGAGACAGAGAGAGAGAGAGAGAGAGAGAGAGAGTTGTCTAGTTTTTACTCAACATCTATTGTCAGGGTTATATTTCAAGCTTGAAATACATTGGAAAGTGATCCACTATTATCTCAGCATATATTACGCAAATAATTTAAATAGCATGACTTTTTTTTTTACCCTAAAAAAATGTGAAATGACCCCCAAAATGTCGAGGCAAAGGGTCATACTCATAGTGACCCTAAAAAATGTGGGTGCATGGAGAACACTGAGGGAAGGGTTAACACTATCGTTTTGGCAAGATTAACAGCATTACTTCACAGAAAACTAAACGTTAAATTGATATATTACAGATATATTACAGAAAAGCAGTAAATGAGCTTTAACAAAATGTTGCCCCCAAAAATTGAAACAAACCTCATATTTATTTTTAGCTCCTTGCTCCTTGGCTTTACGGAAGCGTTCCAAAGCAGCTGATCTCCCGGACTTGTCAACACGCTGCCGGCGAGACCTTGATGTTGCCAGAGACTCCGGCACTTGGTCTAAATAAAAACATATCCAGTAACTGTCAGTAAATGACTAAATCACATAAATTACACAAAATAACTAAATAATTCATTACAAAAGTGACTGCCTTTGAACATGCCTACTCAGAAGCCGGAAATCTCTTGTCTGACAAGAGAAACATGGCCTTAGACATTCTATTTCAATATTCATTGACGAAAATGGAGGCTTCTTTCCCTCTTTCTTCTCTTATCATGGTCCTGGATGAATGCAGATTTTTTTTTTTAAATGCACATATTCCTTCTTCTTCCTTGTGATTAACTAACGTTTAAAAAACCGTTTAAACCAACTAACGACAACCAACTTAATCGTTTTGAAGATATGACAATAAAGGTTTGAACTGCGAAGAAAGATGAAGACAAACACCCACTCCTCCTTAACGTGTCTTGCAGTTGTACTTGTAGTCTAATATTAGAGAATACATATTTTTTATTCAATTTTGGGTTAATTCAGCCCTACCATTCGGCGTTTTGACCTTTCTGCATTCAGCATATTTCGGTATGTTTTCACCATTAGTTATGTTATGTACCTAAGAAAGAATATAGATTTAGTTGAAGGGGTACAGAAAAGGTTCACACAAGCCTAGAAACAGACTTTAGTTTAGAGGTGATGTTATATAAGTATACAAAATTCTCCATGGGCTTTATCAGTTTATGACTATACTACCACAAAACAATTACTAACTCTGTGTGAAGATGAAAAACCCCGCGGTCATACTAACATTAAACTTGCACAAACCTTTTTCACTAACCGTATTACTACACATGGAATAACCTTCCAGTTCCACACGAAACACTCAAACAGTAAATCACTAAATGCATCGTCACTAAATGCATTCAAGAACTCATTAGATCGATATTTTCAAATATTGTGTATTCAGTAAAATTAAACAAATTAGACAAATAAAGCACGACTGCAGTGCCTAAGTAGTCGATCGGCAATGCCGATACAACATTAATATAATAATAACAAAAAGAACCAATCTAGAGGGCAAAAGGCTGAAAAGCCTATAGTGCCATGATAATTTGATATATGATATGATTCTGCATTCACCATTTTTCGGTGTTTTCCAGCATCATTCGGTGTTTAGACATTCCTGTGGAGGGAGAGTGGCAGGGAGGGGTGGGGTGGGGGATGGGTGAACCAGGGTCTGGGGTGGGGGTGGGAGGGGAGTTACAGGTGGTTTTTGAAGGCTTCAACCATTGCTGATGGGGTTTTTCACATACAGTATACACACACACACATTCTTGACACAAACATTGAACATTCAACATATAGTGATATACAGTAACTCATTAATATTGTACATTAAAATCAAAACGAAATCACATTTCATTTGTCAACTTTTGTGATACTTCAAAACAAAAAACATGCACAGGAAAGTCTCCAATCAGACTGAGCTTTTCCACATTTAATGATCATGCGCATTCGTCGATCACAATGAACAAACTGTCGACTGTTTACCTGTATCGTCTGCTTTATCATTGTCTGATTTAGTGGGCGCCATTGTGCTTTGAGGTTGGCGCCAAATCATCAGGGGAAGCTACTTCCATAGCAACACTGATTTTTTTTCTTTAAACAGGGTTTATAATTTTTTGTGATTGTTGTATTGTGATTATAGACACATCACGTATGAACTTTAATAATAGGAACTATTTAATATCTTGATGATCCTTTTATCATCCGATTTCTGTTCGTCACTCACAACCACACATAATCTGATGACGTTTACATCCGGCGTGTGTATCAACATCCGCATCGTTCGATGACAACAAGCAGACGCAGACGATCGTTGCTGGTCGTTCCTTCCTTCCTTCCTTCCGTTTGAGTGACCACAGTCACATTTGACTATTTTGTCGTTGCGGTCCGAACTCGCAATAAATAGGTAAGAACGCTTTTATCTCATTCTGTGTTTTGGTTGTGCTTTTTGTGAGTTATGTGAGGAGTGTCCACTAAAACTAGTTACTAGTAAAACTAGTACTAGTTAGTAGTAGTAAAAGCTTCAGACCCAAGGCAAGGGTAGGGAGTGGCTGGGTGGCATCATCATGGCTGTGTTCCGCTGAACGGTCACAGTCTGGCCAGTTGTCTGGCCGTCTACCCACCAAAACTCTCTCTCTCTCTCTCTCTCTCTCTCTCTCTCTCTCTCTCTCTCTCTCTCTCTCTCTCTCTCTCTCTCTCTCTCTCTCCCTAGTCCCTCTCTGCTTTGTTTTTGTTTTTCTTCTTTTCTTTTGTTTTTCTCTCTCTTCACCCTTTTCAGTTGCAATAATGGTCAGAACTGACCTTGACAACTATATTAGAAGAAGGAAGAACCATTGTTTTACTATAGAATTAAATGGAGAAGTGTTCAATTAATCTTTGTAGAGGGGAAGTATTGTTTTTTGATCTTGTTGATTTTTTGTTGCCTGATTTTTGCTATATATTTGCTGTTTGCTGTTTTCTTGTTTGTCTATGTTGATAAAGGCACATTCGCCGAAATATCCAGTAGTTTTGTTTTGTTTCTTGTGAATAGGGTGCTGAAACAACATGCCTAAAATCATGTCTCCCCCACCCCCCTCTTTCTCGCACGTGCATGCACAATGTGGGGCCTGCTTGGCGGTCATACATGATTCATATACATATATTCCCCTCTGCATGCATCGTGTGGGGCCTGGGTGTTCCTGGCTGAACTGGGT
This sequence comes from Phymorhynchus buccinoides, assembly GCA_017654935.2. Classification (NCBI taxonomy): domain Eukaryota; kingdom Metazoa; phylum Mollusca; class Gastropoda; order Neogastropoda; family Raphitomidae; genus Phymorhynchus; species Phymorhynchus buccinoides. Next base: position 21,049,771 of record CM065681.1, on the reverse strand, counting down.
ATGCTTAACGGTCGTGCATGACTCAAGCATATATTTTTCTGCATGCATCATGTGAGGACCGAGCGTCGTGCATGATTTACTTCTATCTTGCATCTCACTAAAAATTTACTCAACCCCTCCACTTCCCATTTCAAGCCTACAAAATACTCAACCAAGTTCATCTTTTCATATCTTTTAATAGTTTTATATCATCTTAAAACAACAAATGATTAGCTAATATTTAATACCTATCTGAACTTACAGAATAAATACCCAACCAAATTACTCTCTTCATATCCTGTCAATATCATTGTAAACAACAAACGCTTTTCTATTATCTAATATATTTCTCAAATCCTATCATCACGTGCTGCGCATCTTCGTCTTTGAACCCCTGTATATATGTGAATAATTGCCAATAAACGGCAGGTTGAACATTACTGGAATAATAATAAAATAACGTTACTTTACACTTGTCGTGTAAACACTTTGTTCAAAATTGAAGGTACTGAAATTTTGTTTTGAGATAAAAATGACTTTTTAACATAAGGATTACAGGGTTCATTCTTGCCACAGGACATCATAGGTCATTTGACCAGTTGGCAGAAAAAGCAATAGGTCATTTTCCCAAAACAATAGGTCACAGATTTGCCGCAGTACATATTGTGTTCATGAAGGTTAGCAAACAGATGTGGCCTTTCCCCATGGTTGAAGGTTTTCATCAGATTTTGTTAATTCTCTCTCTCTCTCTCTCTCTCTCTCTCTCTCTCTCTCTCTCTCTCTCTCTCTCTCTCTCTCTCTCTCTCTCTCTCTCACACACACACACACACACACACACACACACACACAAAACACATCACACACATAGTAAAATGTACATTGCCATTTCATAGTTTAATGTAAAAAATAAAGTCAAAGGAAACTTATATTCCTGCTCACAATTTAACCCTATGATCCTGCTTTTTTTAAAATGTAATCTCATTCTCATTCATAGTGTTTATGCACAGTGAACACACAGGCAAACACATGTGCATAACCCCTGGAATAGGCTGACTACAGAGAGAGAGAGAGAGGGGGGGAGACAGACAGATCGAGATATGGACAGGCAGACAGAAACACAAGCGTACACACACACTTGCATATTAATGCAGTAGCTTATGTTTTTGAGATGATGCCATTCACATCTCTAAAGGAACGGCTTGATGCTGCTGCTTTTTCCTCTGTCGAACTTGCAGGCTCTGTTGACTCAGACTCAATGCTGGCTGACGATGCACAAGTTCAACTAATGTTTAGAGTACAAACATACAGTGAAACAAGCAAACTGATCTGCATACTAATTATTATTGAAGACATGTTAGTATACTATGAAAGTAATCTTCCCTCCCCCCCTCCCCCTCCAAACAAAACGGAAAAATACAATTAATCGAGAAATGTAGGGGGGGTGGCACATCTTGACCTTTACTGATGACCGCTGAGGCACGAAGCGAAAATCGGGTTCAGAGTTTTGATGTGGAAAAGGAAAAGTTGGGGTGGCTTGACCTAATTCCAATGATCAGGTCCTACAAGTTGCAGACGATGTCTGAGCTAGCAAACAGATTCTTCTGCCCCTTTCCTACTCGTGGCTTCTTTTGGGGAGGCATGGCTGGTTTTAAACACGTTTTGTTGTGAAAAGGCCGAGAAACGAAGAACGATCTTCTTTAGTACTAGGCCTAGGCCTGCGTCAATGACCGATGACCGACGCCAAGAATGAACCCTGGGATTATTAAAGTGGAACCACAAACTTATTTTGAGTTACCCTGTCTTTTTGAGTTAGCAGTTTTTGAGTTAGCAGGAATCCACTTTAGTCTGTAAAGTTAAGACAAAAAGAGTAACTGTATATAACTACTTTTTATGAATGGATGCAAAAGGAACTAAATATATTAATTCTATTATTTCTAATGGAGGAATAATGCTGTTTTTTACTTTTAGGCTTAAATTACAGAAAAGGCTTCAGCTTCAGTGGGCTTTGCTCCCTGACCCCCACTGGGGGCATTGCCCCCTGACCCCCACTGGGGGCATTGCCCCCTGACCCCCATTGGGGGCTTTGTCCCTGACCCCCACTGGGGGCATTGCCCCCTGGACCTTTACTGGGGGCCTTCAGCTTCTTCTTTTTTTCCCAATCCCCATGCCTGCTTCCACTGAGTCGCGAACAGTTCTGGGAGGAAAGGAATTGTTACGGTAGTCCGTTGTGTGCATGGGTTATGTCTCTTTCTCTCTCTCTCTCTTGTCTCAATCTCTTGTCTCTCACTCTATGTTTTTGTCTTTCTCTATCTTCTTTGTCTCTGTATCTCCCATACCTCTCTATCTCTTAGTTTATCTCTCTCTCTCTCTCTCTCTCTCTCTCTCTCTCTCTCTCTCTATTAATTGATAATAATTTATCTTGGTCTAACCATGTGCAAACTCTTTGTAAAACAATTTCCAAGAAAATATATATTCTATGCAAAATAAAACACTTTCTAAACACAGATTCACGCAAAATTTTCTTCCATGCATACATTGATTCTCACATAAACTATTCGTCTACACTCTGGGATTCAGCAAGTGAGCAAACCCTAAAGCCACTGCATAGTCTCTATAGACGAGCACTGAAATTAGTCTTACTAAAATCATCGAGTCTTACTCAATCCGATTATGTATCATTAGACATTCTCCCTCTTCATTTTAAATTAAGATATAATAAGGCAATATTTATGTTCAAAATTATGTCAGGCTATGCTCCTCCTTCTTTACAAGAAAAATTTCAATTCAACATGAAACATCTTCCTCATAGACTGATGTTACCTCTTCCCAAATTAGATTTATTCAAATCTAGCTTACAATATGCAGGAGGTCTCCTTTGGAACGGCATTTCTTCCCAATTTAACGTTCATGTTTGTTTAAACACATTCAAAACCCGTCTTCTCGCCGCTCTCCCCCCCTCCGCAAAAGATATCATCAAATACTCATGAACGAATACTCTAGCTCATAATATCCAAGAATGTCTACTTAATATCCTTTTTTAAATATCTCATTTGTTATAATACATGCTTATGTGTTAAGTCTTCTTTTATGTACATTGTATTTACTATGCATTATTTTTCCTGCATATATTGCTTCATTTCTTCCATTTTATTCTGTTCTTTTATTTTGACCTCCCTCTCTCTGTATCTGTCTGTCTGTCTGTCTGTCTGTCTGTCTGTCCTTGTCTCAGTCTCGTTAATTGATGTAATTTATTTTATTTATATGCCTTGCACGGTGCGTCCGTTTGCGACCTTGATTGAAGGTTGAGGGTTTTTTTCTTGTATTTTGCGATGTCTTTTTTTTCTATTTGTATTTTTTAAATTTATTTTCTTTTGGTTCTGAGGGCCGGATGAAAAAAAGCCGGTTATTGTGCTTATTCCGCTTTTCCTCAATAAAAAACATTCATTCGTTCGTTCGTTCTCTCTCTCTCTCTCTCTCTCTCTCTCTCTCTCTCTCTCTCTCTCTCTCTCTCTCTCTCTATCTCTCTCTCTCTCTCTATCTCTCTCTCTCTTTCTGTTTTATTATGATTAATCATGTGTGCCTCAAGCAATCAATGTATCATGTAATGATGTACGATTGCGGTGATGCATTGTGTCAATGTCACAATCACACATGTGTGTGCACAATGTTGTATAATTTCGATCGCTTTGGTATTAATTATTACAATATGTACATACAAATCAATTGTGTATCAATTGTTCAGGCACCAAAAACAGTTAGAGCTTACTTTTCTTGTCTTTTAATACGTTTCTGCATTTAGGTGGGGGATTGGGTTGACGGGAAAAAAAGCCATTGTGTACTTATTTTTTTCCCTCATAAATTTTCTTTCATTTATTTATTTGTTCTCTTGGTATTACAGAACACTATAAGAATGTAATCTTTTTACATGATTGTAGGCTTGTTTGTTATGGGGTAAACCTCTAAGTCTTAAGTGCGGTATACTGTGCCGAAATTACATTATTCATGCTCTATATATCACATGTGATGATGTATGTGTAGATCTTATTAATGGAATGCTTGTCTATGTTTTTGTGCAGATATATAGTATACTGTGTATAGTAGGTGAATTTGCCAGCAGTGTAGAGGTTGGGGTATGGATTGATAATTTGATGGAGTGTATCCGTACCTAATTGTTTTCAACCAGATGAATCTTTATTTTGTCAGCAAACTGAAATGTCCAGCAGTGATGAGGTGGTGATGAGATGCGGATATATTGTTGATCTTGATGAAATTTTACAAGTTTTTGACCAGATGTTTTCAACCTTTTTTATGTCAATGTTTACAGTCCTCAAAGTGAAATGGCCAGCAGTGCAGAGGTAGAGGTGGGGATGGAGACGGTGGCAGTCAGCAGGAAGCGGACATACAATGGTCGTTATGTCCAAGATTCCAGCCTTTTACTACCTGAAGTGGTCAGTAACACCATTCTGTGTTTCTGAATGTTGTATGTAGTTACTGTTTGTATCGCTTTTGGTTAATGCTCTCTCTTACTATCTCTCTCTCTCTCTCAGATTGGAAGAATAGGCTTCGCCTAAAATCTTTATTCTTGTTATATAAAGTTTTTCAGTGTTCTCTCTCTCTCTCTCTCTCTCTCTCTCTCTCTCTCTCTCTCTCTCTCTCTCTCTCTCTCTCTCTCTCTCTCTCTCTCTCTCTCTCTCTCTCTCTCTCATTGTTCAGTCTCTCTCCCTCTCTCCTTATTTTTCTCTCTGTCTATTTCTCTTTCTCAAGTCAATGATTCTCAAAATCTCAGGGTTTTATCTATACTGCTCACAAAAAGTAGGGTATATTGACTTTGCAATATCACCATGGGTTCAATAACCAGACCATAAGTTTCGTTTCATGTGAAAATGATAGTTCAGCCCTTCTTGGCCATAAAATCGAAGACAAAAATCAATTTTAAAATGTCACGTGACTGCCAGAGGCGATAAACATCAGTGGGTGTGTTATTCAAAATCACAAAACACCTTTGCACAGTTGACAGATTGTTGGGCCACTGTTTGCTGCCAGGCATTCAAGGCAATGCTTTCTCATGCTCTGGAACAGTCTCCTGAAGATTTTCTGGAGGATTAATGTTTTTTTCCCGGCGTCCCTAGATCCTCTTACGACCATTACAATGGTGCAAGCTGAAATTGAAAAACGCCAGTGTTGGGCAGATTTTAACCTCCAAAATGACAATTCGCGTCTCCACTGAGCATATTTTGTGCAAGATCACCTTCACATCCACAAAACCTAGACCTTCCCATGGTCTACAAGGTCCCCTGACCATTTTCAATCAAATGCCCCGCTATGCCTTGCAGGAAACCGTGGTCCAACACATTTTCAACTGTTTTATGACTATTTTTGTGACTTTTGGACATTGCACCCATTGATGTCCGTCTTCTCTGGCAATCATGCGATGTTTCAAAATTAATTTTAGTCTTCGATTTTATGTTCAAGGAATAACATACTTTTGTTTTCAAATTGAATAGAACTTATAATTTCGTTATTGAACCCATGGTGATCTTACAAAACACAATATCACCTACTTTTTGTGAGCAGTATATTATATCAGATTTTGTTTTCTTCTTTCTTTCTACTTCAGAAATAATGAGAATTTAAGTTAACTTCAGAAATCTGAACATCAGTAGGCATTTCTTACATTCTAATGTCAGCCTCATGTTGACTGATCAGCTTGCCAGTTACATTTGAAGGGTTTCCCTGGTCTGTTGCTTTCATACATGTGTTACTGAGAATCGGCAACTTGTTTTGTGCTGGAATTATTTTGTTATTTTCCACTCATACATATATACATGTACACATCCACAAATACTCATATAGCATTTGAAAAAGTGATGGAGTTTGATGTGTGGTCATTTTATTTTTTAAATAAATCACCAAATTAAAGACTGCATCAGTGAAGCTGCAGCTGTGTGTGTGTGTGTGTTTTACGGTGTTTTTTCTTGTGTGTTTTCAGAACATAGGGCCTGCTCCATTCCACGATGAACCAATAGCTCTAAGGAACAGAGAGAGCTGTGACTATTCCATGCGTTTCTCCATGGAGGATGCCCGGAAAGGCTTAAGTAAGTCGGTATAGGGTGGATTTTCACTTTGTGTCTGTGTGTTCGTGTGTGTGCGTCCATGCATGCATGCGATGAGTTGTTACTTGAGTGCATGACTGTGTGTGCTTCTCAAGCTTGCCAGTTTGTTTGATTATTAAGAAAAGATTCATCTAAGCTTTAGAGGTTTCATGGTTTTTGTATGGAAACGACTGGTTAAAATATTAGATTTAGAATGTTTTTTTTGTTTTTTTTTGTATTCAACATTTTTTATTCCTTCTTTTCATTCATTCCACAATTCCTGCTTTCACTCGCTCTTTCATCCCATCAACATACATACATATATATAACTGGACTCAGAGCAAATTAGGGCAAACATAAGAAGAAGAAAAACAAAAAACAAAAAAAACATCAACAGCTCATCATAGGTAATCTAATGAAAAGGTAAAAAAAAGTTATGAGTTTCTGAAACTTAATATAATCTATTACTGATAGCAGTATTTTTAATATTACACAATCACTGATTATTCAAAGACACTGAAAGAGGTTTTTGATTTAGAATGGTTTTTCATTTATGTCATGGTGTTGTGTACAATCATGTTTCTTCTTCTTCTGCATTCCCAGGCCGTATATCCGTGCCATTCCGCCTGACACGATTTTTAATTACTTGAAAGAGATTAATATTTTTCACTTGGTGTAAGCTACTGTGATGTTTTTAATTCTAGACGTGTCATGTTTTTACTTGCTAAGTTTTTTATTTACTAATGAATTTTGTTAACAAAAGTATTTTAACGTAAAACTTTGATTTTGTTTTTACCTTGTTTTTGTTTTTGTTTTTTAACCCTTTCACCGCCAATGTCGCATTTTTGCACCACAATTACTTAATACCCATGTCATTAAAATCCTTGAAATCAGGGTCTGTTATTCAATGACATTGTGTTCCTAAATTTGGGCAGTAAGGATCGACCCTATTCTAAATGTGTCACAGAGAAATCCCACAATATTGCAGACAAAATCTTTTCTGTAGCCAAGTAAGTCTAATGGGAATTTTTGGCTCAAAGATGGCTGGCGGTGAAAGGGTTAATATGTGGTAAGATTCAACGTGGTGACAGCCCTGACATGGTCTTAGTTGTCGATGGGGCTATAATTTTAATCTTAATCCCAGGCCATATGGCTGGGTGAATTATGTATGTGATCGGTTTTCAACTCTCACTGGTCTCCCCGCTGCATTCAGTCAACACATTCCGATTTCGGAGAAGTGATCAAGCTGATAACAGGTTTTTGTTGTTGACAGCCTCACGTCCAGTGCGGGTGTATGCTGATGGGATCTACGACATGTTCCATACGGGGCATGCCCGGCAGCTGATGCAGGCCAAAATTGCCTTCCCCAACACCTACCTGATTGTGGGCGGTAAGAGTTCTGTCTGGAGGAGGAGGATATTGATCTGCACATCATCATAATCATTCTGTCAGACCAGTTGACATATCGTCGAAATTCAAAAACCTTGTATCTAGATTTTTTGGGGGTTTGAGTTAGATACATAGTCAGCTCTCTAATTTTTCCCGCCACCTTCCACCAAAAGCTCGTATCTCTAACGACTTTCTATCTGGGGTAAATGAGGTTGTGTAAATGGAAGAAAAACTTGTAAGTCCCAAATTCAGATCTAGTTAAGGACAAAAACCTTGTATCTTCGTTCTTTTCAAGTATTTTTTTTTTAAAAGAAGTAATTTTAACAAATGCTGGACTAAACTCGCAATGTCTTGAACAACATATTCATCATAGTTAATCAACTGTGGTAAACGCGGTTAATTTTTAAAACAGTTTATTTTTTTTCTTTCTGAAAACTACCAAAATTGAGATACAAGGTTTTTTAATTTCACCGACGATATGCTAGAACACCAAGGCTACATCAAAATGTTGTTATGCTCTGCATAGTTATGCGGGGATTGTCTTTAGCCATGACAAGCTCCTAGCATAACATCATCAGTCTCTGAAGTCGGAGTGTGACTGCCCAGGTGGCGGGGTAATCAAAAGCGGCCACACGTAATGTTCTCATCCCTAGCTGGTGCATTTGTACCATGGTGTTCAAGTGCTTCGGCTGTTAGGATGATCCCTAGAGTCTTTTAGCCAGGATACGACAACAACAATAACATTAATAAATAATAAAGTGCCATCTACTATCTTATTCACTCACATACTTTATTGTGCATGGTAAGATTATTTCTGTGTGAACACAATATCTTTATTTGATCCTTTGTCCTTACTGTGAGTTGCGTATGTGCTGGGGGGGAATGTTCTGTAACTATTATCAACTACTCTTTAACTAGTTTAAGTATTAATCTATGGTTGATTTTTTTTATGTCCACACAATCTTTGACTTGGTGTTGAAGGGTTTCATGGTCCACATTTTGACTTGTCCTCCTGTGGGACTATAAAAACGCAAATGATTAAACTATTTTACATTTTATAAAAAAAATTATGTAAACGTTTGTCTGGTGAAGTTTTAATGTAAGAACCTCTGTAGCTTTGCAAATAATGTGTCAGTTGATAACTAGTTCATGTGGAGTGATCCATAGCTGTGAGATGACGCCTATGTTTTCATTGTCCACTTGCTCTCAGTGTGCAGTGACCGAAACACCTATGAGAGAAAAGGCCGTACAGTAATGAACGAGAGTGAGCGCTACGAGGCCGTGCGACACTGCCGCTACGTTGATGAGGTCGTCACTGACGCTCCTTGGGCCGTAGACATAGACTTCCTGACGGAAAACAAAGTAAGTGTTCATGTTTGTGTTGGTAATTTATATGTTTTCTTCCAAGGTTCTGTAACAATCCATGCTTATGATGGGATTTTAAAAATAAAAAAATTTGGCTGTCCCATCTTTTGGGCCGTACAGTGGCATTGCTCCCACGCCGCTCATTCCGAGTCCCTGCTCACAGCCACACTTCAGGTCGTTCAGGTTGCAGAATCCGAGACAAGCAGTCCAAGGGGAGCTAATCTATGTTAGGCTGTCAGGAGGCAACCAACCGAGGAGACACTGCACTGCTGCTGCTGAGTCACTTTGGTGGAGTTCAGTAGAGCCTGTTCAGGACACCACCTACTAAGCTCCCTACTGACAACACTATTCTTTTAGTTGCGGAGCCAGCGTGAGTGAGGTCCTCTGAGGGCGCCACCACGACCGTCCACCGACAGCTCCACAGAAAACACTGCTCCCCATGACTGACCCGAACGCACCAAGGCATAGACTGGATCGGAAACCGAAACTGAGGTCACCATGAGAGCCTTATGATGGGACTTGTTTTTCTTCTGAATACAAAATATGATTACCAGCCGCGCAAGCGAAGCTGGTAATGTTTTCAGTGACGTTTGTTCCTGGTTAGCTAACTGGCTGACTATGTATGTATGTTAACATGATAACATTTGAACAGAGGGACCTAGGAGACTCAAATTTTGCATGTGCATTGCTATTAAGGATTAATTTAGACCAAATTCAAAAATGAAGGTCAGTGGTCAAGGTCACTGGAACAGAAAATGTTTGGGGAGTCATTCTGTTCTGGGAAAATGTGTTGTGCGGCTGTTGATATAGCGTCTTAATGCTCTAGCTGTCCATGTTTGTGATTATCTCTCAGTTCTTTCGTTCTGAGGTTATTCTAATACCCTGGCAGATCACTAGATTGCTTTTTTTTAACTTTGTTTCTGATGTTGTCATGTGGATGGTGTGGTTGACAAATCAGTGAGTGAGCGGTTGGGTGAATGAGGGAGCAGAGTTGCATCTAGGACGCGCGATTGCGCGATTCACGCATTTTAAAAAAAATCCTGCAAATTTGAAAAAGCCATGTGGGACCGCGCGCGCCAAAAAATGACGTGCCCGCCTTCCAAACATGCGATATGCGCGATTGTTTTTTCCGCCAAGAAAGTCATCTCGAGCAGGGCCTCAACTTCTCCCAACAGCGCAAATAAAAAGCAATTTCAATGGTCAGTACTGTCAATTGTAAACGTGATCGGCCAATGAATGCGCATTTAACTTTGTGGGCTTCCTGTCGCCAAGTAAAATGGCGACCAAACGCAAGCGTGCGACGCTGTTGGATTTTTCTTTTAAAAAAACACGTACTTCCACTCCCACTTCGACAGCCAAAACCTGTGCTACAGAAGAAGAAAGTCCAGCACTAGCAGCTTCGTGTCCAACAAAAACTAGGCCTAGTGAAGCAGTGAATGTGATTGCTGCCGAAACTGGCGCCGATGGTGCAAGTGGAGGTGATACTGACAGTGACAAAGACATTTTACCGGACACAGAAGGTGAGGCCGCTAGGCCTACTGCCAAAAGTGGGAAACCGAGTAGATTTCAAGCAGAATGGATAAAAAAAATGGCCTGTTGGGTAAAGCTGTGCAGAAACGTGAAATTGTTGAACATGTCTGTAAGACTACTTTTCATCCTGGTAAGTTCTGGTTCTGGTATCAATACGTCGAAGGAGCCTGTGAAGGCTATATATACTCAACGGAACTGGGAGAGCGCTGAGAATTGAATAGAATTTATTTTTTTTTTAAATAAAGAAAGTTTAATATAAGTTAAATTTAATCTGTGTGTGTACACATAGCTAAGTTTGCATTTTATTGTACTTTTTTTTTGCTGCCCCCCCCCCCCCTTTCTGTATCAGAATCCCCCCCTTTTTTCAAGGTGAGGGGGGGCTGCCCGCACTTATTTCAAATCCTAGATGCAACTCTGAGGGAGGAAGTGGGGCAGGAATAATGTATGACTCAGTCATGTCCCGAGGCATCGGGTGCTGGCCTATTCACATTGATTTTGGCCGAATATGTTACCTCCCATCAGGACATTTGGCTGATTCAAATTCAACGCTGACAACCTTTGTCTGATTTATTTACGTAACTCACAGATAATGCAACTTACATTTTCACGATCGCAAAGCAGTCCATAGCAACATCTTCTTTTTTTTACAGAATACACACGTTCCGAGCAGTTTTCTACTTGCCTCAGCTAGGCCTAACTGAAAGTAGGCAAAGGCCAAATAGGCCCATTGGTTGGGCTAGAATTTGTTTAGAGTAGAGATGCCTTGCTCAAGGTACATCCCCACTCTCATGGATTTGGGGACAGCTGGCATAAGGGAAGGTCCCCAAAGGCCAACAAATTAGTTATATGTCTGTTATTCATTTGCCCTCATTATTCTTAATATCGATTATTATGCATTTCTGTCATTGTGCAGATTGACTTTGTGGCTCACGATGACCTGCCGTACACCACAGGCTCTGCTGAAGACGTCTACAAAGAGGTCAAAGAGTGCGGCATGTAAGCAGCAGAGTTCATGCGGCAAAAAAACAGTGGAAACTAGCTAACTCAAAAACAAGCACCACAACAAGAATGGATGATCCACAATGTTGTTTTAGTCCCAATTTAATCCTTAATTATTGTGACGGGTCTGTGTGTCTGTCTGTGTGTGTATGTCTGTCTGTGTGTATCGATTATCTTAAAAACTACTGAACAGATTTTTATCAAATTTGGCAGAGGGGTAGACATCTTGAAAAGAAAGCTTCCTTTCGATAATCGTGTCAGTGCTGACCTTGACCTTGAAGTTTGACCTTGAAAATCGAAATTTCCTTCTTTGGACTGTATATTTTGATTCTGAGGTGTATCTCATGAACCAGTGAACAGAATAGATTCAAATTTTCGTGTGGTGGTGTATCACAGTACCAGGAGGGTTCTGTAAAAAAATATATATATATAGCTGTGCTGACCTTGACCTTGAAGTTTTGTTTGGATTTCTTTGGTTCAAACACTACCATTCAAATGTTCTGAAATGGTCAAAGGGAAGCAACCACAGGTCTTTGACAAAAAATAATCATGAGTATTGCCCCTTTGACAAATATACCACAGGTGAGAGAGAGAGAGAAAAGAAAGAAAGAGAGAGAAGCAGGCAGGGAGAGAAGAAAGAAAAGACAGACTGGTGGGGATTATTAAAGGGGCACCCTGACAGATGAGTTTTTGCAAGAGACATGTTGAGATCACCAGGAAAACACCATTTAAAGAGATCGCAACACTCCTTTTGCTCTGGTTTCCTATAAATCAAACCGTCAAATCGGCAATTCCTCCTTAGCGGAGGTGCTGGAAGTCAAATTCTTTGCCTTCTCTTTTCTAATGGCCGCCTGAGTTAGACCAAATTGTTTGCACGAAATTTCCACAATGCAAGCCTTTTTATTTTTTTTTATTTTATACAGTTTGCCAAAAGGAGTTTCGCTCACAACAAAGGAAATAGCTCCTTTTTTTTTTTACTTCACTACAAAGAAGAAAAAGCTTCAACCACAATGAGTGGCCTCCACCCACCCCATCCAAAATGGCTTCTCTCTCCAGCATCTCCGCCAAGGAGGAATCACCGTTTTTGACGGTTTGATTGATAGGAAACCAGAGCAGCGTGAGTGTTCCAATCCTTTCAAATGCTGTCTTTCTGGTGATCTCGACGTGTTTCTTGCAAAAACTCATCCGTCAGGGTGCACTTTTAAGAAGGTTTTAAAATTTGCATGTGTCAGTGTGTTTTTAGTGTGTCAGTCTGGCCGGGTGTGCAGTGTCACACTGCATTTCTAGTAAGTTGCAAAACTTTTTTTTCCCCTCAAAACATTGGTTGTCTGAAAATAAAATCCAATTTTGACTTACCGGGGATTTCTAGTGTATGTAAAATAGACAGATACACAAGTTAAGATTAGTCACTTGTGGCTGACTGACCACCGGAGAGTAATAGACACAAGTGGTATTCTGGAAACCTGGGCTGGAATTCGTTTTACGTGGAGATCCCTTGCCCAGGATACATCTTGACTAATATTATTATTAAGAAATGCTGTTGCAAATTTCCCGGCCTGTTAATTCTTAGCTTTTTGTAAAGCGTCCTGAACTCCATAAGAAATGGTGCTATAAAACTGCTTATTGTTATTGACACTGTGTGTGTGTGTGTGAGAGAGAGAGAGAGAGAGAGAGCTTTATATATGCGTTGTTGCTGGTTTGTGTCATTCCTGAATGCTGTCTTTGTTGTCTATTTGTTGATGAATAATTGATTGTAAAGCGATTTGGGCTCATCTGAGGTAAAGCGCCATATAAATGTACTATTATTATTATTTTTATTAAGAAATGCCGTTGCAAATTTCCAAGCCTGTTAATTCTTAGCTTTTTGTAAAGCATCCTGAACTCCATGAAAAATGGGGCTATAAAACTGCTTATTGTTATTGACACAGTGTGTGTGAGAGAGAGAGAGAGAGAGAGAGAGAGAGAGAGAGAGAGTTGCTTTATATATGCGTTGTTGCTGGTTTGTGTCATTCCTGAATGCTGTCTTTGTTGTCTATTTGTTGATGAATAATTGATTGTAAAGCGCTTTGGGCTCATCTGAGGTAAAGCGCCATATAAATGTACTATTATTATTATTATCATTATTATTAAGAAATGCCGTTGCAAATTTCCCAGCCTGTTAATTCTTAGCTTTTTGTAAAGCATCCTGAACTCCATGAAAAATGGTGCTATAAAATTGCTTATTGTTATTGACATTATTGACACAGTGTGTGTGTGAGAGAGAGAGAGAGAGAGAGTTGCTTTGTATATGCGTTGCTGCTGGTTTGTGTCATTCTTGAATGCTGTTTTTGTTGTCTATTTGTTGATGAATAATTGATTGTAAAGCGCTTTGGGCTCATCTGAGGTAAAGCGCCATATAAATGTACTATTATTATTATTATTATTATCATTATTATTAAGAACTGCTGTTGCAAATTTCCCAGCCTGTTAATTCTTAGCTTTTTGTAAAACATCCTGAACTCCATGAAAAATGGTGCTATAAAATTGCTTATTGTTATTGACATTATTGACAGTGTGTGAGAGAGAGAGAGAGAGAGAGAGTTGCTTTGTATATGCGTTGTTGCTGGTTTGTGTCATTCTTGAATGCTGTTTTTGTTGTCTATTTGTTGATGAATAATTGATTGTAAAGCGCTTTGGGCTCATCTGAGGTAAAGCGCTATGTAAATGTTTTATTATTATTATTACTATTATCATTATTATTAAGAAATGCCGTTGCAAATTTCCCAGCCTGTTAATTCTTAGCTTTGTATGTGTCTTGTCTGCAGGTTCTTACCCACACAACGAACAGAGGGCATCTCCACCACTGACGTCATCGGTCGGATCATCAAGGACTACGACTTGTACATCCGCCGAAACTTGGCCCGAGGCTACTCACCTGAGGACCTCAACGTCAGCTACATGAAGGTCAGTCACATATCAGGTGGCAATACAGTGGAACCTCCCTTATAAGACCTTCAAAAATCATCCAAAATGAGGTCTTATAAGGGAGGAGTCTTATAAGGGAGGTAATTTTAATACTTACAAAGAAGGGCAATGTGTCAGAGAAGTAGGTCTTATATGGGAGGGAGTCTTATAATGGGAGGTCTTATAAGGGAGGTTCCACTGTATTGCATTTTTTAAGCATTTTGTGTGGAAACAGTTTCTTTGCCGAAGTCGACTTATGTAGGTTTTATGTTCCATGTGGAATTATTGATTCGAAGTTAGGTCACTTTGGAAATTCTATTTTCTTAACTATTGCAAGAGTTGAGCACTACTTATTGGGCATTGTGTGGTCATTAACTTGGGTTTTTGGTTATTGTTTTTTTGTTTCTGTTTGATTTGTTTATAATACAGTGGAACCTCCCTATTAAGACACCCTCTAAAATGTGACCCAAACATTTTTCAATCCACCCACCCCCTTCATATCCGGACAATTGAATGCCCACCTCACCATTAGGACCCCTCCCTAATAAGACCTTTTGGGGGTTGATTTTCAAGGTCTTAATAAGGAGAATCCACTGTATTCAGTTTGAGGACAGCCTCTGGCTAAGCTGAAAGTTTTTCTAGTTCACGTTTTATCATAGAAACAACTAAATTGAAGTTGTTCATTTTTGGTGCTTGCCAATCTTTTTTTCTTCTATTTTTTTATAAAGACGGCTCAGTCAGCCAATAGGGAATAGAGCTCTGAGCTCAGTAAAAAAAGAAAACACGATTAAAAGCATTTCATGAATATACATAAAACTGTTATCATGTCTTGGACCTTTGAGAATTTCCATCTTTTTCAGGCCATTTGGTGATTATTATTTTTAATTTGGAGGACTTACACAATTGTTTAATACAATGAACATTTTGGTTGTAAGTGGCCCACAGTTAAAACTTTTGTCTTTGACTGGTGTTATTTGCATTGACTCCAGGCGAAGCGCATCAAGTTTGAGGAGAAGCTGAAGGACAAGGGCAAGGAGCTGATGTCGGCCTGGAGGGAGTCCAAGGACAGCTGCAACATGCTGCTCCACAAGTGGGAGGAGAAGAGCAAGGAGCTCATCGGCAACTTCGTCGACATGTTCGGCAAGGAGGGAAAACTGGTCAGTCAGCGTCTTTTTTTTTTATGATGAAGCCAATAGTATGGACAAGTGTAGCAGGAGAAGAGCAAGGAGCTCATCGGCAACTTCGTCGACATGTTCGGCAAGGAGGGAAAACTGGTCAGTCAGCGTCTTTTTTGTTTTTATTTTTATGATGAAGACAATAGTATGGACAAGTGTAGCAGGAGAAGAGCAAGGAGCTCATCGGCAACTTTGTCGACATGTACGGCAAGGAGGGAAAACTGGTCAGTCAGCGTCTTTTTTCTTTTTTTTATGATGAAGCCAATAGTATGGACAAGTGTAGCAGGAGAAGAGCAAGGAGCTAGCTCATCGGCAACTTCGTCGACATGTTCGGCAAGGAGGGAAAACTGGTCAGTCAACAATTTCTCTTCCTTTTATGTCTTCATTTTTATGATGAAGACAATAGTATTGACAAGTGTAGCAGGAGAAGAGCAAGGAGCTCATCGGCAACTTCGTCGACATGTTCGGCAAGGAGGGAAAACTGGTCAGTCAGCGTCTTTTTGTCTTTTTTTTAGCTGTCCCATCTTTTGGTCTGTACAGTGGCGTTGGTCTCACTGAGTACCAACTCTTAGCCACACCCCAGTTTCTCAGGTCACAGAATCCCAAACCAGCAGTCCAAGAGAAGGAAGTCTATGTTAGGTTGTCAAGAGGCAAACCACCAGAGGAGACGCTGCACTGCTGCTGAGTCACTTCGGTGGAGTTCAGTGGAGCCTGTTCTGATCTAACATACGCAGGACACCACCTACTAAGCCCCTTACTGACGACCATAATGTCTTTGTCACAGAGCTAGCGTGAATGAGGTGCTCCTCTGAGTGGGTCAGTCAACATCCTTTAATATCAGAATCTTATGTCTCTTTATATGAGAAAGAGAGAGAATAATGTCCACAAGTGGGGGAGGGGGAGAAGAGCAAGGAGCTCACTGGAAACTTCAACATGTTCAGCAAGGAACGAAACTGACGAGTCGAAAAAGGATGATGATGAACTTTGAATGTTCTTAATATCATGCAATGTATGTTATTTTTTCGAAATGGATGTGTCATGAAATTCAATATCACACACTTCTTGTTTTCATGTTTTAAATTTTGATTCAGCTGTCAATGAATTTTTAAAGTATTTTGAATGTTTCTAGTCTTCCATGTAGCGGGATGGGAATATTGTCATATTTGGACCAATAGTGCACTTGGTGATAAGTCTTTAACATTTGGCATGATGATAGGCATGGGGTTCGTATTTTCAAAAACCATCGCAAACAAATTGTGCTCGATCCCTTATGACATATTGTTCTCCAAAATCCAATATGGCCGCCTCTGATAGGGAATGGATCAAATTAAAGTACTTTTTACAACATAAGGCTTATGAAATGTAACTTTTTCTTATGGATTTAATATTGTGTAACTAGTATCTAGGATCCATTAGATGTTTGGATGTCATTTTCAAGGTCAAGGTCATTTTCAAGGTCGTTTTAGTTTCAAATTGTAATATTTCTGGATGCAGCTACTAGGTGAGCAGACCAAGAGAGGGCAATGGACTGATATTGCACTGAAGGTTCCACACAAACCAATTTTGGTTCCAAGTGATGCACTAGGGTGTGTAGAATCTTTGTGTGAAAAATCCCAGAAAATCCTTTCGGGGTTTCCAAGTTATGACGTCATTATGTTTGTGTTTAGACAGGTAATTCCATATCGTCTGGAAAAAATGTAAACAACAAAAAAGTGATCTCTTGATTGCGATTGGATGCAATGGATTGCGATGAGCTGTGATGGATTGCGATAAATTACAATGAGTTGCGATTGGATGCGATGAGCTGTGATCGATTGCGAGGGATGCGATTGGATACGAAGAGTTGTGATTGGATGCGATGAGCTTTGAGGGATGCGAAGAGCTGCGATAGATTGCGATGGATTGCGATAGAATGCAATGAGCTGTGATGGATTGCGATTGGATGCAAAGAGCTGCGATTGGCTGTGATGAGCTGCAATGGATTGTGATTGGATGCGATGAATTGCAATAGGATGTGATGAATTGTGATGGGATGCGATGAGCTGCGATGGATTGCGCTAGGATGCGAGGGATTGTGATGGGCTGTGAGGGATTGCGATGAGCTGCGATGGATTGCAATAGATTGCAATGAGCTGGGATGCTTTGAGCTGCGATGGATTGCAAAGGTTTGCGATGGGATGCAATGAGCTGCGGCGGATTGCGAAGGTTAGCGATTAGCTACGATGGATTGCAATCGGATGCGATGAGCTGCGATGTATTGCTATGAGCTGCGATCGATTGTGATCAGTTGCAATGAGCTGTGATGTAAATGGACAAGCTTTTAGTACTAAGAAAAGTTAAAACTTGAATAATGAGGTGGTGGCCTGCCAAGAAAGAACTCTCCTGGCTTATTATGCCTTCCCTTGATCAAATAGAAAACATAATCTGTTTTTGATATGTGTGGCAAGAGAGAGACACAGAGAGTGCGCCACTTGTACAAAAGGGGGGTAAATCTGCCTAATATGCTCATTTGGCAGCCAACTCTTTTCTTTACTAAGATTTTAGCAAAATTGGTTCCTTTCCTTTACCCATTTATATTGATGTTTACTCCTTTCACATTGCTCTTAAGCTTTTTTAGAGTTGTCAATCTTTTTGAAATTGTCCAAGGAACTGACAAAGGTGCTTTCTGCGTTGATATATTTTGGCTCAAAACATCCATGCTGCGTTTGTTATAATATGTGTGTTTATATTTCTATCGAGCTTGTCAAAGTATCTGCTGTGTTGTTTTCTTCAGAACAAATGGTTCGCGGAGAACAAAATGAGGATTGGCCGCACCGTGTCCCCGCCAGCCAGCCCTTCCCATGATTCTGTGCCCTCCCCTTCGTCAGACTTTGCAGCCAGTCCTCCGAGAAAAAGGGGCCGATACTCGCCAGGCTTCAGTGGAGATGATATCTCTGATGAAGAGGATGAGAGGGAATTTGAGGATGCAGAACCCACTCCTTAGTTTGTTTTTGTCAGAGAGGTTTTTGTTAAATTGTATTGTTGAAGAAGATGAGGGGGAATTTGAGGATGCAGAACCCACTCCTTAGTTTGTTTTTGTCAGAGAGGTTTTTGTTAAATTGTATTGTTGAAGAAGATGAGGAGGAATTTGAGGATGCAGAACCCATTCCTTAGTTTGTTTTTGTCAGAGAGGTTTTTGTTAAATTGTATTGTTGAAGAAGATGAGGAGGAATTTGAGGATGCAGAACCCATTCCTTAGTTTGTTTTTGTCACAGTCATTTTGTTTTCTTGTATTGTTTTGCATTACTTTTCTACTTTATTTACTTTACAGCCCTTTTCCCCTTCGTTGAAATGTTTTTGTTTTGCTCACCTGTTCTTTTTGTTTAATGTTTTACTTTTTTTTTAAAGATCTGAATCTGGTTTGTTTGGGGGTGTACTTATATAGAAATTATTTATTGTGCTGTTGTTGTTTATACAAGCAAAGAGTACCAGAGATAATATTCTGTTTTTTCTTACCCCTTTGACTGCCAGGAATGTTTGATGACGACAATGGACTGTGTTCATTTCTGTGGGCATTGTTGCATCTCTTGTGCGGAGTGAGTCTTGGCAAGTGAGAATTTCAAGCTTGGTGCTACCTGACCGCATCTCTTTTATGTGAGGGTACTGTTTGTTTTATTTTCCCCTCGTCATATTGTTTTTGTTGCTGCTGTTGTCGGTTTGGCTTTGCCATGCATTCCCTGCCCCTTTGTTACCTGACTATGCTCATATCTAAGACCTGGTACACAGTACATCCGGGTTTTCCGTGTGGAAATAATCAATAAGTAAAAGAAAGAAGGAAAAAATATACGGATTAGGGGAAATTTGGACGTGCGCTTATTTTTTCCTTCTTTCTTTTACTTATTGATTATTTCCGCGCAGAAAATCCGGATGTACTGTGTACCAGGCCTTACTGTACATAAAACTAAAGAGTCTGTAATATGCTCACCGTTAGTTGTCTCTACATAAGACAACCTGTCACGGAAGACACTGCAGTACTGTGAGGTGCCCGTACATTTAAATAATATCTTAAACGCAATCTTTCAAATCCATGGATTTACTTTATTAGAGATCAGAATTGTGAATTCTTTTAATATCAACTTTTCATTTTAGTTTTCATGACAAAAGAATAAGCAACAACAAAAGACTAAAGTGCTAATAATAATAAACGGACACTTATATAGCACTTTTTATCAAGCACAAAGCGCTTTAAATCAGCATTGAAACAGACACACACGCACGCGAGTGAACGCGTTCTTGCACACAGACATATACACAAAGACCCACACACATTTCATCAAACACAGAAAACACATGCTCACTGAAACGCACACACACTTACACAAACATACACTTGTACAAACACGCGCGCACGCACACACACAAACACACACACGCACTCACATACACAAAACACACACGTGCACTCACACTTGCACACACTCACTCCCCCCCTCTCTATATCCGAACACAATCTCTAAGAAAATGTTGATGCAAGAAATGGTGAAGAGAGCACCTGAATGTTACTATTATTTTAGCACACAAAAAAGAGATGTTGTACAAGTGATTTTGAAATCAAGAAGTTATTGAAAAGCGGCAATCTCAACATAAAATATGCTCCTAAGGAAACATGCATATGCAATAACTTCATACGCTAGTTTGTGTGCGCCTAAGGAAACATGCATATGCAATAACTTCATACGCTAGTTTGTGTGCGCCTAAGGAAACATGCATATGCAATAACTTCATACGCTAGTTTGTGTGCGCCTAAGGAAACATGCATATGCAATAACTTCATACGCTAGTTTGTGTGCGCCTAAGGAAACATGCATATGCAATAACTTCATACGCTAGTTTGTGTGCGCCTAAGGAAACATGCATATGCAATAACTTCATACGCTAGTTTGTGTGCGCCTAAGGAAACATGCATATGCAATAACTTCATACGCTAGTTTGTGTGCGCCTAAGGAAACATGCATATGCAATAACTTCATACGCTAGTTTGTGTGCGCAAATGGACACATTTATTTTTCGTTCAGAAAATGATTTTGTATTAGTCTTTATGCCTAGTCCACCTACCACCTGGCTTAAAAATCAAAATCAAAAGGACATTGTTTGATTGTTTTTGCTTATATTTACATCTGATTGGCAGATTTTCTGGTGCATATCAGTTCAATAATGAACATAAATGCTTGTATAAAGGTGCAATAAATCAAACATTTCGAGATGGTTTGGACACTATCAACCCATATTCCTTTTATTTAAAAAAAAGTGTTCATAGCTGAAGCCGAATGTAACTGTTAACAGTTTGTTCTTCTTTTTTCTTTCTTTCTTCTTCTTTGTCTTCTTCTTCTTTTCGTCCTTCTTTCTTCTTTTTCATATCTATTATCAATACTGGAAGAAGACAGCTTGTTATGTTCAGCATTACAGAATGATTTTCGTTTTATTCAGAGATCAAGCTAATGTCTTGCCACTCATAAATTGTTAGTGCTCTTGTTTGCTTATTTTATTTTTATTCTGTCATTATTTTACCATTTGTGCTTAAAATAGAAAAATGTTATAATATTCACAGAAGTAGTTATTTAACACACTCGGGACGAATGAGCCGGATCCGGCTCATGGCTCGCACAACCGTTTAGGAGGAATGGCCCGGATCCGGCTCTTGAGAGTTTTCGATTTCTGGCGTGTAACCAGCTTTCAAGTGCGACGTCATAACCTATTTTCAGTTTGCTTTGAGCTTGCCTCTCTTGAAATCAACCAATCATTGCAGACTTTACATTCAGGTTTGGTTGTAGAGGGGGGTCAAAGATCGGAATGTGAAATTTTCCTTCTTTCTATGTGTTAGCTGTTTTCGTCAATAGGAAACAAACGACGAAGGTATGGAATCTGATATTTTACAATCGTTTAGTGCATGGTGTTAGTAATCTTATCTGAAAATATCAGTCCATAACGTTTTTGTGGTGATGGGTTTTCGAACCTAGTCAAATGGCCCGTCCAAAACGGTTGTACGGGGAAGCAACTGGCCAGTGCCGAGTGAGTTAAACCTTACCACAGATTACATTGTATTAATCTGAATATTTCAAGGGGATACAGATGTGGTGTAGATAACTCGTATTTTATCCAATTTTGTGTTTTTGCATGATGCTAAAAAAATTTGTTTTATTTTTCTTCTTCTTCTTCGATCGCTCAGGCAGTTTCCTGTCCATTATGAGCGCAGATGCGTTATGCTGCCATTATGCGCTTAAGAAATAGGCCCAGCATGTCCGACTTCGGCTGGATGAAATATTGTTGAAAGTGTTTCTTGAAAAAGGCAAGAGAATGGACTAGTTAGGCAGAAAGATAATAGATGACAGTAAGCAAAGGGAAAAGGCAGAGTCAAAGAATGACAGATTAGAGGAAGTTACAAGCTCAGAAGGTGGAATAACTATTTATATAAATGTCTCCCCGGTATCCCCATGGGGGGAGGGTGGGGGAGATTGTTTTTTTGTTGCTGTTTTGTACTTTTTCACTTCATGGTAAATACCTCCGAAGTCGGAGTGTAGCTTTCCACGTGGCGGGGTAATCAAAAACTGTCGCACACGTAAAGTTCTCATCCTTAGCTGGTGCATTTGTACCATAGTGTCCCAAGTGCTTCGGCTGTTGGGATAATTCCTGGAGTCTTTAAGCCAGGGCACGACAACAACAACTTCATGGTAAATAATTGAGTTAGACGGCAAAAGTAATTATATATGCATGGGTGCATCTGCTTCCGTTTTGGGACGGAATCCGTTTTTTCTATATTGCCCAAAACGGAAGTTCCGTTTTTCAAAAGAATTTGCCCCCAAAAATAATCTGAACGATTTAAAGCCTTGGAATGCCTCCCTTCTTCTCCCTAGTAGCGCTGTTCCCGGACTGATCCAGGATAGCCCCCCCACCCCCGAGCCAATGGCGGCTCCCGGAATATTTCGGGAAGCCCACATGACATCACAAAGCACCTCATATAGCAGCCAATCATTGAATACTTGTGTACCTAACACACTACGTCATCAAAAAAGGGTTTGCGCTTTACGTCACATGCATTAAATGCTGCATTTTCATTGGATAAAGGGGTGAAATATTATTTTTATTTTGGTCGATCTATTTCGGGGTCAGACTGAGCTTGATGCAAATGGCAGCCAGGCTTTTACTGTCGATTCGAAGAGCTTTCCAGGCAGTGTTTTGATGGTAGAGATTGTAATTAGGGCTTGAAATGAGTCAATTTAGATTAAATTATCACTGGAAAATACGATGATGTCAGAATTTTGAACTTTTCAACGGAAAATGAAGTGAAAATTGATCGCGATGGCGCCGAGTTGCAACTTGGAGGCCGCCGATGTGTGGCCGAGTGATTTTCTCTGTCCGATTGCCAACATCTCCGGGTATTTTGCTTTTTTCAGCTTATTTTATACTAAAATCGACTAAGCATTAATGACTGATGAAATGAGCCCAAAAAATCATCACAATATCGAAAATCGACGCCGATGTTCGCGGAAACCGATCTTGCTACAGCTACCGATCAAAGACTTGACTTCGATTGCCTTTATTTTAAACAAATTACCCAATAATTCCAAAGGTGCCAGTGTCTAAATGTCTTTGGATGATTATTCTTTTATTATTTGCACACCATTTATCCATCAATCCAAGTTAAAGGCACAAAAATAGCCCGGAGAGTGGCTGCATTTTAAAAATTTCAACACACCTGTCTTTCCAATGATATATAACTTTACATATTTAATTCTGCATAATATAAAAAAAGAAGGGTTCTTTGACACAACTCTACTCCCAAAATGCAATTCCCAAAGTTAATTCAGCTAACGTCACTAAAAAGCTGCTGGTTTATTAAGCGCTACTAGGGTTAAGCCCCTCAGACTCCCCCTGTTAGCCCCTGGACCCCAACTTAATTTTCTTCCATTTCAGCCAGATGCACCCATGTATATAAATTTAATTATATTTGTAGTTTTTGGGGGGTGGGTTTTTTTCGGTATGTTTGGTTGTTTGTGGGGGGTTTTCTTGTTGAGTTTTTCTGTTTTTCTATAAGTATATTTTCCTTATTATCTTCATTTACAAATATCACGTTGGAAGTTAGTTATATGTGACGGTGCATGGGAAAAACCTACATAAGTCGCTCAGAATGGTTTGAGCAAAAGCCAAAAATAGTCAACAACCCCCAAAATATCAATTATCTATTTAGGGCATATTTATGTCTATTTTTATGTGTTCTACCAGTATCCACAACATAAAAGACAATTTTGAATGATTTCTATGTTTATTTGATTGTTTTCTAAATCAAGTCCATTGAAACAAAGAGGTAAAATTGTATCTTCTATGCCCGATTACTGCAAGTGGTCTATTTCAAATGCCAAACTTCAAATAATTATAACTGTATATTGCAACTATTGGATTTGTCATAGTCATTTTTTTGTCTGTTTCTGTCTCTCTGTCTACAATGTAAAAATGGGATATTGTTTAAATGCAGGGATTTTTATGTATGTCTGTCTAGAATCTGTGTGGTCGGCTGGTTTTAACTCATTCAAGTCGTTCCGGCCATACATGTCCGGAATGAATAGATAGCTGTCAATTTGATGCATTTGCTTCAAGGGAAGTAAATCTGTGTGCACACCATACCTTGGTCACTTCTAAACTCGCTTCACTCCCTTATATCACAATTTTGCCTCTGACTTTGCTTTTGTAGTGGTTTGTTGTGGGGAAATAATCGGTGTAGAGTTTTTCTATATAAAGTCTCTGTACAATAAAAGTCTGATCTACCACTTCCCTATGTCTAAACCTGAAGTAAAAACCTGTAATCTTCTTTCCTTTCTCCTTTTGTTTATGTCTGTTTTGTTTGTGTGTATGGCTGGAGTGATTTGTGAGGTTTTTTTAATAATTCAAAATCGTTGCGATGCGAATGAGTTAAACAAAGTGAAAGTCAGATGTGTCTCTGGAGAGAATTGTATCGCTATCTGTGGTTCTTGCTTTTTATTTTTTATTTTCGTTGCAAGTATTGCCAGATGACATATGCTTTGTATGCCTTTTGGTTTTCACTGTATTTATTTGTATGACATGAAAGCAGACAAGTGTTCAAAGGTTAAGTGTGTGTGATGGAGAGATGATGAGGGTATGTGTTTGAGAGAGAAGAGAGAGAGAGAAAGACTGGCACACTAACATATTAGCAGAAAGAGGGAAATACTGCTTCTGGTCTTTTAAACATGAATAAAGAAATCCCATACTTATATTTTATGTCCTTAATATGTCCTTAATGGTATTATCATGTTCCATGAGTATGTTTTGCACATGGTCACATATTTTAAAGCTCAGTTAATTTCTGCATTTCAGCACCAACATACCAATATAGATGTATATGAGGAGCTATATATATATATGTATAAAAGGAGCTTTTCTATTACAATATTTACAATGCACAAGTTTTAGGGTGTAATTTATTTGTTTTGTTTGTTTAAATGCAGGTCAAGAGTAGCTATTAATCACCATTGTTATTTATACTATTGTTTGTTTTGATGTTGATGTTTGTTTTTAACCGAGTCTTCAGACATTCTCCACTACATATTGGTCTTTTATATGAAAATCATTTTATCTCAAATAAAAAATATATGTAACTGACTTGATAAAGACAACAAAGCTTTATGTTTAGTGCTCGGGTTTCAGTATAATAACTTGTGGATCTGCAATCATTTATTTATTCACTCGCTTTTGAGAGGTGTCTTTGTTCTGAAAATGACCAAGCGCTGATTGTTATTGTGCTATGCCTGAAAAAACATGCTTGTCTGTTTGTTTGTTTTCATTAAAGAAGTCGCATTCTTACTTACTATCACTGTTTTTTGTGTTTCTCATGCGCATAAGCATGAACTTGTATGCATGAGCACATGCGAACATGTACACTTGATGGGGTGTGGCTGTGGGTTGGGTCTCGGAATGAGCGGCATGGGAGCAACGCCACTGTACAGCTCAGAAGGTGGGACAGCACAAAAAATGTTTTTATTATTACAAAAAAATTGTACACTTGCATACACGTGCACTCACTCACTTTTGCCTATTTGATTAACATGCTCATGCTTAAACACATTTTAGCACACTTGTGCATGCTTGAACATGAACGCGCACATGCACGCACACACACACAATGGCAGGAATATATAGAAAATGGATAGAGAATTCTAGAATATGCGACAGGGCAGCACGAATACCAAAACAAATGGATATGGAATTCTAGAATGTGTGAAGGGGCAGCACGAATATCGAAGAAAACTGGACAGATAATTCTAGAATGTGTGATAGGGGGATACTGACAGGACAGCACAAATACCAGAGAAATCCAGAATGTGACCGGAGCAGCAGGAATATCAGAGAAGAAAAAAAAGGGAGTTGGGGGGGGGGGGGGGGGGGGGGGGGGGGGAATTCGTAAGTATGTCATATGGAAAAATGGGCAGAGAACTATGGAGTATGTTGCAGAAACGGCAGGAATCTTAGAAAGTAAAGAGTCTGTGTGGAACTGTGTACATAGTGTTAATTCAAAGACAAAAATGCAAGAAATAATAGGGAATGGTGCAGCAGACAGACACAGACACACACACAGTAATTTCCCCACCACTCTTATTCGCTGTCTCTACCTCCTCCCATCTCTCTCTTGGAGAGAGACGGAAACAGAGACGAAGAACAACAACAAGAATCTCTTTAACCCTTTCACCGCCAGCCATATTTCAGCCAAAATGTCCATTAAATGTACCTGGGTAGGGAACCAAATCCATCTGCAGTATTGGGGATTCTTCTGTGACATATAAAATAAGGTCTATCCTTATTTCCCCAAACTAAGACAATAGGGTCTTTGGATAATAGACCCCAATTTGATGCCTTTTAGTGACATAGGTATTAAATCACTGTGGTGCTAAAATGCGACTTTGGCGGTGAAAGGGTTAAAGAAAGTAGATGTTCTGTAATCTCAGGAAATATTGATCATCTAAATAGCACAGAAATTAATCTGTCAAACTAAGAGATAAATTGTGTGCCTCTTTTTCTTCTTCTTCTTCTTCCCCCTCTCTCTCTCTCTCTCTCTCTCTCTCTCTCTCTCTCTCTCTCTCTCTCTCTCTCTCTCTCTCTCTCTCTCTCTCTCTCTCTCTCTCTGTGCATGCTTTCCTGTTAATCCTCATTAATACATTTGAGTTTCAAACAGATGCATGCTTTACTGTTAATCCGCAGTATTATTTGAATGTCAAACAACTCTCTCTCTCTCTCTCTCTCTCTCTCTCTCTCTCTCTCTCTCTCTCTCTCTCTCTCTCTCTCTCTCTCTCTCTCTCACACACACACACACACACACACACACACACAGACACACACATTCTCTCTCTCTCTCTCTCTCTCTCTCTCTCTCTCTCTCTCTCTCTCTCTCTCTCTCTCTCTCTCTCTCTCTCTCTATC
This sequence comes from Phymorhynchus buccinoides, assembly GCA_017654935.2. Taxonomy (NCBI): domain Eukaryota; kingdom Metazoa; phylum Mollusca; class Gastropoda; order Neogastropoda; family Raphitomidae; genus Phymorhynchus; species Phymorhynchus buccinoides. The sequence goes on along the minus strand of CM065681.1, from coordinate 21,022,837 downwards.
TCTCCCAGCAGTGAGTTTGCAAGTGTAAGAGTTTATGTATGAATGTTGTGTATAATTATGCACAAATAATGTTTATTGATCTATGTTTGTTCACTTCCCCTTCATAAGGGGCCTTGAACTATTTGAACAAATCACTCGCGTTTGCTCTCTCTCTCTCTCTCTCTCTCTCTCTCTCTCTCTCTCTCTCTCTCTCTCTCTCTCTCTCTCTCTCTCTCTCTCTCTCTCTCTCTCTCTCTCTCTCTTCTCTCAGAGTTTGTCTGTCGGTCTCTCTCTGTGTGTGCATGCGCGCGCAAATGTGTGTGTCTTTCAAATGTCCACATTTTTAAGTTGATGTAATGAATTTTAATGATAATTATTTGGTTGGTATAATTTCGTTTGAAACATTTGATTAATGTTCTTTCAGTTATAATAATAATAACAGTACATTTATATAGCGCTTTACCTCAGATGAGCCCAAAGCGCTTTACAATCAATTATTCATCAACAGATAACAAAAAACAACATTCAAGAGTGACACCAACCACCAACAGTGCATATGCAAAGCAACTCTCTCTCTCTCTCTCTAACACACACGCACACACACACGCACACACACACGCACACGCGCACGCACACACACACACACACACACACACACACACGCGCACACACGCACACGCACGCACACACACACACACACACACACACACACACACACACATAAACACACAATTATTGACGCCAACTCGTTCATACCCCATTCGGCAAGTCACAGCAACTGAGCCGCATGGACTGACCACATACACCAACACGCAGACACAAACACCCTCACACACAACGTAAGCACGCAGACAGACACGCACACAAACACACACACATGCGTGCACACACAACCCACAAAACCAAAATACACACAAGCACACATTCATGCTCACACACACACACACACACACACACTCACACACACACACACACACACACACACACACACACACACACACACACACACACACACACACACACACGCACCACAAAACACAGCACAACCCTCTTAAATCAATCTTCCCTCACGTGCACACAACGATAGACAACTGATCAAATATTTAGGGCGCAGCAGGAAAAAGATGGGTTTTAAGAGAGGTTTTGAATGAGGAGACTGAGTTGGAGTGTCGGAGAGGAGAAGGCAGAGAATTCCACAGAGATGGTGCTTGACAAGAAAAAGTTATGTTGTATTTCTGTTGATTGTATGCTAATATTTATGTTAAAGTGTATGTCTTAAAGTAGCATGTATGCACTTATTTATTTATATATTTATTAGTTTGTTTGTTTATTCACTTGATTGTTTATTCACTTGATTGTTTGTCATGTTATTATTGCCACGTCATGATAGGGGCTGTGGGCCTAAATCATTAAAACATTTCGGGGTTTCAGAGTTTCTCTCTCTTCAGCACACACGTGTGCATAATATTACAACCCATTTCCTAAGGAAAGAAAGAAAGAAAGAAAATGAAGGGAATCGATAGTCTAGTGGCGCAAAAAAATTACGCCCCATCTTGAATGGATCCGAATAACGTCAGTGTTACAATACGTCACCGGTAAAGCAACGTACGCCTATTTAATTTATATCTGTTTTTGTGGTACAAAACTTTTTGAAAACTTGGTGCTTTAATATTTAAAGACAACAGCAAAATTAAGTTTTACTAATTGTTAAGATATCCCCGGTTATATGAGATGTTTTGTCTTGAAAACCTGTTTAACGTCCTCCTGTCTGAAACAGACACATATAGGACATTAGTAGATATAAAGATGGTGGGAACGATCCTGGAGGCAATGCCCGGAGGCAGTGCAACTCCAGGAAAGTCCCGAATTTTTAATGATACAGATGTATATGTAAGCTTTGTCTTGCTCGCTTTCCGTGATAAGTGGCAGTGACGTAACATATAATGTCATGGTGTAACGAAACTAAACAGGATATTTCACACAGAAATACTCTACAAGTCGTGCGTTCTGTGTTTGCATTGACGTTATATCTGTGAGCGTTACCTGTAAAAACTTGTTATTGTAAATGCACATTTGTTTTTCATAGGTGTTGATACTAAGAACAGCATTTTTGCAACCAAAACGGACATGTCTTTCATCTAGGACTAAATTTTCAGATGGCATTTAAAAGCGTATTAGTACTATTTGCTGCTAAATAACATATATTTTAAATTAACGAACAAACTTTCCTTTGTTTCAAAAAAAAGAAAAGAAACTTGTTGCATGAATAACTTATTTTTAAAGATTTAATTCCCTAAAAATTCATAACAGCTAAGAAACATGTCTGCACAACGGCATAATCCACTTTAAAGTATTTCAGGGTCTGTAACATTTATAAGAAAGTGTAAAAATGTGTAATTGACAAACTTCTTTTTTCATCATTTGTGAGCTCTGTAATTCGGCCTTTTTTATAAAAAAAATATTTTTTAAACCACTCATATAAGCCAGAACTGGTTTCTGCCGACGTACCACGATGCAGATGCAGATGCAGAAAGCAACAGCATGTCTACAGGCAGTCGAGTTGTTCCATTCTGGAAATGTGCACATGGAAAAGCTGGCCTGCCTGTTGAAAGGTCTGTTGTCAACATAGGGAGCAGAGGAGGGGGGAGGGAGGGGGGTTCTAAGCTGATCGCATGTTTTTAGTGGAGACTTAACATCAAGGGGATCAAATTAGGGGATGGCAAATAATCACCTTTCTCATCAAGTTTGTCCAGAGCAGGCCATGTTTTGTTGTTGTTGTTGTTGCTTAAGATCGACATATCTCGTAAGTTATAGGCCCACAAGGAAATATTTGACTAAAACAGTTCTAAACATGGTTTTGTATTTTCCTAGCTATTCAAGCACGAAGACGAACAAGTAACAGAGCATGTGCGCGGATGAAATAAAACAATAAGCATCGTCTTTTGGGACAACCAGAAAAATCATGACTACCTATAAAATAAAAAAACAGTCAAATACTTTAATTAATTAGTTCACAGCGAGAGAGAAAGAGAGAGGGGGGGGGGGGGACCTTGTTCGGGTTGCCCCGTATTCCTATTTTCACAGAGCTGGGACTCTAGGACATTGAAAAAAAGGTGGGGGTGGGGGTAGGACATTAAACGTCTTTAAACGTAAGTGGAATACATCAAATGTATAAACAGGCCTACATTTCCACAAAACCTCGACATTCCCATCACCACCCCCCACCACAAAGAAGAAGCGCAGACAAGTGTTGGTCTATTCATATTTTTCTTTTATTTCAAAGCAAATCAATTTGTAAATGCAAAGCTTGTAGCTCGACACAAAACCTCAATCATTCAATCAATCCACCACCAACGTGTGGGCACATCAATCGATAGAGTGGATCAATGCAATGACAGAGGGTTGACAACAACTGGAACCATGAAACAAAGAAAGTATCTGCGGTACTAAAAATATATCCCTCCGTCTGTTCGTCCCTTCCCATCCCTCTCTCTACTCAGTAAACTTTCACATCTCTTTTGTTCCCTTCTTTCAACACCCCCTCCCCCTTTCTGTGTATACGCGCGCGCGTGTGGTAGTGTGTATTCAAACGGTGCGAAAACAAGTCTAGGTACATACAGATATATACTTTCAGGGCCGGACCAAGTGATTGGGAAAGGGAGGGGGGGGGGGGTCCGCCGGGGAAGGGGGGGGGGGGGGGGGCCAGGGTGCTGCATAGTCTTTTGCTCTTGTAAAAACATTTGATGTATGGCGGTGCATTTAACGCAACAGCATGAAAAGCGCACTATACGTATTTATAAGTACCATCATTGTTACTATGTAACCTAAATTTGAACAGTAAAGAATGATATGGATGCTTCCCCACTTATACGTGAAGGAACAACGAAAGTCACAACCACAATGAAAAAAACATCTTCTACATTTTAAATGAGAATATTGATAAAAGACAGTTTCTCTCAGTTGATTTGGCTGATGAATAACTCTAAAGAAACCGCCAGCGGTCTCATTTTCAAAACCTTTGCTGGCAGAGTATGCAGAAACTCAATACTTGACCAAACCAGATCTGTGCTACTGGACCATGCACGTCTCCTGAACGACATGCGTTCAGAGCCTGTCAGTTTCGGACACCGCTCGTTTCGAGGACTCCGTGACAATGGGGAACAGACTTTGTCCGCTGGAGGCCCGCCCCACCACGCAAGACAAACCCTGTCCACTGCCACGACCCCCAACACCAACAAACGCGTGCTTCTCCGCCAGCTCTTTATCAACGCTGGAGATTCTGCATGCAGGGTGGACAGTGTCGCCCCTTCTTGGTCCAGTAGTGGTGGCGTTCCTGGTCGACCATCCTGCTTTGAGGACGCGGACGAGGCGAGCGTTGAGGACGAAGGAGAAGGCGATGAAGGCTCCCTGGAGGCCGTTGAGGACGATGTAGACCCACCAGAAGACCGTGACGTCAGTGAAGGAGGCCAGGAAGCCGGCCACCCAGGTGAAGCCCATGGCGCTCATCATCTTGATGTACACCACCACTCTGTGCCGGTCGTTCTTCTGATGGTGGGCTGGTACACAAAAACACACAGACATAATTATACAGATATGCATACATAGGCCTACATACACACACCAAAACACTTGTACGCCACCAGTCTGTGCCGGTCGTTCTTCTGCTGGTGGGCTGCTACACACAAACACACAGACATAATTATATACAAGCATGCTTACTATACATAGGCCTACATACACACACCAAAGCATGTGTTGTTATTACGGTAGGCCTTATGGTTTAGGAAAAAATAGTGCTGCTTCTTAAACCCAGCTATCAGGGCAAGCAAGTTTCAACAATAAAACAAACTATCTCGAGAGAGAGAGAGTCAGTGAGGGGGGGACTGAGAGGTCACGAACAGACAACCAATACACGTAATTGTGTTTTTTTTAAATATACATAGGGGAGGCGGACAAAAAGAAAGACACCCAGACACAGACGGATAGACAAATAACCAAGACAGCCAATTAGAATTTGATTTTTGAACAGCCACTAAGAAAACAACAACCAGGACAGACAATCAGTCCGACAATCAGACAGACACCGCACATTCGTTTTGCATACTAACTGAGGGCAGCCCTGGAGGCTCTCATGGCGCGTTCGATGCTGGTGAGGGTGAGCAGGAAGCAGACCACGTTCAGCCCCAACGCCACCGCCACGGGGACCAGGAACGCGTAGCTCTGCCGCATCCACCCACAGAGGGGTGTTCCGTAACCCACCTGAAGAGCAAAATGAAAGGACCTTTTTTGTGCTAGTTAGCTGTGTCCGCCTGTGATTACTACACAGCGGAAAGCAAATGGTAATTTTACATCCCCAGTTGTTCGGCCATGGGCTTTAGATGGAAGAAATTAGCCAGCATGTGATCAAAATCTGGACTAGAATGAAAGACTTGCATTAGTTACTTACGAAGAAAAGTTTTGTTTTACGTCCTCCCAGAATTAACCATGTGGGACATTTCTTTGAATCAAGTTTAACTTTTATTTAAATATAGTTAGGAAAAGAAAGGAGAAAATGTCTTAATACTTTAGATTTTGATGGTTTTAGGTTTTAATTGGAAGTTATAGTTAGTTACGGTCCTTTCGGGCTTTAAATACTCCATGATTTGTGCATGTAATCACACAGGCCTATGAGGTACACAGCTTGATTTTAGCAAAGGCAAAATCTAAGCCCTATTGTCTTGTATTGTAGGCTACACAAATGCAAAATGAAAATTCAAACAATTTTAATGAGTATTTTGAGTTTTAACATTTTGTTTTAAGCCCAAACTGTCTGTAAATATTTCTATCAATTCTTTCTGTTCTTACCTCAAAAGGTGACTCATCCACAGCATCGAGTATAACCAGAGTTACAACGAGTGATAGTGGAATACCCCATCCCCCAAGGCTGTACTTTCGATATTCTCTTCGCACTTCGTTCGCGTTCAGCCTGCCCGTCTTGGTCGCCATACTGCCAAAGAAGGTGCGAGTCATATGCATGGCGAGGGCGGTCATCCAGGTGAACGCAGCCAACCAGCAGAAATGGCAGACGGCAGCCAAAATGAAGCAGACGAGTCGGTAAGGAATGAAGTCTACCAGTATTAGAAGCTGGCCTGTGGTGAAGCAGGGATTGATATTAATGGTAGAACATTTTAGACATATTCGATTTATTTTTAAAAGACTAGGTCATTGTGTGTCAGTAAGAATATAGGCTTATTAGCTTACTATATGAGCTTAGCAAATATGCACATGGTTTTGTGTCAGTAAGAATTAATGTATAAGATGAGCTTATATATACACATGCACATGCGTTGTTTTGTGTCAGTAAGAATGTGTTTATGAGCTTAAATATACATGCACATGGTTTTGTATAAGTAAGAATATGCTATGAGCATAACTTGCATGTACATGGTTTTGTGTTAGTAAGAATGCATAGCCTACTATGAGCTTAACCCTTTCACCGCCAAAGTCTCATTTTAGCACCACAGTGATTTAACACCTATGTTACTAAAAGGCATCAAATTGGGGTCTGTTATCCAAAGACCCTATTGCCTTAGTCTTGAGAAGTAAGGATAGGCCTTATTTTATATATGTCACAGAAGAATCCCCAATACTGCAGATGGATTTTGTTCTCTACCCAGGTAATTTTGATGGAAAATGTTGGCTGAAATATGGCTGGCGGTGAAAGGGTTAAATATACAAGCACAAGGGTCCACTTTAATTTGTATGAAACTTGAAAGAAAACATGAAAAACTGTTATATACTAGGACGACAGAATGAATGACGAAAATTACTTGTTTTATACTGGGAACATAAATTAACGCTAAAAAAAATAGTCAGTAGCCTATCTGAAAGCCAGTAGTCCCTCCCCCCCCCCCCCCCCCCCCCCCGCCTCTCCCCTAGGCTAAGTGATGTTGATCCTTCTTAGCTCAGAGATTGCAAAACGAAATTTAGGCCTAGTCATTTTGTTTATTTATTTTTCCATTGTTTTTCTTGTGCTGTGTCTTAAATAAAAGCTATGGATTTGATCCATGGTCGGACATCGTCTCAAAACAATGCAGAAAAACACAACTTTTTACTTTACTTAAAACACACTTAAAACGACAGGATATTTTTTGTTTGTGTCTAAGGCATCATACATGTTCTTTTGAAGACATGTTAATGCCCGATCGTGGCTCACACCTTTCAGGGCTTAACTCCTGGTACCGTAATCTTGAGTACGCAGTCTTAAACAATTAATACGGGTAGTAAGGGATATGCAAATTAGAAGCGAATCGCTTGGCAGTTCTCTTAATTTACATATAATGTCACGGGAAAATTTGGAATCCGGAAAAATTCCGATTTTTCCCAGGAAGATTCCGAATTTTCTCAAGCAAGTACCATATAAAACGATTCAATTACAATTAAAAAACATTTATAGTCCAATTTATTTTGTAGTGATCACAATACATTTAACACAAATACATTAAGAACTCGTGCACAAACATACCTAATGATCAGTTATGGATTTGTACCTTATATGTCGAATATTCCACATCAAATACGGCTAAGAAAGAGATGTGGTTTTTTTTAGTAAATTACTAGGGCCTACATGAAGTAATTATAAATAGTGTATAAATTATATCACATTTTAGCGATACCTTTCCATGACAAGTTCTTTGCAGGTGCTCCATAAACTTTTGTGAAGACGTATGAGTGTTTAATTTGGTAACACAAAGGACAGGACATGAAATCGTGCGAGAGCACATCTCTTCGGCTACCTCGCTGCCTGTCAGTTTGTCTGTCTGTCTCACCGGTTCATCTGTATGAATATGAGTCACAATGTCGTGTTGCTTCGCTTCACACTACGAGACAATAAAAAAAAACCCAGCTGTAGTGTAGGTGAAAGGGCGGGAGTAAAAACCCGGCTTCAGTCACCTGCGAACTGCGAACTCTTTGTATATTCAGGCTTTTTGGTTATAGGTCGTGTGTGTGTGTGTGTGTGTGTGCGTGTGCGTGCGTGCGTGTGTGCGTGTATGTGTGTGTGTGTGTGTGTATGTGCGCGCGCGCGCGTGCGTGCGTGCGTGTGTAAGTGGCTGTGTGTGTACGTGCGTAAGTGCGTATGGTTGGATGTAAGCTTATATTCATTAACATGTGTTATGATTTATGTTTTATATTGTTTGGATTTTGTTATGTTTGACTTTTACAGTTGTGAATCATTTGAATATTACTGTTTATTATCATTATTATTATATCATTATTACTTCTTCTTTTTTTTATTCCTGTCGTCATTCTGCTGATTCAGTTCATCCACATTAAACATTTCAAGTTTCAAGTTTTTCTCTCACACACACAATTCATTTAACTTCGTTGTAAAATTAGAATTCGAAATTTTACCGAGACCAATCCGGGAAAAATCAGAATTCTAAATTTTCACGGGAAGATTCCGAATCAGGGAAAATTCCGAATGTTCCCGGATTCCAAAATTTCCCGTGACATATATACATGTTACTACCCGTGTTGACAGTTTAAGATGAACTCGTGATTACGGTACCTGTACTTTGCTACTGTAATTTACTTACCCAGAGCCAGGCTTCCCGCCAAAGAAGCTGTCATGTGACCCGCCAGGGTCTTCAGGTAGGGCAGCAGAGCAAATGCCACCAGTGACGTCATCAAACACACCACTGACGTTAGAGAGCAGGCCCACGACAAGTAATACTGGGCGTCACTGAAGTGGAAGAACTGCAGTTCGTTCAGATTCTCAAAGTCAGAACAGACCAGAACGAAGCCGTCATGGAACTCATATTGGGATTCTGGGAAGGAGAGATCGGTGTTGGTGATGAATAAGGTTCCGTTCTTTACCAGGGTTCGATTGATGTCGAAAGCCACGGAGGAACAGTTGAGAGATGAAATGATCTGGGGTTGTACACACAAAAGGGAAATATAAACAGAGCAAATTATTTGCTCACTTGTGTTGAATTTGCTTAAATGGCTTTTAAACACGGTGTTTGTTAAAGGGTAAAATACAGTGATAGGACCAACCGATCTTTCCACAAAAAGTTTGCCATCGATTTCAGTGATGTTGGCGTCGTGAACGAGTTCTGGAAGACCCACTTCGCATTCCGCTTTAGGTTCTGTGTCGTAATTCGTCACCACGAAAGTATGGACGAAGCTCAATGCACTTAGCATGCCTTCTAAAGAGTTGAGCACACGAGACAGATTAGTTACTGGGTGGACGGTCATGTAAACAGTGTGGTGGCAAGACTGTAAACTGCTTAGATCATTTTGATTACTGGAATTATCGCTTTGACAAGAGAAAATTATAGCAGCTGCAGAATGATCTGTATACGTGTCATGAAAAGCTTGCCTGACAGAGATCTCTAGCAGCTTGTTTTCACATGTCAAGTTGTCCTTCAAGTCAAAGGTTACGTGTAATTTCTCTGTCCCTGACGGTATCATTTGTGATTTGGCTGGAACTACGTAGTGATCGACTGGTGTACACTTGCCATGAATGGGGCGATACCCTAAGGGGCAAAAAAGTGTTCTACACACAAGGAAGACATAATCAAACACTTGATCATCTTTGCAAAAAATCCCAGATGTAGGAATAGCATGTCCATTAATCACAATTGAACCAGATCCAGAATTGTCGGTGGAAAACAGAGCAAGAATACCCCCTTGACCTGTTGACGATCCCTCAGTGTCTCTGCTTTGATTGTCTGCACGTGCACAGGGCAGATCTACTTTGACAGGGGTTGAACCGGTCATGCATTTCAAACAGTGAGGATTTTTTACTTCCTCGTCGTCAGAACTGAACGTTTGATAAGAATAAGCCTTGCATAGCAACATGTCCTCGAAAGTACACGGGGAATCAGTGTCTGAACCTGCATTAAGATCAGGGTCAAGTTCTGCGGATGAAGGCAAGCAGTGCCGTGGCTGTGTTGGTGTGTCTTCAGGTGGGCGATATATGTAGGTGCACTCTCCTGATTCGATGGCAGCCATGATTGTGTTCAGATAGGAGTTATGGGCATCAGCAGAGCTGGGATCTTCATCCTCTAGAGAAGAAGAGTCCTGCAAGACATCAGCATTTTGACAAGCTATGCCATGCTGCCAAGGCACCAACCGCTTCTCTGAATAACTGTGACAACGAGCACAATGTATGTTCCTGAACGTCAGTGCCATGTCGTCCACATCGCTGTAAGGTTGCTGTTCTGGATATTTGTCAGCTTCAGTGCACGTGGTCACCGTAGTAACGTCGTCTGCTGACAGCGGACAGCTAATAATCATTGTGTACTTTTCTCCTTCTGGAGACACGACACAAGAACCGTAATTCAGAATCATCTGAGTGACATTGAACTCAAACTGGTTCTCAGCATCGGAAGAACTTGGAGAGTCATACAGGGCATGCTTCACCAGTTCAATCACGTCGTCTTCGTTGGTGATGTTAAGACACAGTGAGAAAAAGTCGACGCAGCAGTCACCAAGCTTGACACAGTTGTTATCGCAGCTACACTTGGCGTGTACAGTCTGGTTGGAATATGATGTGATGTTTCCTGCTTCTGACTGCACGTTGTTTTCGACTGGAACTTCATTAGTTTTCTGGAAGCATCGGTTTTTACATGTCCATATAGCGCAGAAGTCGATGTTAATCCCTCCCAGTTGTACTGTGCCGTTCTTTATGATGTCTGTTTCATGTTTAGTGGACAGGGGCGTGGTGATGTCCGTTGAATTTCCAGAGATAGTGGACCATGGGGTCAAGTTTGCAGTGTTGATTGGTTCATTACCTTGCCAGGATGTTCCAGCGGTAGTGGAAATTATTTCCACAATTGATGTGTTCTCAGAGAAGACTGATTCGCTTGTTGCAAGAAATATTACTTGAAGACAAGCAGTGATGAAACAGGAATCCATCTTCTTTGCTTATCTTCCAATATAAAGTGTTCAATTTAAAGTTAAGCACAAAAGCAGAAGTTTTTAACAAACAACAAAAAGCAGCGTTATTGAGTTCTTATTCAATTGGTTCAGGCGTTTGTCTCAATACATGTCACAAAGCTTGATTTATTTACAAAAGTTTTAAAGAAGACAACTATCAGAATTGTTTTGGAAATATCCAAGCACAGGGAAGTGGGATTTCTCATGTACCTTGCATCTTCTTACACGCACATAAAATATTTCTATTTACAACCAGTCTTTCCATTTAATGGATTGTCAGGGTGATGCCCTGATTCCTCACATGAACTTCTGTCCATAATTGTTTGATGTAAACTGCCAAGAAAGAAAACAAACGAGATTTTAAGAAAACATTCAGAAGCGATGGTAAAGATTGTATATTGAAAGTAAAAGTCTGTAGTGACAAGATGTTCCAACTCTGTCAGTAGAAGCTAAAAATCTTCATTATATTACTGATTCGGGGTTAACAGACATTCTTAAAAGCCCACTACTGAAGCTGTTGTATCCATCATACTGATCGATCACTGAATCGGGGCGACCAAAGTTTCGGCCCTTTTATAAGCCATCTGCCGTGACCAGGCAATGCGTTACACCAAGAGATGTTCAGCTTGGCTGAAACGTTTTCAAAGCGAGAGTTACTAGAAGTTTGTTTGTTTGCTGGTGTGAAGGAATAACCGTTTTCCTCCACTTCCAGCTCTATAAGAATAAGGATTTCTTACAACTAAACAAGAGCTTTTACGTTTCTATAAAATAAAATAAAAAGCTCCAATAGCAAAAGCCTTAACAGGGCTTCTGAAAACGTACATTTTGTGCGTATTTACGCACTGGAGCTCTCAAATCACCCCCTAGAATCTAAAACTGTGCGTGTGATTTACCCTTTAAAATCTCAATTTAGGGGGTGAGATGACGCAATAAACTGATGACGCGTGCGTGAACACAACCGTTACTTAATTATCAGTAAGTTAATGACGTTCTAAGAATAGAAGTTCAATAGTCTGGTATTAGGCCTTTCTGCCACAAGCTGTCTAGGCTATATGTAAAATTCTACTGGATCGCGCAGAAAGCCCAAATTGTTGAAAGCTCATTGTTCATGGGGTGGGGTTAGGGGTGGGGGTAGGGATTTACAGGGGATGGAGCTTCTCACACGTTTTTGCCTTTACCCATTAAAATTTGCAACTGGTGGCTAAAATTCCCGTTAACATTCTAAACAGGGGGTGAGCGTACCCCTTAAAAGGGGAAATGATCAGAAGCCCTGCTTAACATAACTCTTGTTGTAATCCAGAAGACAAATGGCATATACGTTTCTGTTAAAAGGTGCATGACACTTAACGAGGCAGCCTATGGCACCAATTCACGTAGTAGGGGCGTAGCACGCCCTGTAAAAGTGGTCAGGCCCACTGTAAAAGTGGTCTGGCCCCTGTGTGTGTGTGCGTGTGCGTGTGTGTGTGTGTGTGTGTGTGTGTGTGTGTGTGTGTGTGTGTGTGTGTGTGTGTGTGTGTGTGTGTGTGTGTGTGTGTGTGTGTGTGTGTGCGTGTGTGTGCGTGTGTGTGCGTGTGCATGCGTGCGCGCTGTGCACGCGCTGATAATTTAATGAGGGAGGAAGACGGGGGCATTGAACGACTTTGTGGAGAATGGGAGGTATGGGGGGCTTTGCCCCCCAGAAGCTGACGATATTTGGAATTTAAGCGAAGCATTGGAGGCCTCTCCTGGGAGAATAATGTGTGAATGTTACTATCTGCGTTCTTAGCTAAACCCTGGCATGGAATGATATGACGTAGGCCTATATGAAATGACAGGTTTTGGAGTGGCTGTCATAAATTTCCTTTCCACGCTTTTGGAAGAGCCTGGTTGATTTAATGAATGAGAAATGTACAAATGCGCACAATATGCAAATGACAACACTTTTTGTAATATTAGGTTATGACAAAAAGTTACATAATTATTGATCAAACGGTATATTTCATTGTGTGCTTTGCTAAGCAGTTCTTGTACAAATGTAAACTCGACAAACGGATTCCAGAGTTACAAGGGTTTTTAAGAAAGCTGAAATCTAGACATCAAATTGAGGAATATATTGATAGACAAAACTTTACGTATGGCAAATTTGCTTTGGAGTGGTTGCCATACAAACCCTTGTTCTTGGATGAAAATTAATTCACATTGTACATTCTTTCTTTAAATTTTCTTTTAAAGGTTTTTAAATACATTTTTATTCACAATGTTGGAAATTACAAATGCGCAGAAAGAGGACAGTGCGCTGAGAGAATCAATAACATTTAATAACGAGAGAAAAAATGCACACGAATAAACGGACAAACTATAAAAAACTTAAAACAAACAATTGAATAGTAACAATATATAAGTAATTATGTACACATGAAATCAAGAATGGCTGGAACAAAACAAAACAAACAAAGGAGCATCTCCATTAGCGTGGTGGCAAACAACTGATTATACACACATAAATAAAGATTTGTGATAAGTACGTAATTAATGCAATAGCAAAAATACTACAATAGTATTCTAAAAGCTATGCCCTATCCCAACACGGGTTTATATGGAAGCCACTGAATGTGAAAAAGATCTTTCTTTCCACACATTGCTTTATGATAACATTCAATAAAGAATCTGTTTTTCAACATCCTAAGAAACACCGTAGTGCAAGGTTTATTATTATTATTATTCCACTTGCACTTGTAGATATGAAATTTAGCTAGTAAAATTATAAAATCCAGCACTGTGTCAGTCGTAACTGGTACCAAAAAGAATAAGAGTTTCAGAAAACTTTAGATTTGCACAATTTTCACAAGCATTTTTCAAAAGAATTTCCAAATCATTGCAAAAATGTCTTGCAATTCGACAAAGCCAAAATAAATGCACAATAGTTTCTTCTTCCTCGTTACACAAGGCACATGAGGACGAGTCAACTATTTTGCGTAAAAAAAGGTATCTGCGTGTGGGAAGTTTTCTAAGTAATAATCTGTGTTGGAATCATCTGAGTTGTGTGTCAGTGGTTGAAGAAGAGCACTTTAAAAAATTTTATTTCCATTTCAGATTGTCATAGTTTCTGTTCCATTTACTAATACCAGCTGGACGTTTTTCTGAGGTAACAAGAGTTGAACAAACGTATTTGTTCCCCTTCAGAATGACTGCCCAGTTAGGAGGTTCTAATATTTTGTATCTAGGGGTCAAATCACATTGTAACCTATTTTTCTTCACTGCCTCCATGGTGCCAGCGAACAGCAAATAATTAGTTTGAACGTTATGAAATGTTTAACACAAATGTTCAAATGAAAGGAAACGTCCTTCATCATTAAGTAAATGTATTATTTGCAATATGCCTGTTTCAACCCATTGCTTTATAAAAACCGTTTTCTTGTCTCTTAAAAGATTGGCATTGTAATGAATGCAATTAGAAACAAAGTCGTGAATGTCACTTGAAATACATTTTAGTGACACCTTTTTTAAATGTTTTAAAACATCCTTCCAAAACTGGTTATGTGTTCTTGTAAGTAATACACTGATATATTCAGAATCTAGTAGTTTCAGTTTTTCTTATCCATGAACAAAGGAAAAAGCCAGCTCTTGAAGGTTGCTTATATTATCAAAACAATATTCTTTTTAACCAAGATACCCTGATAGCAGACAAAAATGTAAAAACAGTAACCGTTCTCAATCCACCATTTTCATAACCTTGACAAACACATTTTTTGCTAATTCGATTGGGTTTCCCGTCCCACAAAAAGTTATAAAACAATGAATCAAGTTCCTTTAAAAAGTTATTACTACCCGGGTCTGAAAGATTACTAAATTTTCTTAAATAAAATAGTCTACAACTTTTGAAATTGCTAACGATTTTAAAACTGCAATTTTACCAAAAGATGTTAGATTTCTTTTTCTCCATTTTGCCAAAATGTTCCGTATCTGTATTATCTTATTTTCAATGTATATGTTCACAATGTTATGAACGGTAGTAGAAAATGTTATTCCTAATACTGAAAAAAATACCCGGATCCCAACAAACATTCCTGTCCTGGATGCATCTTATTGGAGAGTTTTTCATACTACCTATCCAAATTACATTAGTTTTTACACGATTTATTTTCAAGCCTGACATTAGTGCAAATTCCTTAGTAATTTAATGGTTTCTCTAAATGAATTTCACTACCGTCAAGATAAACAGTTGTATCGTCTGCAAACTGAGAGAGTAAATATTATTTTTCGTTAATAGAAAGTCCCTTAATGCGATCATTTTTACGCATAAGTAAAGACAATATTTCTGCACACAGAAGATATAAATATGGAGAAAGTGGATCTCCCTGGCGGACTCCTCTAGAGATTTTAAAGTATGGGGTGTAACTTCCATTAACAGATACACACGTTTTTATGTCATGATAAAAAGTTTTCACCAGCCGCCATTCTTAGTCATACATACCCATGTACTAATACTCAGGCCCCATGTAAGTGAGTTATTGGTTTTTTATGTAAATTTTTTATCGACACAGAATGAAATATGACCCACATGCATCTTATTTGAACACAACATGCATTTAAGACACTGCACGTGCACATATAACACCATCGCTAATGATAATTCCTTATCTATTGCTATTTATATGATTACTGTTATGCTTATTATTGGTATTACTGGTTTCGAAGTTCAGGTTATTCCAAGCTAGCACACGTGCATTCATTTTTATGCTTGATTAATTCTTCACTGCATGTGCACATATAACACCATCGCTATTGATAATTCCTTATCTATTGCTATTTACATGATTACTGTTATGCTTATTATTGGTATTACTGGTTTCGAAGTTCAGGTTATTCCAAGCTAGCACACGTGCATTCATTTTTATGCTTGATTAATTCTTCACTGCATGTGCACATATAACACCATCGCTATTGATAATTCCTTATCTATTGCTATTTACATGATTACTGTTATGCTTATTATTGGTATTACTGGTTTCGAAGTTCAGGTTATTCCAAGCTAGCGCACGTGCATTCATTCTTATGCTTGATTAATTCTTGTTTCGATTGTTTGTCTGCTTGTTTTCTTTTCCAGATATTTGATTTGGTCAGTTCTTGTCCTTTTTTAAGGCAAGGCAAATGTTTTATTTCAAACCTACTTGGGGCCCAGAAACATAAAATAACGCACACACATGATTAAACACTCAAACATAATAATAGAGTGATTCCCTAACACTATCACTTCAGAAAAGACAAACAGCGTTTTTATGCTCTGAACTTCATGTTGTGGGTGAAACTGAACAGATTGAAAGGAACAGAATATTTGAGTGGGTGAAACGGGGTGGGTCATAGGGCGGCCATCTTGCTGATTATCATAACAAAGCGTAGGTAAAACAGGAATAGATGAATAGGGTCCCTCTCTCTCTCTCTCTCTCTCTCTCTCTCTCTCTCTCTCTCTCTCTCTCTCTCTCTCTCTCTCTCTCTCTCTCTCTCTCTCTCTCTCTCTCTCTCTCTCTCTCTCTCTCTCTCTCTCTCTCTCTGTCCGTGAATCTCTCTGTCTGAACTCTCTCTCTCTCTCTCTCTCTCTACTCCTCTCTCTCTCCCTCTACACTCGCCCCCTCTCCAGTCTCTCTATGCTCCAACTCTCTCTCCTCAAGCTCTCTCTACACTCTCCAGTACACACTATCTCTCTCTCTCTCTCCCCTACTCTCCCCCTCCTCTCTACTCACCCTATGCTCCAACATCTCACTCCTCTCTCCCCCTACTCCACGCCCCCTCCTCTACACACCCTATCTCCAACATGCCCATTCCTCTCTCCCCCTCACCACGCCCCCTCCTCCAGTCTCTCTCTATGCTCCAACATGCCCACTCCTCAAGCTCTCCCTACACCACTCCCTCTCCTCCAGTACACACTCTCTGCTCCAACATGCCCACTCCTCAAGCTCCCCTACACCACTCTCCCTCCTCCAGTACACACCCTATGTTCCAACATGCTCATTCCTCAAGCTCCCCCTACACCACGCCCCCTCCTCCAGTCACACTCTATGCTCCAACATGCCCACTCCTCTCTCTCCCTCTCCACTCCCCCTCCTCCAGTCACACCCTATCTCCAACTCTCTCTCCTCAAGCTCCCTCTACACCACGCCCCCTCCTCCAGTCTCTCTCTCTCCAACATGCCCACTCCTCAAGCTCTACACCACTCTCTCTCTCCAGTACACACCCTATGTTCCAACATGCCCACTCCTCAAGCTCCCCATCTCTCCCTCTCCTCTCTCTCACCCTCTGCTCCAACATCCCACTCCTCAAGCTCTCCCTCTCTCTCCCCTCCTCCAGTCACACCCTATGCTCCAACATCCCACTCCTCAAGCTCTCCCTACACTCGCCCCCTCCTCCAGTACACACCCTATGCTCCAACTGCCCATCCTCAAGCTCTCTACACCACGCCCCCTCCTCAGTACACACCCTAAGAATATGCCCACTCCTAAAGCTCCCCCAACACTCCTCCAGTACACACCCTATGCTCCAACATGCCCACTCCTCAAGCTCCCCCTACACCACGCCCCCTCCTCCAGTACACACCCTATGTTCCAACATCTCACTCCTCAAGCTCCCCCTACACCACGCCCCCTCCTCCAGTACACACCCTATGCTCCAACATGCCCACTCCTCAAGCTCCCCCTACACCACGCCCCCTCCTCCAGTACACACCCTATGCTCCAACATGCCCACTCCTCAAGCTCCCCCTCACCACGCTCCCTCCTCCAGTACACTCCCTATCTCCAACATGCCCACTCTCAAGCTCCCCCTACATTCGTGTCCTCCAGTACACACCCTATGATGTATTCCTCAAGCTCCCCCTACACCACGCCCCCTCCTCCAGTACACACCCTATGTCCAACTCCCATTCCTCAAGCTCCCCCTACACCACGCCCCCTCCTCCAGTACACACCCTATGTTCCAACATGCCCACTCCTCAAGCTCCCCCTACACCACGCCCCCTCCTCCAGTACACACCCTATGCTCCAACATGCCCACTCCTCAAGCTCCCCCTACACCACGCCCCCTCCTCCAGTACACACCCTATGTTCCAACATGCCCACTCCTCAAGCTCCCCCTACACCACGCCCCCTCCTCCAGTACACACCCTATGCTCCAACATGCCCACTCCTCAAGCTCCCCATACACCACGCCCCCTCCTCCAGTACACACCCTATGTTCCAACATGCCCACTCCTCAAGCTCCCCATACACCACGCCCCCTCCTCCAGTACACACCCTATGCTCCAACATGCCCACTCCTCAAGCTCCCCATACACCACGCCCCCTCCTCCAGTACACACCCTATGCTCCAACATGCCCACTCCTCAAGCTCCCCATACACCACGCCCCCTCCTCCAGTACACACCCTATGTTCCAACATGCCCACTCCTCAAGCTCCCCCTACACCACGCCCCCTCCTCCAGTACACACCCTATGCTCCAACATGCCCACTCCTCAAGCTCCCCCTACACCACGCCCCCTCCTCCAGTACACACCCTATGTTCCAACATGCCCACTCCTCAAGCTCCCCATACACCACGCCCCCTCCTCCAGTACACACCCTATGCTCCAACATGCCCACTCCTCAAGCTCCCCCTACACCACGCCCCCTCCTCCAGTACACACCCTATGCTCCAACATGCCCACTCCTCAAGCTCCCCATACACCACGCCCCCTCCTCCAGTACACACCCTATGCTCCAACATGCCCACTCCTCAAGCTCCCCATACACCACGCCCCCTCCTCCAGTACACACCCTATGTTCCAACATGCCCACTCCTCAAGCTCCCCATACACCACGCCCCCTCCTCCAGTACACACCCTATGCTCCAACATGCCCACTCCTC
>CM065681.1:20989059-21001559 GCA_017654935.2 Phymorhynchus buccinoides | reverse complement strand
CTCTTGGTCTGAATCATGGAGTTTTACGTCCTCTTGGTCTGAATCAGACACACATGGGACATTTGTAAATACAAATATGGTGGGAACAATACTGGAGGCAATGCCCGGAGGCAGTACGAAACCAATAAAGTCCCGATTAAAAAATTTTAATACAGATAGCTGTAGTGGTGACCACGCCTCGATTAAACCTCATCGGCTATGGCACCACCACAAGTAGTAGGTAAGACACATATGAAGATGTTTATTTATAGTTTAGTTCTTGGGTTATCAAGGTTGGATGGTCGAATTGAAACACATGTTGAATCCTTCATTTATAATCTTAGTTGTTCCTAGCTGTGTTGTATATTTGTTTGTTTGTTTGTTTTTCTCTTTCTTTGTTTTGGTTAATAGGAATTGTTCAGAAATAATGAAGGAGAGTAATCTTATGGTGTATATAAATGACCTTGCCTAATTCAATCGGTCAAACAGGGGAAGTAACTCTACCATCAGGTAGATCCCCCAAATAGGGATGATTACTATCGGGGGGGGGGGGGGGGGGGGGGGGGGGGGGGGGGGGGCAATTGCTATCATGTATATTTTTGACATCTGTAGAGTCACCCCTTTCCAAAAATGCATGATAGTAATCTGAAAGTGGTAACTTTCTGTCCGTTAACATTGTGATATATAATGGGTACCCCTTTTTGTGAAGCATTTTTGGTAAGGGGGACCCTACAGATGTCAAGACTGTATGATAGCAAACCCCCCCCCCCCCCTTACCCCCCACCACCCACCCCAGATAGTAACAATCACCCTCCGAACATATTGCGTTTGAGTAGATCTAGATCTAGACACACTCGGTTTGTGTTTCTCGCATCTGTTCTCTAGCAAGCCATCTGGGTCAATCTCAATGTTTATTTCTTTGCGAGTTCTCGACGTATTGTAGAGAAACCACGTCATGCTTGCGTCATTTTGAGGGGTACGCAGCCCCTTGGTACTCTAAAATGTTGCAAATCGTTCACTCGCTTCGCTTCACTCTTCGACGCCATTGTTGCTATGGTATTTGACCGAGTAAGTCGAGGTAAACAACTCTAATTTTCACGAAGTGCTCTCCCCTAGTTTTTTTCCTCCGAAAATCGTCTAATGACTTGATGGATGTTTGAAATCAGTAATCTATTAGTTCTTCCCCTTGTCATGAAACCTTTTGGTATTGATAATAAATCACCAGAGCGTCTCTCTCTCTCTCTCTCTCTCTCTCTCTCTCTCTCTCTCTCTCTCTCTCTCTCTCTCTCTCTCTCTCTCTCCCTCTCACTGTCTCTCTTTCTTACCCTGGTGCAATTCTGCCAATATAGTGTGGCTGGTGAATTAACAAGCTGGGTAAACTAAAATAACGGGTTGCCTGATTCCCTTATTAGTCCCCGAGCCGAAGGTTCGGGAACTATTGTTTCTGTCTGATTCGTCCGGCGTGCCTCCGTCCGTCTATTCGTCCGTTTTTCTAAAAAAACTATTCAGTCTATCATCATCAAATTTGGTATACTAGTTTGCCAAGATGCAAGCTATCCACTGATGTATTTAGTTTTACATTAAGATCAAGGTCGCGCCAGTTACGGGGTTCAACCCCCCAAACACATAATCGCTAATATCTCGCAAAGTTTTGCATGAATTTCAATGCAGTTTTTGTTTGTGGCTCAAGCCACAATCCTATAACTCACTTTGTCGGTCGGTCTGTCTGTCTGTCTGTCTGTCTGTCTGTCCAAAATTGTCGCACATTTTGACAAAATTGTCGCACTTCAAATCGAGGCTACACTTCTGGCCGCTCTTTTAAAAGCGTACAAAATAATAAACATATGTAATACAGACACTACAACAGACACGACGAGTATGCGGTGCTTCTTTTGATGAGTATAAGTAGGATACATAGTTTTAAATGTTTTCCAAAAGATATAAAAAGTTACGAAATGGTGCAGAGATAACATTCTGGTTTACTGATTAAAATTATTGAAAAGCCAGGGGAGGTAACTCATGATTGGAGTGGTAAAAATAGACCGCGCGCCACAAACTATTGCGATTTCGCGCTTGTTTTCACAACATTTTTGATGAATGGTCTATAACACAGTTGTCATGAATTTTTCTGTGCGCTCGTGTGCGCATGATCGCGCGCGCTCAAATCACGGGTCCAATGCGCCATGAAACAGCTTTGTAGCTCTGTGGTTGACGCTCGCTCGCTCTCGCTCTCGCGCTCTCTCTCTCGCTCTCGCGCTCTCTCTCGCTCTCTCTCTCTCTCTCGATTTCGGAGTAGCTCGGCGATGCTGCGCGGGGACTTTGCCGCCGCTCAGCGTTGTACTTGTTGACGTTTGTGTTGACATTTGAACATAACATGTTGAATGAAAGTTTGAAAGAAAGAAACAAATAACCGCGTGACATGCGTTTCGGTTGTTTGTCTGCTTATTTTCTTTTCCATATATTTGATTTGGTCAGTTATTGTCCTTTGTGTGTGTGTGCGTTCTGTCCGTCCTTTCGTATTTCATTAAAAAAAAGTGTGCTGATAAAAAGTTAAATAAAAAACAATCCTTTTTTTCAGACACGTGAGTGTGTGGATGCGTGTGTGCTTGTAACCCTGGTCACCCCCCCCCCCCACCCCCCACCCTCTTCCTCTTATCTGCCTCTGTCGAAAGAAGGAGTAGAAGATGAAGGAATACTTATCATTCACAACATAACGGTAAGTTCATTTAATGTTCTTTAATGTCAAGAAGAACTCGAGTTTCAAACACTTAACAGATTCAATGGATTTATCTTGCATTTAATTACTCTTACTCTTACCTTCCTATCTTATTAAAATACCAATGTTTGAAATCACATGTCACTGATGTCAGGCAATGTGCAACGCTATGCTGTAGGTGTGACAAAGCAACCCGAAAGCACATCACTTTCATCATGACGCAAGAATTTAGACCAATGCCAAAGTTGATTGTATTCTTTTCTATTCTGATTATAATTATTAGTCTGGGCTGCAAGTTTGACACATAATTATTACCTTCTATCCCTTCTAGCTAATGTCATGTCATGGTGAAGTGACATTTGGAAGAATCCACATCCAATAAGCGTGCAGGGTTTGGTTTTTGTTGTGTTTTTTTTAGGGGGGGAAAGTGGTCTGGCCCTGGCCTGAGGGACTTACTTGGATGCTACGCTCCTGCCTAGCTTTATACATTAAAAGGCACTGTATTAATCAAAATGACAGTTTAAAAAATGATTTATAATACCCGCTATTTTTTTTATGCAGCACATTCTTTTCCGATAGGTCACGGAAGAGGCCTCCGAAAAAAACCCCACCCTAGGTCTACAAAATTCAGTATTTCTTTCCTAAGCTTCTCCATCCTTCTCTTTATCTATATAATTATGATTTCTTTCTTTCAACAAATGAATGTATTATATTGTAAAAGAGAACAAATCTAAGGCATAATAGACCTCGATCTGAAATTAATTATTCCTGGAAATAATATATCAAGCTCATACAAGAAAATAATGAATAGGGCCTACATTAGTCTGGTTAGAGGTTATTCTAGACAACTTTTACAACAAGCAGACGTGTGTACATTAAATAGAGTTGTCTACTTTAGGCTTAATTATTGAATTTATGGCATTTTAAAACGCAAACGTAGTAAGCTTTATGTTCTATCATGACCCAGGCTGTAAGAATTTCATATCTAGGTTTTGAAACTCATTATGAGACGAAAGTTTATATTAGAATACCTATTGCAGACTGTGATGTAAAATATTACAACACAGCCTTATTGGATTACTAAATGAAAACAATGCTTTTGATTTTTTTTTAAAGTACAAAAAGTATGTTTATGAAGTATCTTATTCAACTCCACATTGACTTTTCATTTCAAATATTAAATATGATGTTATTCAACGTAAATATCCCGTTCTCTGAAGGTGAGTGTAGTATGATGTTTTTGCTCGCTCGTAATTGCCTCTTATACAAACATTTTGCTTGTATTGTCATAATTCATTTTTATAAAAATAAAAATAAAATAGGCTTTTAGCGACGATCATCGTGATGACAACGATGACGATTGAAATTTATGAGAGAACGCCTATTTCTTTGCTGTGTAACAAAAATGTTTATTAATAGATTTACAAAACGACGAAGTTCTCACAAACAGCGTATGAACATCAGTCAACTAGGCAATATCGCAGACTGAGATTTTGTATTGCAACGTTCAAATGAGAAAAAAGGCAGAGGAGCAAGAGAGAAAAAATGTGAGGAGGAGGGGGGGCGTCTCTCTCTCTCTCTCTCTCTCTCTCTCTCTCTCTCTCTCTCTCTCTGTCTATCTCTCTCTCTCTCTCTCTCTCTCTCTCTCTCTCTCTCTCTCTCTCTCTCTCTCTCTCTCTCTCTCTCTCTCTCTCTCTCTCTCTCTCCAGGCCTATGGGTGTGAGCGCACGTGTGCGTGCTCGTGGGTGAGTTTCACTCTGTGCAAGTTCGCATGCAAACTTACCCTTCCTTTCCGCGCGCGCGCGTATGTGTGTGTGTGTATGTGTGTGTGTGTGTATCATTTCATACGTGCATGCAGAGGAGGTCTAAGTATTGGGGGGGAAACGATTTGTATTGAACAACCGTGCGCAGTTTGTGAGCGCGCGCGTGTGTGTGTGTTGGGGGGGGGGGGGGGGGGGGGGGGTCTGCTGGGTGTGTGTGAGTTGGTGGCAGAATCAGAATCAATTGTTTCCCCCGAGAATTGTTGATTTTTTTATTCCTAATTATTTCACACACGGGCGTAACAATTTCATATTCAATAACTCGAATCAATGAAATAAAATAAAATAACAATAGGCCTACGGTGCCTGTTCTACACCTAGGCCTAGGCGTCTGTGCGTCTCTTATCACACACACAAACACACACACACACACACACACACACACACACACACACACACACACACACACACACACACACACACACACACACACACACACACACACACACACACACACACACACACACACACACGCACGCACGCACACACGCACGCACACGCCTAAGGACCTAAATTGAAGAGCACGCACACATACGAACACACGTACATAGAAGTGGCCATGCACGCACGCAAATACCAGTAGCCTACATACACACGCGCGTGCAGATATATCTAAAGCCTACACACACACGCGCGCGTGTAGATATATTTAAAGCCTACATACACACGCGCGTGCAGATATACCTGCATTAAGGCCACATTCATTTGCTTGTTTCAGTAATTTTCACACGCACATAGACACACATACATAAAGAGAGAGAGAGAGAGAGAGAGAGAGAGAGAGAGAGAGAGAGAGAGAGAGAGAGAGAGAGAGAGAGAGAGAGAGAGAGTGACAGAGTGAGAGACACAGAGAGACAGAAAACTTGAAAACTAAACTTTATTTTCGAAGGATATAGATTTTAGACAACGCCTATTCTTCCAATCTCCCTTGATACATATACTAACATAGAACACAAACGTGGCAAGACATACAATAACACATACAGAGCTGAACACAAAGGTAGCAAAGTAGATTATATTATGATGCAAAGACAGGTTGAAACCCACACACATACACACACACATGTGCATGCATACGCGCAAGCACACACAGAGGTATGTTGAAGCACGTGTTAAAAAATAACATACATTGTAGAACACGGCAAACAAATGCAGCATAGGGTATGAAACCAGTAACAATTTGCAACAAGAGTCTACCCCTCTGTCAAGTTTGATCATAATCCGTCCAGTAGTTTTTGAGATACTCGATACACAGACAAACAAAGAGACAGACAACCCCGAAACAAAATCCGTCAGACTTTGTCTGGCCGGGTGATGAAATGAGGACATATACAAACATTAATTTTAACATATATGATCTATCAGGCACATTGTAGGAGAATAGTAAACAAATAAAATGAAGAGAATACGTACTAATATCGTCATAAGCAAAATAGCGTATCATGAGATATGACCAAGAGAAGAAAAAAAGAAGAAATTATGGAGGGTCGAATGTTAGTGTCTCTCAAAGACTCGTTTTGAAGGTTGAGATAGAGGAGCATAATTTAATGTCGGATGGAAGAGAATTCCATATGGAGGAACAAGAAAAAGTAAAACTTGACTTGAATTTTATCTATTGTTGTATGTGGTAAAATATAATTACTTGAACCATGATGATGTGATGCTTGTGTAACTAGATTTTTCAGGTATTGTAGAGCTAAGTCATAGTGTACTTTGTTCATGAGAATGGCTTTATTATAGCTAAGCTGTGATTGCACTGGAAATATATTTAACTGGGCTTGTTTTTTCTGATGTACTGAGTTCAGGATCAGGAAGAATTATTTTAGCTGCCCTTTTGTACATATAATTGAGTTTTAATAGGTAATAATTAGCAACAGATGCGTAATTAATGTGGGAGAGACAATGGGTATGAAAAAACCCATTTTGCGTGCGTCTATATATATGAAGGGTGTACGGGTTTTTTTAGTAGGAATAGGCTGCGTGCAAGTTTATGTGTCGTTTTTTAAAATATGGAATTGCCATTTTAGTTCGTCAGAGAGAGAGAGAGAGAGAGACAGAGACAGAGACAGAGACAGAAACAGAGAGACACAGGCATAGAGACAGAGACATAGAGACACAGAGAGACACAGAGAGTATTGTGAAGTGTTTGTTATTTTCCGAGAAGTCCTGTTTATTAACGGGCAGGTGGAGTTTATTAACGGGCAGGTGGATGGGTGTGTGCATACGTCTCTCTCTCTCTCTCTCTCTCTCTCTCTCTTGTTCCCGGTGAATGCGTGGTGTGTGTACGTGTTCACCCAAACCCAAATCCCCCACGGACTGCTAGTGCTACATTTCATCAGTCACATGGACACTACATCCCATAGAAAAACCTTGCCGTCAGTGTTTCCAATCACACTGAACAGTGGAGACAATTCATTTTCAGTTACTGATCTACATCTACGCTTTTTTTTCTTCTCATGCCCAGCAGGTTAAAGTTACATTGATTTTGCTGGGTGGTGTGGGGATATTGGAAAGTGGGTGATGGGAAAGATTTAAATTTCCTGAAACCTGAAAGTATCTCATATTCTATACCGAAAGGCATAAATTCTGCAAATAGTAAAGTATGGATATTTCTTGTAAAACCGGCACATTGGTATCATTTTGTGAACTAGTTTTGCTCCCTATGGTCAAAGCCAATCGCCATGCATCTGGCCATTATGGTGATTGAGCGACAGCTCACTTGGTCCGAAGCACCTACAAAAAACACTAAAAAATAGTGTTCAAAATGAGAAAATACAGATTCACGTTTTGCACGTGAGAAAGTGGCAAACTGGCCGTAAAAATGGCAGTAATCAGTTTTTCTATCACTCACCACCCAAACGCCACGACCTGACAAAGATGATCGACAAGCAGATTCTGGGGCTCTGAGACCAGGCTGAAGCATGAAACAAACCGCCAAAGCCATAGATGAAGATCTTCAACAGTATACCAGCTGGGGGAAGATTGCATACCCACATGGAGTGTTTCTGACAAACCATGACCTGGTGATAGATGCGTGATCGCGCCAAATACACGGTAGGGTCATCCACTGAAGACGTCTCCAAGATTGGTTCCAGAGCACCACAAAAACCACCAAGACGCCTCAAGGACAACATTGGAGACCGATCAGTAGTTCTGCGATCTGAAAACGTCTGGCAGAAGTTGGCTCTAGGTGCTGTAGGCCGTGTGTCAGAACCGTTTAAAAGCCAGCCTAAAGATGTTTCTATTGCTGGTACCCACGTGTCGTCATATCCGGCCACAAGGAGCGCCATATTATGGGAGACCGCCATCTTAGTCCTTCCCTTTTTTTGAAAAATGCCAGATCGATGCTGCGTATTTGGCTGTTCCAATTCGAAACTTAATCTAAACTGTATTCATAACATCTGGATGTTTTCTGTACACATTTAGATAACATTTTCACTTTGTTTACACACAAATAAGGACTAAGATGGCGACACTTCCGTTGGAATGGTCGAGATGCGCACGCAGGTGGGTTGGAGCCATACTGTCCAATTTAGTCGCGAAAAACAGGTCGTGGGTTTCACTCAATTGAATTTTTTTACTGAATATTTACCAGTTAAACAGTTCAGTTTAGTAAGACTCACAATATGTTTCATTTGATTAAACAATCTCAGAGAGCTGTAACAAACTGACTAACCAGACAAGACAGAACTGCGCAGATAACCGTACCTTGCTCCTCAAGGACAAATGTCATATTTCAAAAATTAATCTTTCTTCACATGAACCGTATTCGTGGCAGAATCCAAATATACAGAACAACAGACACCAAGAGCCTAAACAATTCCACAATTCAACAAAATTAGGCATGGATTGGGCTGCAATCAACACTGACTTCCAATCACTTCTTGTTGAAATGGCACAAGGTCACATTTATGTTGTCCCTAATCGTTTTGTTTCTTTATTTTGTAGAAATAACTAATGTAATTATTGTTATTAAACATAAAACTGAACATAAAATAACCTATATAATATTTTAAAAATCACAAGTATTTGTAGAAAGGTTGATCGATTTGTTATAAAAAAAAATTAAACCGCATTTGCAGAATTTATGCCTCAGTGTATTATTTGGTCAACTTTAATGTAGTGTAATACTAGTGTTATCCTAGATCACTCACTCACTCACTGCTCACTGGTTCCTTGACCGGGAATGGTCGTGGGGGCGCTGCGCTGACGAGAACACCAACTTCCCACATCCATGCCGATAATGTGTCAGTGCCTGGGTTTCTGCAAGGGACTTCTGGGTCCATTCAGCGATGTTGTCGGCCCATTTCTTCTTCTGTCTGCCTCTTCTTCTGCTTCCCTGGACTGTTCCCTGCAGGATGGTCTTTGAAAGGCCGTCGGCTTTTATAGCATGGCCGTACCACTCCAATTTCATCTTCTCGATGGTAGTGATGAGGTCTTCATAGTGGTCTGTGACTTGTTTGATGGTCCTGGGTACATCTTCATTAGTGATGTGGTCCAGATATGAGACACCTAGGAGTTCTGTAGCATTTCATTTCCACTGCTTGGATCCTTCTCTGTAGGTCAGCTGTCAATGTCCAGGACTCGCATGCGTACAAGAAGATAGATATAGCTTCAGTGCACGCAATAGCTTCAGTTTGGTCCTCAGACTGATGTTCCTGTCCTTCCAGATAACCTTGAGCTTGGCCATGGCTGTTAATGTCTGTGCCGCTCTCAAGATCACTTCTGTTCTTGATCCCTCTTCACTGATGATTGAGCCCAGGTATTTGAAATGGCTCACTGTTTCGAGTTCCTGTCCACTGACTGAGATTTTGTTTGTGAGTGGCCTTCCATTGTTTGTCATCAGTTTTGTCTTTTCAGTGCTGATTTCCATGCCAAACCTTGTAGATGTTTGATCAAGCCCTTCCAGCAAGTGGGCAAGCTCCTCTTTTGTTCTGGCTAGACCATCAATGTCGTCTGCAAAGCGGAGGTTTGTGATAGTTCTCCCTCCAATGCTGAGTGACCCCGGTGATCTTGAAGAGCCTCAGTCATGATTCGCTCCAGACAAATGTTGAAGAGCGTGGGCGACAGAAGACATCCTTGTCTCACACCTACTGATGTGTGGAACCACTCCCATTCAGAGCCCTGGACGAGTACTGCGCTGCTGGCTTTTGCATACAGCTGCTGGATGGTTTCAATCACTTTTGCCCCATGTTGCTTATTTTCATGGTAGCCCAAAGTGCGCTGTGACACACCCTGTCGAATGCCTTCTTGAAATCGATGAAGACATGGTAGATGTCTTGCTGTTGTTGTGAGTATTTTTTGCACAGAACTCTCAGGTTGAAAATCTGTTCTGTGGTGCTTCTTTTGGGGCGGAACCCAGCCTGTTCTTCAGCGATGATCTCTTCCGCTTGGGGTTTCAATCTATTGAGGGTGAACTTTAACATTACTTTGCTGGCATGACTGATGAGACTGATTGTTCTGTAGTTTTGGCAGAGTTGGAGATTGCCTTTCTTTGGGAGGGTGATGATGAGTGATTGGGTCCACGTAGTCGGCCATTCGCCTGTCTGCCAGATTTTATTGCAGATCTTTATTAGGTCAACTACTGCCTCTTCTCCATTATTTATCAGTCCTGCCGGGATGTTGTCGACTCCGGCCACCTTCCCATTATTCAGTGATCTCACGGCAGCCTCAAATAGAGTCGATACCATACATTTGAAAGTGCATGAGAACATTAAGTTGTCGCCGAATATGGCAACATGGCCTCCGGCACTTTTGCCCTCTTAGTTACAATTGTTTGTTAATGCCATAAACCTTCCCGCATTTTCCCACCCCTCCGCTATGATGGGTTATAGATACTGCACGGAACACACAATCTTCAGGTAATATACATCCATATAAAATTTGAAGTGATTCGGTGCTGCAGTTCACGAATTGCTGAGTGGGGGAAAATAAGTAAGGACATGTTGCTGTACTCGCTACACTCCTTGGTTATACGTACTGCAATCAATACATTATCTTTAAGCAACATGCCAGATGCTACCCTATAAAACATGAAGTGATTTCATTCAGAGAGCAACGGAAGAGGCAGAGTCAAATAGAGTTGCAGATTAGAGGAACTTACAAGCACAGAACTTCCAGAAGGTGGGGGAATTTTTACGAAAGACCCCCTTTCCACCCACCCCTACCCACCCCTGGGTATCCCCACAGGGAGTTTTCTTCTCCAATTCCATTACTTTTTATCAATATGAAAATTGTAACATCTTTTGATTGCATACAACTCTATCGGGACAATCTTTCACGAATTGGTCACACGCGCAATTGCTTGTCTGTCGTTATCTTCCATGCATTGGTGTGATTGATTTTGGTTCAGAAATAACAAAATGTAATGTATACATTTGCTTCGTCATTGTTGCAAACAAACCCTGTATCATTTAGGGCTTAGCGAAGTTTTGTCAACCGACCTTAAGGGAGGGGAAATGGAATTGACACTGTGTTTGGGGAGGATCGGGGGAGATGGTGGTGGTGGTGGAAGGGTGAGGTGGGATGGAGGAGAAGGTGAAACAGACATGGTACAGACAATAATTACTCGAAAAATGACTTAATTCCTTGGAGAGAGAGAGAGAGAGAGAGAGAGAGAGAGAGAGAGAGAGAGAGAGAGAGAGAGAGAGAGAGAGAGAGAGAGAGAAGTCGAGTCGAGGTCGAAGTCGAACATTTTAATGAATAGTGGGAGGGTGGGGAGGGAGAGAGAGAGAGAGAGAGAGAGAGAGAGAGAGAGAGAGAGAGAGAGAGAGAGAGAGAGAGAGAGAAGTCGAGTCGAGGTCGAGTCGAGGTCGAAGTCGAAGTCGAACATTTTAATGAATAGTGGGAGGGTGGAGAGAGAGAGAGAGAGAGAGAGAGAGAGAGAGAGAGAGAGAGAGAGAGAGAGAGAGAGAGAGAGAGAGAGAGAGGTAGAGTCGAAGTCGAACATTTTAATGAAAAGGCCTCACTGCCCGTATCATGTGAGAGGGTGGGGAGTGAGACTCAAAGAGAGACTCAGAGAGAGAGAGAGAGAGAGAGAGAGAGAGAGAGAGAGAGAGAGAGAGAGAGAGAGGATGCGGGTGGTAGTGGCAGAACAATCACAGGTAAAGGTAAAGATGTGCCACCACCCCTGCATTTCCGGGTTAATTTTTATAATACTATTATTATGCTTCACTTCCTCGTTTCCTTTCAAAAAGGCCATTATCTAATAGGACCCTCCCTCCCCTATGTACTGCAGTACACCGCGCAGCATTTGTCACAGTCGTGGTTCATTGCGTTTTCCCGTCTTATAGGGTGGTGGTGGTAGGGTTAGGGTTATTATTCTAAAAAGATAATTAGCTGAAAAGGTTAATAAAATACAGCTTTATGTTTGGTAAGAAAGGCAAAAACGGAAAAATGGAATTAACCGAGAAATGTAGGGGGGTGACACATCTTTACCTTAAAAAAAGATTATATAGAAAAAAAGAGAGAAAAAAGTGCGTAGGCCTACATAAATTTCATGAGAGAAGAGAGAGAGAGAGAGAGAGAGAGAGAGAGAGAGAGAGAGAGAGAGAGAGAGAGAGAGAGAGAGAGATGAATTGAATTGAATTGAATTAATTTTATTTATAGAGGGTAATAGAATAAGCAAATAATACATGTTTTTTTCACCCAGCCCTCTCCAAAAAAAAAGTAAAAGGCACAAACAAAGCAAAATGAAAAGCATGCAAAAACAGTCATACATACTAAAATAATAACATCGAACCTAATCTTACATGCACACACATGTTACGGCAAACGAGCGAGCGAGAGAGAAGCGGAGAGAGAGAGAGAGAGAGAGAGAGAGAGAGAGAGAGAGAGAGAGAGACCGTGTGTGAGAGAGAGAAACGGGGAGAGTGTAGTTTATATTATGTATGTATGTATGTAGTAGTAGTAGTAGTAGTAGTAGTAGTAGTAGTAGTAGTAGTAGTAGTAGTAGTAGTAGTAGTAGTACGGTAGTAGTAATAGTA
>CM065681.1:20976559-20984059 GCA_017654935.2 Phymorhynchus buccinoides | reverse complement strand
CTCTCTCTCTGTTTTTTTTTACATTGAGCATACAGAAAAAACATCCCAGCATGGTGCTGGCCACAATGTTCATCCCACAAACAACACACACCTTGCATTCTTTTTGTTCGCCGAGTTGAATAAATGGAAGAGCTTTCAATAATTAATAGAATTTTGATTAGTAACACGACTTATACGCGTCATCGGATATTCAAATATAAAGAATAAGGGGGGACGTTGATTTTGTGGGTGTTTTTTTTTTGTATGCTAATACTCATTTTAGAAATAAGGATGACTTTGTTGATGGGGAGACTTGTTGATATGATACCTCCTGAGGATATCTCTTGGGCCTGCTGATGCCAGGAGTATCATTAGGGGAGACTTGTTGATATGGTACCTCATCAGGATATCTCTTGGGCCTGCTGATGCCAGGAGTATCATTAGGGGAGACTTGTTGATATGGTACCTCATCAGGATATCTCTTGGGCCTGCTGATGCCAGGAGAGTCATTAGGGGAAACTTGTTGATATGGTACCGCCTGAGGATAGAGATCTCCATATAATAGAGCAGATAATCGGACCGCTTTAAAACTTTTAACATGGAAACTGATGGTAGAGGGCTATAACTGTATACTATAATTATAACAATAAAGTTTATGCCTTCGACTTAATAATATGTTTTTCTTCTTCAAAAGGTACGAATTACAAGCTCTCTTATGCAATTCGTACCATCTTCTTTCTGATATTGTACCAGGGGGTTTATAGCACAAATTCAAGGTAGGATGCACGTGACTTGGCTTTAACTGTAAGTCATTCCTACTTCTAAATGTTCCAGTTATTCTTTGTGACGTCAACATGTTTATTTTATCATTTTATCATCAAATGTTTGATGTCACATAACACAGGCTTCTTAATGCCTTAGTGTGGCTGTGCCATTCAATACCTATAGGAGATACAAATGGTACAAATTATGTGACTATGGTCCAGTAATTTTTTGGGGAATATATTTATTTACAAAATGAGCAACATTATCCCTAAGGCTTTAATAAAGATTTTTAACTTATTTGTGCTCAGAGTTAGTGCTGTTATGGGCAAAATTGTTGATATTTTGCGCAAATATATACACAGGTGACACAACAGAAGTCCCTGCATGTGGAAAATAATGTTTGAATTAATTTCTTCCTTAGTTTTTATCACGGCAGTCACTATATCCCATGAAGTTGTGTGTTTCTTAACAGCGATATCAAGTGCGCAAAAATGAGGCTATAGTTATTTTCCTTTTCAACTTTTTTCAACTTCATATATGGGACGCTAGGACTGAATGGGTAGGTGGTTTTTTTTTGCTATAAGGCCATATAACATTTTCATGTTATCTTACAGTATATTCAATGTCCTTGAAGTCATTAGCATGCTAGAGGATGATGACAGCATCCAGTATGCTTACACCTTCATAGAGCCCCCGCACGCCCCCATAAATGAATCGACTTATTTGAAGTTATTTCTGTGAAATACTTTATAAGATAATTGTGCAGACAGATTGCAAATGACACGAATGATCGCAATAGTCCTCCTGCGCAAAGTTGCAGGGGACTAATAAATGCTCAAATTCAGTTTGTTTGAATTATTTTAGCAACTCATATTATTTTTCTTACCCCAAGAAAATATTAGATGCAAAATATTTACAATCACTGAGTGGATTTTTATAGTTCCCTAATATCTCATGGCGGCCATTTTGAATATTACGCAATAACTAAAAATACCCAACATTTACAGCTTGGCCTACATCGGATTTGGATTCAGCATCCTCAAATCATGCTGGATTGACAAAAAAACTACTATTTATTAGAGTTGAGAACCGGTTCAAAAATCCGAACCGGTTTTACACCGGTTTTCCCTCTTCGAACCGGTTTTACCAAACCGGTTTTTTAAACCAGTACTCGCATCACTAGTTTCACCTATGCAAACACATATTTATTTTGTCAGAATATTCACACACACACACGCACGCGCAGACATACATACACACACACACACACACACACACACACACACACACACACACACACACACACACACACACACACAAGAAACTTATGACACACACACACTCAACTCAACACTCAGTCAAAGTCAAAGCCATACACCAGCACAAACTAGAAACAGCTACTCTTGGTTTACACAAACACCCAATCTGCGCTGAGAATCAGTGTTGTTCTTCGAAAAGATTGCGTTATTCTAAGAAAAACTTACTTTCAGTTTGCAGTTAAAAAAACCGGTTCACAGCAACTCGAACCGGTTTTTCGAACCGCGAACGTTTAGCACCGGTTTTTCGGTTCAAACCGGTTTTTCTCCCCACCTCTACTATTTATCCTAAGACATAGTACAGCTAAGCTTTAAAGCAGTTTTGTCAAATTTTCATGATTAGGGCGTAGGGAAGATAAATTTGATCTTGGGTTGAAACGGGAAGTCTAACAACCCCCAAATACGATCAGAAATGGTCCTGGGATATTGAAGTGTTTGAAATTAAACTGAAACAATCAATATTTGTTCTTATTTTTGATGTATCATCATTGACATCCAACTTTTGCCTAAAAATGACGGTAGCTGATGATCGCTGAAATACTACAGTGAAGCTATCAAACACTGAGCACTGCAATAAACATTTTTAAGTAGGTCAGCACCTAAACTCATTATTTTGATGACCAAAAAATGGTTTAACTGTTCATTTAAATGAACTGTTCTTTACTTGTACTTTGACGAATGTGTACCGAGCGATCGGGGGGGTACCCTTACATCAGGAACTATAACTCACAGTGGGAATGAGTTTTGTTTTTCTTGGGAACAAATTGTAACGTGTTCAGTAGGTCCTATGGAACATTTCTAGCCTACTTTGGTTCGATCAAGGGGGGTGCATGGTACCCCCCTTCACCTTGGGGACTAATAGTCTTATCAGCAGAGGAGGCAACAGCAGTGCTGTGTCTCTTGTATGGGTTGCTTCTAGACGACATAACACGTAGACGTACGGATTGCTCCAAACGAATTGCTAAAGTCGTGGCTGACACGGAACATCTTCTTCTTCTTCCTCTTCGATCGCTCAGACAGTTTCCTGTCAATTATGAGCGCAAATGCGTCATGCTGCCGTTATGCGCCTAAGTAAGAAATAATTAGGCCCAGCAAGTCCGACTTCGGCAGGAGGAAATGTTTTTGAAAGCGTTTCTTGAAAAAAGGCAGGAGAATGGATCGAAAAGGCAGAAAGATAGTAGATGACAGCAAGCAAAGGGAAAAGGCTGAGTCAAAGAGAGTGACAGATTAGAGGAAGTTACAAACACAGAACTTCCAGAAGGTGGGGGAACTATTTATACAAAAGACCCCCGGTATCCCCACGGGGGGTGACACGGAACAGACCAAAGTGTGGTTGTGTGCTGGAAGTTGGAGTAGGTTGCGTGGGAGTAACAACTTATTGAATTGTCCAGTAAACGGGACACACACGCGCGCGCGCGCGCGCGCGATCACACATGTTGACCGTACAGATAGGCCCTACGCCCTACATCACACCTAGAGGGTGTTTCGCATGATCGCCATCAATTGATGGACTAATTTTTCCCCCTAAACAATCTATTCCCCAGCACTAGCAACCGTTTCCTGCTGCGCACATCCATGCGTCACAAGTCACGCGAGTAGAGATTTACTGTAACCTCCGTCACAAACGCATAGCACAATGTTCTTGGTTTTTTGTCTTTTGATTTTACTTCAATTAGGTGGAGGCTCCACACATCTTTTTTTTTTATTAACATTACTTTTCTTTATTTAAAAAAAAGAGTTGATATTAGAAGTATATGCATTGCATTTTCTCTGTATGCATGCTCGCGCTTGAGAGAGAGAGAGAGAGAGAGAGAGAGAGAGAGAGAGGGGGGGGAGAGAGAGAGGGGGGGGGGTCAAATCTGGATACGAGTGCCACCAACAGGGGCTTGTTCAAATTGTCTCCCATCAGCACTGCGTCAAGGATTGTCTTGCTTATTCCTTTCGTTCTTATGTATAATTTTTGTTCTGAGGCACTTATGTTTTTATCTTCGTCTATTTTTTTATCTCTCCGCGATCTGGAGACAATTATTTTAAAATAAAGAATCTTATTCAGATACAGAGACAATAGATATAGGGAAGGTGGGGAAGGTAGGGTCAAAATGTTCTCTTTTCGATTTCAAGCACACATAAACTAATGACAGTATCTACAGAGCTTTCCAAACAAAGCTTTAATCCTTTTTCCATCCCTCCCAATAAACATGGTTTAATCCCAACGTAGCATCACTTTAAAGGGAGGGGAAAACCCCCACAAAAAACAAGTAACTCAAAGTCACCCTACTTGCCCCACTGCGGGGCAGGATGGGTCACCCCATGGAGCAGGTAGGATCTACAGACAAATGTGAGCCAAAGTAAAATTAAACTACAGAAAAACCACGAAACTTTATTTAATTTCTTAGTTGCATGAGGCCTGTGTTGGTATAAGCAGTAATTTAAATCTAAAAATGGTGATTCGAAGTGATCAACACGAAGTGAAAGCAACACATCAACCGATATTTCTGTGCGTTTTCAGCAAAATTAATTTTTGTATTTACAAACAACTGATTTGAGCAAAAACAAATCGGGAAAAAAACATAACACAAAATGATCCCATGAACCCCCCCCCCCCCCCCCCCCCCCCCCCCCCCCCCCCAGAAAAGAACGAACGAAATAACATATCTTATTGTTATTGACTGAGACAATAACTATTGCTGTCCCCACCCGACCTGCCCCACTGTAGGTGCTTGCAAAAAAACCCACTACTTAAAATAAGATATTATGCAACCATTTTGAACTCAAGTCCTACTAGAATTTGTTTTGACCATAAAAATTGTAATATAGCAAAAAGCTCCAAGGTTAGAAAAAAAGTACCTAAGAGTGAGAAATTACTTACAGCCAGGTTTTAGGGTCATTCACTGCTGCAGACTTTCACTTTTTGTTGCTGCTGTAATTCAAATATTAAAACGGGTAAAGAAACGTGCAAAAGCAGCAACAATAAGTTTCTGCTCAAGCTGACCACAACTGACCCTACCTGCCTCACCTTCCCCTTTTTCTTTTAAGTTAAACCCATGTGATCAGCAGGTTTCTATACAATAAATGAAACTCAGTAATGACTTGGCAGATACATTCTTTGTGTAAATGCTTTGATATTTTTGCATTCTACTTGCATGGTTAGGTAGGCCTAGATTAGTAGATTGTTGTTTCCTTTGCTTATGTAATGTTTAGACCTGAACGCAGACCTAATAGGCCTATTTTGTTATCAATTTTCTATTTGCTGCATTTTCCTTTGTACAAGCGAAACCACTTAGTCTGTGTAAGCTAAGTGTTTTCTACATCTGGGAAACAATAATAGGGGATGTCCCCAGTTACACAGTGGGGTTCGGGTTCACCCATAGTCGAATGTGCGAATAGTGTGAAAATCTTCCAGATTTACAATCAAATAAAAACCACTTTATTTTCTCTCACGGAGAATTTACACTGACCCGAGTGCCAGGAATCCAGGATCACTAAATGAAACGTTTTTGCATGAACTCCTTCCATCCATTATGCATCGGACGCACAACTAAACTGATTTATCGATAAACGAGTTTGAATTCGGTAAATGAGAACATTTGAAACATCTCTCTCTCTCTCTCTCTCTCTCTCTCTCTCTCTCTCTCTCTCTCTCTCTCTCTCTCTCTCTCTCTCTCTCTCTCTCTCTCCCCTCTCTCTCTCAAGTATTTAGGTGTCTAGTTTTCAACCAGACTAAAGGGCCAGCCACACATCCACTAAAATAGCACGACTGTACGATACGATTCGCTTGGAGATCACGTGATCGAATCGTATCGTACAGTCGTGCGATTTTAGTGGTCGTGTGACTGGCCCTCTAGTTTCACAACTGCATGCGAAGATCTTGTAAACAAGTCCAAGAGAGCTGTTTTGAGCATGCTTCATGTTATGTACAAGTTTGATTGTAGGTCAGGTCAAGTAGTTAGGACATTAGGCCTCGCGGCCTGATGAAAATCCGTTTAACGTCCTCCGGTCTGAAACAGACACATATGGGACATTAGTAGATATAAAGATGGTGGGAACGATCATGGAGGCAATACCCGGAGGCAGTGCAACTCCAGGAAAGTCCCGGATTTTTAACGATACAGATAGGCCTCGCGACCTCTTCACTGTCATTTTATTTTTGTTCGAACCTTTGCACAGCTGAGAGGTTTTTATATTTTGTTTTTGGCAAATCTGCCTTCTAGTCAGGCTCATATTGCAGTTTTGAGATGTTGGTGTAATTATCAAGGTTTTTGAATGTTGTTAGATTTTGTGCTCGTTTAATAATTTATTATGTGCATGCAGGAAGAGTATTCCAAAACGTTGTTACTCTGTTAGAATATATATAACAAATCTAATATCAGTTCGGCTATACTGGGTTAGTATTTTTAAATCACTGTTACGGGTTCTTGAGTCAGTTGTTAGCTGGAATAAAGATTTATTAGTATTGTTATCACTGTAAAAAAAAAGTTGTATTCGTTTATTAGATCCCCACGAATTCGTCTATATTTCAGAGATGGTAATTTCAACTTCCTTAATTAATCTGTGTTCGTAATCAAGGTGACTAACGCGTTTAACGAATTTAGTTGCTCGTCTTTGAACCCTTTCTAATGCTGCCGATTGCCTTTTTAAAAACGAGAGAGAGAGAGAGAGAGAGAGAGAGAGAGAGAGAGAGAGAGAGAGGGGGGGGGGGGATCTCTCTCTCTCTCTCTCTCTCTCTCTCTCTCTCTCTCTCTCTCTCTCTCTCTCTCTCTCTCTCTCTCTCTCTCTCTCTCACTACACCCAACTAAGAATATCACGCGCTAAGCCCCTACTGGTTTGATTGCCCCCTGGCGGTCAAATCAGCGTCCTAAGTTGGCCATTCCGGGCAGCGTCAGGTAGGCCCAACCACAATCTTGAACAGTCCTTATCCAGCCTTAGACCCCCATGGGTGTGATTTCTTAGGGGGTAGAAATTATACCAATGCGTATCTCCCTGAAAGGTGGAATGAACTAACATCTGAGAAAGATAGAGAATTCTTATTGGATGGAATAGAATGTTGATTTAAAATGACTCATAGTAATGCAGGTACATGTAATATGATTAACGTACAACAGAAAAAAACATAGGTCTGCTTATCAGTTCAAGGATGCAGTTGAAAAAGAACTTAGGTGAAGACGGGGTAAAAAGCCCATGGGCGGGTAAGAAGCCCATGCCAATTATCTCATGAAATAAAGCAAATTTCAGTCACATTTTGCCCATGAAACGAGTGACGAGTGTGAATGTTCGTCTCATGGGCAAAATGTGACCGAAATTTGCTTTATTTCATGAGATAATTGGCATGGGCTTCTTACCTGCCCATGGGATTTTTACCCCGTCTTTACCTACAGATCAAATTAAGAAAGGACATTATATTGCGACAGCAGAGAAACCAACCATTGTTAGCGCCTTTGCT
>CM065681.1:20891559-20971559 GCA_017654935.2 Phymorhynchus buccinoides | reverse complement strand
TAGCAAAAACGTCAGATAGAGGAGCAGTGTACAAGACAAAGAGAACTGGCCCCAAGACAGATCCCTGAGGTACACCACACAAAAATAACTTCGGATCTGAACTGCAGTTGTTGATCAAGACAGTATGAAAGCGATTTGTTAGATATGAGGAGAACCACTGTAGAACTGTAGAATGGATTCCAAAAACACGTTCTAGCCGAGAGAGAAGAATTGTGTGGTCTATTGTATCAAATGCTGCCGACAGATCTAGGAGAGTCAAGACTGACACTTTTCCATTGTCAAGAGCTAAGAGGAGATCGTTAAGAACTTTAGTCAGAGCCGTTTCAGTGCTATGAGCAGGTCGATAGGCAGACTGGAGGGGGTTGAACAAATTGTTTGCTGACAGATGGCTAGACAATTGTGCAAGGACAATTTTCTCGATTATTTTGGAAACAAATGCTAAGTTATACACAGGCCGATAACTTTTCAAGTCATTATGATATCATGGTAGGCTTCTTTATCAAGGGTTTAACAAGAGCAGTTTTGTACAGGTCAGGGAAAACACCACTCAATAAAGAGTCGTTTATGATCTGAGTCATGACAGGCACAACAACATCAAGACATTCATACAACAAAGGGGTTGGTAAAGGGTCAAGGTCACACGTCTTGGGGGCAGATCTTTTCAAAACATCAAAGACATCTTTCTCAGACACAGGAGAAAAAGCAACAAGAGGGGCCCCTACAAAATCTTTGCCTTGGGGGTGGGAGACAGTAATAAATCAGAAAAGACACATGGCAATGATGGTGGGGGGTAAACAGTCGGAAGTTTGGTAGGTTTAACCCTTGCACACAGTTTGTTTGTAATAGAATACAGTTCTTTACTAGATCTTGCCGCTGCAATTTTGGTACTGTAGTACATCGTTTTTGCCTGATCTGTCAAGAAAGTCACAATTTTTTTAGCTTTATTATATATTTGTTTATGTACAGTGAGCCCTGAAGAATCCGACTGTGCTTGTGCCTGTCTTCGTTTTTTCTTTGCTTCTTTTATTTCGTTAGGCATCACACTAAACCAAGGACTTGAGTCTCTGAGAATATACCAAATACCAAAAATAACACAATGCTGTAACCTTTCTTGCAAAGAGTACCTATGCTTCACAAACCTTAAAGACCCACCAGGTCCGTGAATGAAAATCACGGGTTTCACGTGTTTCCCTCTCTCGCTGGTAAGAAATCTTATTTTGACAAAGTGTGGCTCCCATGCAAATTTCCTCATGCACGAAAACGAGACATCACTTTAAAGAGCAGCCTTGATGGCATATGAGGAAAGTCTGTATGTGGGCCACACCAACCCAGAAAAAAACAAGGGACTTAATCGAGCCGGGTCAGTGGGTCTTTAAAAAACAAATCGGCAGAATGATTATTGCTTTTTGTTTTAATCTATTATCTTCCGAGTAGGACCGTTTTGGTAGGGCATTTTCGTATTTTGAGTAGGGTCGTGGGTTGTTTTTTTATTGACAGTAGGGCCGTTTTTGTAGGGCAAGAGCCGTTTTCGTATTTTGAGTATGGTAGTGTGTTTTTTATTGACGGTAGGGCCGTTTTGGTAGGGCAAGGGCCGTTTTCGTATTTTGAGTAGGGTCGGTTTTTTATTGACAGTATACTAGGGCCGTTTTGGTTTTCCGAGTAGGACGGTTTTCGTAAGACAAGGGCCGTTTTCTCCGGTAACCAGAGAGAGAGTGAAGAAGGCTCTAGCTCGGCCATATATTGTATTACACTTACAAGTTAACAATAATTGTAAACCTTGCCATCAAAACTCTATACAGTGGAACCTCCCTTATAAGACCTCCCATTATAAGACTCCCTCCCACATAAGACCTGCTTCTCCAAGACATTGCCTTTCTTTGTAAGTGTTAAAATGACCTCTCTTATAAGACCCCTTCCTTATAAGACCTAATTTTGGATGAGTTTTGAAGGTCTTATAAGGGAAGTTCCACTGTATAGCCTGAACACGAAATTGAAAAGTCCATCTTTTGTCAAAATATTTTTATTTAAGAAATTTAAAACATCCGAAAAGGCTCAATTTAGACGACCAGTAGGGTTAATTGAGCCATGGAGTAGTAACTATTGTGCCAGTAGACCAAGTGTGCCCAAGTGTTTAATACATTAAATATAAGTTTTTTTAAAAACCTTCTCGTTTTTTGCTTTAAAATGTCTGCATGCGCGAATGCGCGCGCGCATGTGTGTATGCATGGCCTACGTATGTATGTGTGTGTAATGTCGGCCTCTCTCTCTCTCTCTCTCTCTCTCTCTCTCTCTCTCTCTCTCTCTCTCTCTCTCTCTCTCTCTCTCTCTGCGCACCAATGAAACAAAGAGGCGGAAAAGAGGGCCCAGAAAATGTTAACTCTATTATACTGAAAATTGGCCTACGGTTCACATTTCTCCCCTCGGACATGACATAAAGAGGCTAGACCATGTAGTAGAGTGGAGAAAACTCTCTCTCTCTCTCTCTGTCTCTCTCTCTCTCTCTCTCTCTCTCTCTCTAATCAGCACAAAAATGATATCAACTCTCTGTCTCTGTTTCAGTCGTCTGTGTTTGTCTCTGTCCGAGTGTCTGTCTGTCTGTCTCTCTTTTGTGTAGGGTGTCGCCCAAAGAATATGTTTTCAGTCGAATGTCAGTAACATAAATCTCTCTCTCTCTCTCTCTCTCTCTCTCTGTTGTGGAGGATTGGATATCATTGGGTATCATCGAAAGAACATGGTTTTTTTAGTCGAATGTGAATAACAGAAAAAAATACGGTAAGAGGGTTAGGGCATCACCTCAAACAACATGTTTTCCAGTCGAATACAATTAACAGAAAAATGGTATCAGCTCTCTACATGTCTGTCTCTCTCTGAGGGTTAAAGTATCACCTAAGCATGATTTTCAGTCGAATGTCATTAACAGAAAAATGGTATCAGCTCTCTGTCTGCCTCTCTCTGATGGTTAAGGTATCACATATACAGTCATGCTTTTCAGTCGAATGTCTTAAACAGAAAAAGGCCAACACGTGTGGTAAGATTGTACTACTCCCAGAGCGCAACATAATGTTCAACGTTATTAAGTTGGCCGGCCAACAGGAAGAAGAAAAAGAAGAGTGTTGCATGGGTGCAACTACAAACAAGAGGCAAAGCCTTCAAGGCTCACTCGAACAGGAACATGTGGGATAACAACAAAGATTGAGGGGGGGGGGGGGGGGTGTGTCTAAAGTACAAGATTGCCAATAAAAGTTTAAAGTACAAATGAAACCATCGTTAATGGATACAAATAAAAAATAATAAAAAATAAAAATAGCCCGTACCGAGAATCGTACCCGGAACCATTGGCATGACAGACAGACACTCTACCAATGAGCTATCGAGACTTTCAGTGTTGATGAGTTTCTTAACTCATGTTGCCTGCTGAATACTCTCTAACCCACTAATCTAAAATGGTATATGTTTGCTAGGGGAAGACGGGGTAAAAAGCGCATGGGCGGGTAAGAAGCCCACCCCAATTATCTCATGAAATGAAGCAAATTTCAGTCTCATTTTGCCCATGAGACGAGCGTTAATGTCTAGCATTCGTCTCATGGGCAAATTTGACTGAAATTTTCTTTATTTCATGAGATAATTGGGGTGGGCTTCTTACCCGCCCATGCGCTTTTTACCCCGTCTTCCCCTATATGTTTACAGTGTTGTTTTAAGTATTTAATTATTCAAATCATTATTGTTTGAAAGCTTGCATAGACATCTATGTGTGTGCAAAGTTTGAACAATGTATGCCTTCTTTTTTCCCGAGAAAATACCAACATTAAAGTTTGGAGATTAGACCACGGACGCAACACACACACACATACACACAGAGACATACACACACACGCGCGCACACGCACACACACACAACCGAACAACTGTCATACTATAGATTCACTTCGTGCTAACTTCGTTAACACGAGTGAGCCAAAAAATGAAAAGACCTGAAAGGCCGGGGTCCAGGGGTAATGTCCCCCTGCAGCTGAAGCAAAAATTGATTTATGAAGGTATTTCAGTTGTTGTTTTTCTCCGCAATTTATACAAATGGTTAGTTTAAAGTGTTTGAAAAATACATTGGACACACAAAGACCACGTTTCACACACAAAAAACAAACTTCCTTTCCTGGTAAAATTCAAAAACAGGAAAATCCTTGTATACCAGGAAAAGTTGCACACATGGTATTGGTATATAGGTGCTCTTTCTCTGTTTCTGTCACACACACACACACACACACACACACACACACACATTAAGTGAATGCTCGCACACACTTGACACATAAAAGCTCACGTGTGTGTGGGAAAAAACCCAACCCATGTGTGTAGACCGAAGACGGGTGCATGTGAAATTCGTGCAACATGAATCTAGGTCAAATTCCTTTGTCAGTTTGACACTGTTTTCCTCGCCACGCCACCCCCTCCGTTACTTCGTTGATCAGACTACATGAAACTGACAAGATAATGGACAGAAAAACAGACAATTATGCATGTTATGTGTGTAGAGCGTAACTATGTAGGCCATATAGATACGGCTGAGGGTTTCGGTTGAGCTTCTGTGTTGACTATCAAGCCTTCTTCTTCGCTGTGCGTGGCCACAATCAATGTCTGTTTATGAGGAACATTCTAACAGCAGTTTTGAAGTTTCTCCTGGCTTGGCCGTCTGCTACGGGCACCTATAATGGACTGAGTAAAGCGACAAAAAAGGCTTCAGGTATGTTGAGATACGTATTACATTATAAAAATCATTTCGTCAGTGATACGTTTTATTTATTCCACAGAATAACGTTGAATTAAAATGTATAATTTTATACACATTACAATAAGCTTAATTTTGTGTTTTCAGTTTTCCTATTTTCAAGAGGAACGTCTGATAAAGGAGGAGAGAGAGAGAGAGAGAGAGAGAGAGAGAGAGAGAGAGAGAGAGAGAGAGAGAGAGAGAGATGTGCTTGCTATGAGATTCAGCTTTTCCGTCCAAATAGCCTTATTGTCATTTTTTAATTCTGCCATTTTAATTCATTCGGTTATGAAGTAACGCGAGGGAAGGACGCCATTTTATGCCATACAATATGATACATGAATGGTGGCCAGGGAGGAGAAAGATCGAGGATGAAGCAACAGAGGGAGAGGGATTGCACTGGGATTAAAAACGGTTTGGGACGGAAAAACTGAGTCAAACACAATGTACATTACTAGGTTAACTAATAACACTGCTATTTTTTCGTCTATGCTACCTGGGGCGAGTTTCACAAGGGCTAATGTTTCGTCGCGCTCGCTCAAATCGGCGAAAACGGATTCAGGGGCTATGAGTTTCACAAGGGCTAACGTTTCGTCGCGCTCGCTCAAATCAGCAAAAACGGTCTAAGAAACACCCTTCGTTTGCCGATAGTTCGCGTGGCGTTTTGTTCTTGCCAAGAAAATGGGGGTGAATAC
The DNA here is from genome assembly GCA_017654935.2 of Phymorhynchus buccinoides. NCBI lineage: Eukaryota > Metazoa > Mollusca > Gastropoda > Neogastropoda > Raphitomidae > Phymorhynchus > Phymorhynchus buccinoides. Next base: position 20,966,102 of record CM065681.1, on the reverse strand, counting down.
ATTTGTTGTTGATTGGTCCAGTAAAGTTTGTTTAAAAAAAAAAAAAAATTTGACCAATCAGAAAAGAGGTTGTACTATTCTTCCGCAAACGTTTTCTAAATTGTTTCTTTGGGTCGAGTTTCTGTAGATAACGGTCGCCACGAGAAAAACGCTTACGCCAAACGGGGCCTAAGAAACGCTTTAGAAAACGTTTGCGGAAGAATATTACAAGCTGTTATCTGATTGGTAAAAATAAGTATTATTTTAACCAAACTTTAATGGACCAATCAACAACAGGAAATGTATTCACCCCATGCTAGTCACGTGATAGTTCGCCGAGAGATACTTTGGGAGTAGCCACAAAACGTTTTTGGCAAACGTTGGCAAAAGAGGTGTTTCTTAGTACCGTTTTTGCCGATTTGCGCTCACGCTTCGCAACGTTAGCCCTTGTGAAACGCCCCCCCCCCTCCCCCCGCCTCAATCATCCATGGTGGTGACAACCAGCACACCACCCCTAGAGTGCCCAGGGTCCAGTTTCTCTAGACGACGGTCGCCGCGCGCATAACATTTGAAAACATTTGCAGAAGAATATATATTACAAGCTCTTGTCTGATTGGTAAAAAAAAAGTATTATTTTAACCAAACTTTAATGGACCAATGAACAACAAGAAATGTATTCAACCCATACTAGTTCCAGATAGTTCGCCGCTTGCTCGGTGTTTGGCAAGAACAAAACGTCATGCGAACTCAGTATCGGCAAACGAAGGGTGTTTCTTAGACCGTTTTTTGCCGATTTGAGCGAGCGCAACGTAACGTTAGCCCTTGTGAAACGGCCCCCAGGTATGAATTGATCAGGGATGCTACAATAGACATGAACAGGGGTCCGTTTCACAAGGGCTAGCGTTTCGTCGCGCTCGCTCAAATCGGCAAAAACAGTCTAAGAAACACCCTTCGTTTGCCGATTGTTCCGTGGCGTTTTGTTCTTACCAAACACCGAGCAAGCGGCGAACTATCCGGAACTAGTAGGGGGTGAATACGGTTCTTGTTGTTGATTGGTCCATTACAGTTTGTTTAAGATAATAATTTTTTGGGACCAATCAGACAAGAGCTTGCAATATTCTTCCGCAAACGTTTTCTAAAGTGTTTCTTAGGCCCCGTTTGCCGTAAGCGTTATTCGCGCAGCGACCGTTATCTAGAGAAACTCAACACTGGGGGCCGTTTCACAAGGGCTAACGTTACGTAGCGTGAGCGCAAATCGGCAAAAACGGTACTAAGAAACACCTCTTTCAGTCGCCGACGTTTGCCAAAAACGTTTTGTGACTACTCCAATACTGACTCGTGGCGAACTATTACGTGACTAGCATGGAGTGAATACATTTCTTGTTGTCGATTGATCCATTACAGTTTGTTTAAAATAATTAAAAATTTTGACCAATCAGACAAGAGCTTGTAATATTCTTCCGCAAACGCTTTCTAAAGTGTTTGGCGTAAGCGTTATTCGCTCGGCGACCGTTATCTAGAGAAACTCGACCCTGATGTAGCCCATTCCAAACCCGGAGTCCATGGTGAGAGGGTCGACTATATAGCCTACTGGCTCTCTCGCCATGTGCACACGTTCCAAGACTCGGATCCCGTCCGAGATGTTCCCGCAACCAACAGCGTTATCCGCGATTCCAGGATGCGCAACGTGTTCGAGTCATCAAAAGACGACGTATGCCACGTCACGAACTACAATTTCAGCTTTCCACGGCCTCCATCATCATCATCATCATTTCAACGGGAAGACTATCCAGTCTTCAAGCAGAACGTCCATAAGGATCTACGATCGATTGGACGAAAATCTCACTCCTTCCGCATGTGACATTCCCAACCGGGGGTCCGTGGTGAGAGGGTCTCTCTCTCGCCATGTGATGACACCGATGCAAAGGTGGCAATTTGCATTGACGTCTCGCTGGGTGGCAGCCAGTGGGAAGGGCGACGCTGGATCTTCTCCCTCACCATGGGAGTTGAAAAACTTGCGGACTGGAAGGATCGACGGGCAGCAACTTGGACCATCTCTGCAGTAACTCCGATGCCCAGTGGACGTACGAGTGGGAGTTTTGGGGCTGCTACCCGTTTGTCTACTGGGAAGATCACATCCGCCTTGGCTGTGTGTCTACCGGCCCGCCCGCGACGACATCGACTCCCCGGTACGGAGCAGGTCGCCCGGTGGTCCTGAAGACGGCCTTAGGAGGAGGAAGACCATCTACTACAACAGCACCTCGACGCCAACGCCAACGGCAACGGCCAATAACGGCGAACCTACAGGAGCAGCCAGAGATACCTTTAGGCAGTCTCGCAATGCCAAAGTCTCCTATCGCCTCATCAGATGCTCGCATCTACGCACGTAACCTTGACGATGCTAACACCAGCATCACGCACAAGTTCCAAGACTCGGATCCCGTCCGAGATGTTCCCGCAACCAACAACGTTATTCGCGATTTCAGGGTGCGCAACGTGTTCCAGGAGTCATCAACGATGACGTCTGCCACGTCATGAACTACAATCTCACCTTTCCACGGCCTCCATCATCATCATCATCATTTCAACGGGAAGACTGTCCAGTCTTCAAGAAGAACGTCCATAAGGATCTGCGATCAATTGGACGATAATCTCACTTTCCTTCGCCATGTGATGATTTCCGATGCAAAGGTTGCAATTTGCATTCGACGTATCGCTGGGTGGCAGCCGGCGGGAAGGGCGACGCTGGATCTCCTCCCTCACCATTGGGAGTTGAAAGACTCGCGGACTGGAAGGATCGACGGGCAGCAACTTGGGCCACCTCTGCAGCGGTAACGCCGATGCCCAGTGGACGTATGAGTAGGAGTGTGAGCTGCTCACTACTTGTCTACTGGGACGATCACATCCGCCTGCAGAGACAACTCGACTTGGCTGCGTGTCTACCGGCCCGCCTGCGACGAAGTCGACTCCCCGGTACGGAGCAGGTCGCCCGGTGGTCCTGAAGACGGCCTTGAGAGGGGAAGACCATCTAACAACAGCAGCACTTCGACGCCAACGTCAACGGTCAAATACAGCGAAACTACAGGAGCACCCAGAGTTACCTTTTGGCAGTCTCACAATGCAAGTCTCCTGTCGCCTCACCAGATGCTCGCATCTACGCACGTAACCTTGACGATGCTAACACCAGCATCATGCACAAGTTCCAAGACTCGGATCCCGTCCGAAATATTCCCGAAGCCGACAGCCCGTATCCGCGATTCCAGGGTACGCAACGTGTTCCAGGAATCATCCACGTCTGCCACGTCATGAACTACGATCTCACTTTTCCACGGCCTCCATCATCATCATCATCATCTCAACAGGAAGACTTCGTCTTCAAGAATACCGTCCATAAGGATCTGCGATCAATTGGACGTAAATCTCACCTTTCCTGTCCTGATGTAGTGCCACTCACTGCCAGTTGGTCATTTTAAAAAAGAAACAAACAACTGTAAATCAATCATGTATAGGGGAAGACGGGGTAAAAAGCGCATGGGCGGGTAAGAAGCCCACCCCAATTATCTCATGAAATGAAGCAAATTTCAGTCTCATTTTGCCCATGAGACGAGCGTTAATGTCTATCATTCGTCTCATGGGCAAATTTGACTGAAATTTTCTTTATTTCATGAGATAATTGGGGTGGGCTTCTTACCCTACACGCACGCACTCACATGCTCGCACGCATTCACGCACTCATGCACACACACACATTCACATAGACACAAGCACGCGCACACATACGCACGCATGCACTCACGCACACACACATACTCAGGCACACACACATACTCAGGCACACACACATACACTCGCACGCTTTATTTTCCTGTGGGTACAGAAATAAAAACCCAAATCTTTATTTTTAGAAAGGACACCACAGTCACACTGATAGATGCGCGCGCACGCACACACACATACACCTATAAAGGCTACTAAGTTGTCAAGGAATATTATATGTCCCATATGATCTCCTAAGATCGGGAGGACGTAAAACATTACATTTATTAAGGAATATTATGATTGTCTCTGTTTTAAGGCACAGTGGATTTCTACCATTCAGCGAACACTGACCCATTCCTGGTCCACACTGTGGAACACAGCAGTTCATCGACTACGCTGCATCCAGGAAACACTGCTGCAGGGTCTACTCAGGCTGTTGTATGATGATGATGAAATTCTGCTTAACGTCCTCCGGTCTGGAACAGACACATATGGGATATTAGTAGATATAAAGATGTTGGGAACGATCCTGGAGGCAATGCCTGGAGGCAGTGCAACACAAGGAAAGTCCCGAATTTTTAACAATAATATAGATGCGAGGAAACTGTTGATAGGCTGTTGTATCTCCTTAAAAGTTTCTTTTATAAGAAGGAATCGTCAGACACGGAAAATTTGGAAAGGTGTTGCTGGTCCTTTCCCAAATAAGTGGGTGTGCCTTTCATTGGGATCCAGCTGCAAGAGTTAGGGCTGGGACCAGAGTACAAGGCTGGAGGAACTATGCGAGAATACCTACAGCAGTTTTTTTGCTGTCCCATACCTTCCTGCCGAACACATACAGGACGCCTTCCATGCTCTGGTTGCAAAAGACAATCAAGCAACATTGTGAATTTGAGAAGTTCAACAACCAAAAATGATGGTGGTTGTTCAAAGAAAGAAGAAGACACTGCATGCGTTGATAGCAACCCTAGGAGAAAAGATGTGTGTAGGCTATACACAGAAGCAAAGTAATATAAACGAAGGCCTAATGAATAATATGTCTTCTTTCAGAGAACTTGTTCGAGGCGGTGAGTCGTTTCCATGGCAATGCTCTTCATGTTCCGAGCAAGAAAGCTTGATTTCAAGTTGTACTCTGAGGCCTGATTTGACTGTGGAACCATCTTGAAATCCGCTCGCTATAAACTGTCTTAAGAGCACCAGATTGGAATGACGCTCTATTGACCATGATACCTGTGCAATGGAGATTGATGAGTTGTCTACTATGGAGCCGATGTCAGTCACAGCAGACTGCCCTGATACGACCACAGACTTGGAGACATCCATGATGTTGAAGCAGTGGATCCGGGGTCTGGTCGTTTCGAGCGCAAACCATTTCGTGCGCTGGTCGTTTCGAGCACAAATTTCACTCTTTTTTTAGGGTTAGGGATAGGGTTAGGGTTAGGTAAATGAGCACAAATTTCACTTTTTTCTAGGGTTAGGGTTAGGTAAATGGTTCAAGTAAAGAAAGAGTGAAATTAGCGCTCGAAATGGTTTGCGCTCGAATCGACCCGTGACCGTGGATCCGACAGGTGACCAACAACCCACACAGACACCTGACCAAGACTGTCATTCATAGTGAATGCAAGTTATGTTCGGCACGAAGACCCACAGGATCCCACTTTGCCTGATGACATGAGGATGCATGATTCCAGAAAGGAAAAACGATAGGTGAAGACTGGGTAAAAAGCCCATGCACTCGTCTAATGGGCAAATTTGACTGAAATTTTCTTTATTTCATGAGATAATTGGCATGGGCTTCTTACCCGCCCATGGGCTTTTAACCCCGTCTTCACCTACTCATGGACACTCGAGGATACCGTTATAATGTAAAGAGTGGGAAACAATGATGAATCAAGAAAAAGAGTTCAAATGTGCATTGATAACTTAGTTACATGGGCTGATACTAGGCTCATGAAATTTAATAGTCAAAAGTGTAAGGTTATGCACCTCGGTAAAAATAATCCCAAGCATACATATATGAAAATTAATGAAGATAAACGGGTGCTGGAACCTACAGATGTTGAGAAAAATCTTGGGGTGTTTGTGGACCCGGGCTTGACTTTCGAACCTCACATAAATAATATTGTATTAAAAGCCAACAGGATGTCCGGTCTGCTTGTTAGCACTATTACTAATAAATCAAAAGTTATAATGATTCCTTTATTTAAGGCTTTGGTGAGACCTATGTTAGAGTATGGAAATCCTGTATGGTATCCACATTTGAGAAAACACATTGATATGCTAGAGGGAGTTCAGAGGAGGTTTACAAAAAAGATTGTTGGTACAAGTGATATGACCTATGAGGAAAGACTTATTTATCTGCGGATACCTAGCCTAGAGTATAGAAGGTTCAGGGGTGATATGATTGAAGTTTATAAAATATGTCACCATTTATACGATTATTCCACTACTAACAGCCTACTAACTCTTAGTGAGGGTGATAGAACCCGTGGCCATAACTTTAAGCTGTACAAAAAAGATACTAACACCAGACTAGCACAAAACTTTTTTACTAACAGAGTAATAAATGCATGGAATAACCTTCCCGATGAAGCAGTTAATGCAAAGTCATTAAATTCATTCAAAAATATCATAGACAAGTTTTTCCAAAACAAAATGTATTCAGTTAGTGTACAGATTTAAAGGAATAAAACACAGATGCCTTAGTAGTCATCAGTGAATGAAGCCAAACCAAATAAAAATCAAAAACATATTTAGAGGGCAAAAGGCTAAACAAAATAGCCTATAGTGCCATTTATGCTATGCTATGCTAAACGTGCGAAGACAAAGGTTGTCTGGCGTTGTTTTGCTCGCAATGAGGCCCACACATGCAAGTCGACAGTTATTCAAGATGGCAAAGACTTTCAGATACACAGGCTCTGATTCAGACCAACAATGACGTCCAGGGCTGACATAGACGCCTCAACGGAAAAGCTGGACGAAAGCTGCAGTTTCTGGTGTTGCTGCAGCTTTTCTATGAGGAAGCCAGGCTGGTCACGTTCCATTCCAAAGTTCTCAAGCAGTATAAGTTGAAGAGACACCAACGCAAGAGGTACAGAACGGCATACAGAACCGCATACACAGGCTGTGGGATGAGTACGCTGAGAAGAAAATATCAACATCGAAATTTATAGAGTAAGCCAGATTGTGGCCCCTGCAAATGAATAGTGCAAACTATTAACCTCAGCCACTGAGTTGAGAGAAAGGGTGGCTAAGTTGTATGTGCAAACTATGTTTTCCCACAAGTTTCACTCAGTCACTGAATTGAGAGAAAGGGTGGCTAAGTTGTATGTATAGCGCAAACTGTTTTCCCACAACAGTTTCAAGCCACTGAGTTGAGAGAAAGGGTGGCTAAGTTGTATGTAATTAAATAGCTTAGTAACTTTTAACGTTTATGTGATTTTAATTGTGATCTAAGGATCTTACTAATAATAAACAAAATGGTTCATATTTTCTTGGATCTTTGATTTGCAAGCTTGAAATAGTCTGTCTTTCTGAGTCTCTTTTTCTTAGACTCTTTTTCTGAGTCTTTCTCTCTCTCTCTCTCTGTGACTTGCCCCTTATTTTATTTGTTTGGATTGGGCTGGAGGCCAGTGTTACTATGTCACTATGTGCTTGCATTTGTACTTGTGCTTTTCCTGTTTGTGATATGAGTTTATTTGGCTTTCGTCATTTGTTTATTTGAGTCATTCAGTCATTGCGTCTCTCTCTCTCTCTCTCTTTCACACACACATGCGCTCTCTCTCTTTCTTTCTGTCTGCCTCTTTCACACACAAGCACACTCACTCTCTCTATCTCTCACACACATGCACACACTGCCCGGAGAGAGAGAGAGAGAGAGAGAGAGAGAGAGAGAGAGAGAGAGAGAGAGAGAGAGAGAGAGAGAGAGAGAGAGAGAGTACTGGAATGTCTACTGAGACGGCGTGACAAAGAAATATTGAAGACTTGAAGACTGTCTAAGCGATTGAAGAAGAAGACATAAAATCTTTCATTTCAGGTTTTCAGGAATTCTAGTTTTAGGTTTGGGACCTCCTATCACTTCAGCCTGCGAACAAGAGGGCATTAATATGACATCATTATCATATAAGTGCTCTTTCCTATGTAAAGCAAGCCAATCTTGCATTTTATTTTGATGGGGTACAGGAACGAGAGAAAACCCCCAGCAAGAAAGCTTTAATATAGAGCAAAGTTTTGCCAAAAGACGAACAATTCAGTGAAAAGTCTAAGAAATAAACACACACATACATAGTGAATTCTATGTCACGGTATTCATCAAAGCTGTAAGTTAGCATGGCTTGAATTTGAAAACAAAGTAAGTTTATTCATAAATGCATGAAAGACAAAATGAACACGAAAGAAATTGCAAAGCAGAAAACCCTGAATTGTTCATCTTAAATACGTAATATCTTAAATAAGAAACGTCATTAATAAAAATGTTTTAAAGAACACTGAACAATCCATGGGCAGGAAAGGATATGCAGTATCAATTGACACACAAACACTCCAAATGTAAGATGGAAGAAATTCTGTTCTGTTATAATTCTTGGAAAGCTGACAGACTGCAGCAAATCCATGGAATAGCATGATGTCTATTTCTCAATTTATGTTAAATCTTCACGGTGATTTATCATTGAATTAAAAAGTATGATATAAAAACACACTCAACCAACAAAGCAAACAAATGAGAAAGGATGATAAGGGTGATGATGAAAATGACATTTGTCCTACATTTCACACAGAAACAAATAAATGTGCATACTCCAGCACATGCACACACAAGCAAGTGCAAATAAACATGCCAAGATCAGATAACATCAGCTGAGCATTCTTTGTGTTTAACTTCTAAGTATGGGGCAAATTTTAGACAACTTTTTTTGGGGGAAAGTATTCAATTTTACAAAATCAGTAAATGTTGTCTCCCTCCCTCATACCCATCTAAAAACATGGGAAACAACGAAAACAGCCAATTCTAAAACTTAATTTTGCTATCAAGTTAGTTGCTTTCACTGTAGTTGTTTCTATTAACTTGATTCTCTGAATCAACAATACAGACACAAGACAAATAGTGAATGTTTTTGACCAGGCATTTGTCATCGTATTTGTAGTTTATTACTTTCAATGCCCTAGAGCTCTAAACGTGAAAATCTTCTGAAACATCAAGTTAATTATATGTCTCTTCTAAAAAATGAAATGTAGGTTTAAATAACATTAAAATTGGACCAATACTGCAACAATGACAAAATAACTTGGGGCAGTGGGTGGATGCCTCGTGCCTCCATACAGGGAGTTGGACGACCCCGACCCCTCCACGAGTCTCTCCCCATGGGGATACTGGGGGGGGGGGGGGGGGGGGGGGTGTCTTTCATAAAAATAGTTCCCCTACCTTCTGTGCTTGTAACTTCCTCTTTCATTCCGTTTGACTCTGCCTTTTCCCTTTGCTTTCTATCATCTACTATCTTTCTGATTTATTGGCCCATTCTCCTGCCTTTTTCCCCCAAAAAAACACGTTCCAATCTTTGAGCTCCTCTAAAATCAGAATGTGTCGGCTGTACGCAGCAAGGAGACCAGTGAAAACTGAAAACCGGACATATACGTACCATACCCATTATGGCCTGGGAATGCAGAAGACGACGACAAAATAATTAGCCCCCACCCCCTTCCAACAATGAAACCTGAACTAGTAAGTGAATAACAACATCCACTACCCAAGCAGTCATCATTTCTTGGCCTCCACCATGATGACGTGGTAGCCGTGCACAGTTTTGACCGGGGGGTCAGTATAGACGGGGTCATTGACGGTGCTGTTGGTCAGCTGGAAGGCAGCCTCTTGAAAAGGACCCACCATGCTTCCCCTGGTCATCCAGCCCAGGTCCCCCTGCAGCCACACACCAGACAAAATGAACTGGACACTGCTAAATGCCATAAAATGAATCATCATTAACCTCTTCATTACTTACGACGCATACATGTCCTGTATGATGCTTTGGTACTCGTCACCAACATACATACATGTTAATGCTCATTCATGATTTAGCTGCACCCCAAAAGGCCTGGCAAACAGGTAACACAGACAGAGATAATTATAGACAGCGCTGAAGGGGTTAAGGAGGGGGGGAGAGAGAGAGAGAGAGAGAGAGAGAAGGTGTGTGCGTGTGCGTGTGCGTGTTGTTAAACTTTTGCAAAAATGTTTCAGGAGAGAATTAGTTATTGATAACTTAATGCTTATAAAAACAGGGTGGTGGTGGAGGGAGGAGGGTCAATCACTTGTGTTGGAAGAAGGGGCCTTAACTATGCGAGAGAAGAAATCTTGAGAATTAAAAGAAAAGAAGACAAGAAAGATAAAAGAGGATCATAAGCTAGCAAAGACGAGTAAGTGTGAATTTGCTGGATCAAAGCAATAAATGAATAATCTTGAATTGAAAAACTGTTTAAGATTAGAATAAATAAAAACAACAACACTGTAGTTGTGGCAGCGAATTTTCAGTTTATTTTAAAACCTTTGATAGCTAAAACAGTTGGCCAACTGATAAAAACAACAAACTTGCAAACATCCCAAATAAAATTTAAAACAGTGAATAAAGTTCGGAGTTTCAGAATTTGGGAGAAAAAAAGGGAAGAGAAAATCAGCACACACACACACGCACGCACACACGCACGCACACACACACATTTCACATGGTAAGGGAAGGCCGACTCGTAGTTTTTTTAATTGAAAAACTGTGTCAAAATCACAAAAGCATGAGTACCTAAAGGAATATAATCTCTACCATTAGCACCAAAGTAATTGTCATTGCAGCAATCACAGCAAACTGAGTCATGTGAAGCAATCATAATCATATGCTGGACTTTTCTTCTCTTACCCCTGAGCGCGCTTTGTCTTCACTGTATTGGGATGCCACCTCATTAAACTTCATTCCACTCTTCAGCTTTTCAATGGCTTCCAGTGCTTTCGACTGCTTCTCACACAGTATGTGGCGCACCTAAAGATAAACAAGCACACAAAAACCTGTTAAGGTTATATCTTAACGGAAATTACTGTATTTTAAAAAAAAATCCATCTTACAGTTACATACATGCTGGTGACAAAAGGAAAAAAAAATTTCTTCTAAATGGTGTGTGTGTGTAGTGATGTCCCGAGGCCGCGGTCATAGGCCATTGACCTATTAAAATTGAAAATGTCCTGTTCTCTCCATGTCAGGACAAATGTTTGATTACTTACATTTTTTTATATTTTTTAAATATCTGATTACATTTTTAACACTGAAACGCTTCGTCTTCTTGATTTCTGCTAGACCCAGGACATCATTGTCCTATTGATTTCTCTTATCTCAGGACAGTTTGTCTTATCACTTTTCAATCCTCGGTACATCACTGTGTGTGTCGGGAGTCGGGGGGAGGAGGGGGGGAGGGGATCATACCATTGTTCCCAAATACCGCTGGACCAACACTGTAATTTTAAATCCATGATAATGATACGACTAGTCCCTCATACTGCTATTCACACATGTCTCTCTCTCTCTCACTCTGTGTGAGAGCATGCATGCTCTCACACACATAAGCCTATTCAGTATATAACTACATGTGCACACATAACGTGGTGTGTGGAATATAGGTATGCGGAAACAACAGGTTGTCACCATGAACGCATGTGGTTGTGTCTTCTTACTCTTCCAGTATGTTTAACAGTCACCAAAGTCATTATCGACCATTATTGTGGCTGACAAGGGGTAAAGAGGTCGAAGAAAAGAAAAGAAAGAAATGAAAAGAGTGAGAGAGAGAGAGAGAGAGAGAGAGAGAGAGAGAGAGAGAGAGAGAGAGAGAGAGAGAGGAGGAGGAGAGTACAGCCAGACAACTGGCCAGATAAGGACTGTGTGTGTGTGTGTGTATGCATGGGTGGATATGCATGTTGGAACGTGCGTTCATGTGTATCACTTAGCATCATTGTTGTGAGGGTGTTGGGTTTACTCAATTAGTGATACTAAGTGCGTGCGTGCCTGCTTGTATGTGTGTGTGGGTGTGCTTAGAGAGATGCAAGATGCAAGATGCAAGATGGTTTATTCAGAGAGGCCATTGGCCCATTTGAATGGGAATGTACATGAAACATCAAACTAAACAGCTACTATAAGCAAATATATGCACAAACTTTCATTTACGAAGTCAGCACTTCTCTTAACCTAAATGCTTTACGTAAAAACACACACAGGTTTTTAATGTCACCATATTTGTTTGAACTCATGAGGACATTCAATCTAAACATGCAAGGTTGTCGGTGGTATTTCTGAGGAATTATTCTCTGGCGAATATCTTTGAATACAGGACAACACAAAACAAAATGTAATTCGTTTTCTTCACTCTCTAAACATAGAGGGCAAAGTAAATCATTACGTACATGCTGTCTATATCGTAACTGATGACTTTTTATATCCGATACCCCTAGTCTAAATTTAGCTAACAATTTCTTTGAATGCATATCAAGGTCAAATTTCAAATAACTCTGTACACATCGTATATCACAATTAACAATATTTCTATAAAAATCGTATCTACTACTAGTTTGAATGTGATCGTTCCACATTTGCCACCTACAGTCAATAAGCCTTTGGCGGAAAATACGAAAAAAAAAATGTTGATTACCAACTCCCTGGTTCAGCCACACATCCCCAAAGCCATACTCACATAAAAATAAACGTACCTTTGAAACCCAGTTTTTCTTCCCTCTATTGTCTAGATTCAGCAACATGTCGTATGATTTACGAGGTAACCTATGATCTTCCATACACAGTAATTTAAACCAGTACTTAACACATCTTATGGCTGAACAAATAAACAATGGGTATCGATTAGTTTCTCCATAGACTAAGTCATTTGAAACTCGTTTATCTAACCCCAAGAATCTTTTTAATGCAAATAAATGCACTGCTTCACAATGCACAACCGCATTCTCTAATCCCCAAATTTCTGCCCCATAGAGTAGCATAGGTTGAATTTTAGAGTCAAATATTTTCAGAAATAAACCAAGAGAATTATTATTTAACACATTAAGTCTTTTTAGAATAGCTAACAATGTATTCTTTGCCCTGCATGCAAGATCTTTGCAAGCCACATTGAAACTTAGTCGTGTAGAAAAGAAGATGCCTAAATATTTATAAACATTTAACACAGGCATAACAACACCGTCATAAGTCCACCTTTCTCTAGCAGCTAGATAACCCCCCTTTCGAAACACAACAATATTGCTTTTATCTAAATTCACCCTAAGTTCTAAAGATTTTGCAGCTCTACATAAACTATTGAGTTGACGCTGCAATCCTACCACTGTTTCTGACAGTAAAAGGACATCGTCTGCTAATAACAAAATGAACAATTCTAACATACCTTGCGGAAACAGAGCACCATGAAGGCCATTTTTGATAACATCTAAAGCAAGCTCATTGATGAAGAATGAGAATAGCACAGGACTACATGCATCCCCTTGCTTTACACCAGCTACACAATTAATATAGTCTGTTAAATCAAACCCATTCCTTATCCTACTTTTTACTACCGAATACATAGACTGGATACAACAAAGCAATTTTCCTTTAACACCATTTTTAATCAGTATTCCCCACAGAATTTTCCTATTAATCGAATCAAAAACTTTTTGAAAATCGACGAATGCAACATAAAATTTGCGATTCATACAAAACTGTTTCTGAATAAAGGCTAGGAGGGTAAACATGTGGTCTACAGTTGAGTATCCTTTTTTGAATCCAGCTTGATGTTCACCAGTGATATTATTCAAGTCAACCCAGTTCTGTAATCTTCTGTTGATAATAGTGCTGTACAGTTTACTACTAATATCTACTAAAGAGATACCCCTATAATTATTAGGATCATTTATACTTCCCTTTTTAAATAATGGCAAGATAATAGATTCGGACCAATTTTCAGGATAAAGACCACTGTCAAAAAGTTTATTGAAAAATTTAAGAAAGAAAGCAATAATCTCAGAAGCACCATTTTTAAAAAATTCACTAATAATGTGATCCGGGCCTGCAGCTTTGTTAGTTTTAAGCTTGCGTATGGCAAACATGACTTCATCATAAGAAATGGGACGATTAAAATACTCACCATCATCGCCATCATCATTGTTACCAGATGCAATTTGATCATTCTCATCCATACCATCATCATCCACCCCATCTGTGTTTAGAGAGAGAGAGAGAGAGAGAGACTCAGAGAGAGAGAGAGAGAGAGCATGTGTGTGTGTGTCTGATGTTTTTGTTTCTCTGTGTGTTTGTGTTTGTTTGTCTGTGGCCGTGGATGCATGTTTGTATCTGTGTGTCTGTGTATTATTGTTCAAGGGTGCAAACGACTCCATTCACACAACAGTATAAAATGCTATCTCAACATCACATTAGCCAAACATTATCGCTAATAATTATTATTGAAAAGGGTAGAGCCATGTGCACGTTTTTCCTTGTGGATGAGTGAACCCGATGACGAAATGGCCAGGGCTTGAGGCTGAGTTGACTTGCACCCGGGGCCAAGTTGGCACGAGGCCGACCTGGTAAAAGTCCGAGTTGACTGGCATTCGTGTGGGGGTTGGGGATGTACACATGTGTATGCCTATTTGCATGTGTGTGAGCGATTATTTTTTGTTTCTGTTGAATTTCTTGCTTTTAATTTTTGTTGTTGTTCTAGTTAAGCTCCACATTTGGTGAAGGAGTGCGCTATATAAATGCTTCACTATTATTATTATTATTATTATTGTTATTATTAGTCACTGTGTGACTGTAGTGTTACAGAGTAGGAACGACCGAATTAGGTCAAACCGCAGCGATTTTTCCCGTTGAGAATCCGAACACCGATTTTGGCCATGTGCCAAATGGTCACTTCCTTTGCTTGTTTTTATTGGTGGTTATTCTTGGTGCTGACCATCCGAGTTTCTTTCTTTCGGGAAGCAGACACCTACCCGGTCATTCGGGAACGATCTTTTTTTACGCAAAGACGGACAATCGCGAGAGACAAGCGATCCAATATTTGGGTCCAATTCATTCGTTTACCATTTCTGAACGGTAACTACTTGCTTTTTTGAAACAAATGCTTCGTTACATTTAATTATTTTTCTACAAGTACACCAAATTTGGTGCATCTATAGTAAATCTCAATGCTGCTCAAGGTCTCCACAAGTCGGGAGGTGTTTAGCGTCGAAGCCTGTCCGACATGTTGTTTTCTGCCATTTTCATGTTGATGTTGCGATCTTGTGAGTCGCACAAAAAGCTTAGGCCTAATCTGTCTAATGTTTGGGGCTGATGTTGCCCCTTTGAATAAGCTTTATTTTGCTACCAATGTTTTGTTTATTGGTAAAAAAATAAAAAAGTTATGGCTGTTTGAAGTTCAGATTCATCCAAACCTTGATATGGTAACCTTGATCAACTTTTTCTTATAGGCTATTATAGCTCATGTAAAAAAGGCTATCATTTTAACCCTCTCACAGTTGGAGCCGCCAAACGCGATGAATTTTTTTTACTTCCCTGGTTCCCGTAGCGCCCGCTGAACACCAGGTCTAGTACTTTCACTTTCGCCCTACCCACAATGCAATATACTAAGTTAGTTCTTCCTGTTCCTGGCTCTCCCTGTTCCGTTTTTGTCTTTTACAGCAAGGGAAAGCACCCACTAGTCTTTTTGAACGGATTTTTCAAAGTGACGCCAATTTTTTTTTCTTTTTCACGTGACGTGAGCAGTATTTTGACCCGATTCGATGTTTGGAGTGCCATTACGGATTTTTTATTCTAATTCATGGTTTGTTGTGTAACATTGTGATTGTGTTAGCTTTCTAATGAAAGTATCATCATTGCTATTCAATATGCATCTTTCAGAAATTAAAGGTGAGTTAGACTTTATTCTGGGTGATTTTTCAAAATAAAAGATTCGGTGTGACGTTCGGAGTTACTCCCCTTGAGTGAGAGGGTTAAAACGTCGTAACGTTCTCAATTTTTGACCGATTTTGATAATTTGGATATCAGTTTAAAGGTCTTTTCAAGCTCTTTTCAATAACATCAATGTCATTAGGACTTAACAAATTTTTTTATATTTTTTTTATTTTTAAGGTTCCTATTACTATTAGACTACAGACAGTACAGTGTACCAACAAAAATATGGGGCGCCGACGTGCTAAAAGACCAGTTAACTACTTAAGTGGACTTTCTTCTTCCCAAAACGTGATAAAATACCAGTTAACTACTTAAGTGGACTTTCTTTTCAATTTCCGCTTCCGGCCAGTTAACTGCTTAAGTGGCATTTTATCATGGTTGAACTAGTTAACTTGTTTTTGTAACACGAAATCTCATTGGATACTGCAGATCAGCAAGCTTTCCCTAGAAATTGCTCCAAATACGTTTTAGTAACTGAAATAATCCCCAAATAGCATCAAATAGTATAAATATATCATTGTCCGTTTCTTATGAGTTAGTGAATAGATTGTATCCGTTAGGTTGAATTGCTGTCCAATGAACGTATGGTAGTCAAATCTTGCTGCAACTTTAGAAGCATATCTTTTTGAGACGGCGTAGGCTCTACATTAACGCAACGTAGCACACGTTTCGCTGCATCTATTACAGATGCAACTTCTGAGCAAATTGGCACGTGCAAAACGATCATCAGCCATATTTGCGGAAAAGGGTCAGGGTCAATAGCACTTGACGCAGGTAGTCTAATCGTTAAGTAAAAAACAACAAAAAACAAAAACGCCGACCAATTACATTGCGTATTGCAAAACCTTCAGAAAATAATCCCCTCTCAAACGGAAAAAAACCTTCGAAATGTCAGTTAACTAGTTAACTTGTATAAGCGATTTCCGCTTCCGGTAAGTTAAGTACTTAACTGGAATAGTAATGCCAGTTAAGTAGTTAACTGGTCTTTTAGCACGTCGGCGCCCCATACAAAAATGGTTCAGCACCTTCACTGCAGTTCCACCTTTAGCTGATTTCCCTGATCCACTGTCTCCCCCTCCTTCAGCTCCTTTCCCTTTACCGCCACCTTTGGCTCCTCCTCCACCCTTTGCACCTCCTCCTCCTTTCGCTCCACCTTTGTTTTTGGGTGGCATATTTCAACAAAAGCAGTTAGTAAATGATCAACACAGTTTGTGCAATGCACGTTGCCGGAAGCGGAACCACAAACCATCGAAAGTAGGTCATTGGACTACTAGCCTCCGTTCAATTGGTTAACACAGAAGAAAACGACCAATGGTCTTAGAGATTTATTATTTACTAATGTGTGTTAACATGGCGGCAACCTAAGATGTGCATTGATGAAGATAGTTTTTATCTTGTGTATTTCACACATAATTTCACAAGGGATTGCTTTTTAACTGATTAAGACAGAATGGCAGATGGTGAACAATATGGGCCAGCTCTTCCACCAAGTAATTATGCTTCATTTGTATGCTAAATAAATCAAAATGTCCACATTTCTTAGGCCTGCCTGGCTTGTGGAGAAAAGTTTATAATTTTTAATTCATTATAATTTTTAATTTTTTAAGCTTTTAAGCATGAATGAGCATGCAAAGACTTGTTGGAATCATTGCCACCATTCACAGATAGTATGCACAGCCTTATGGGTAGCTAACTTTAGGCAGTTTTTCTGATGTTTCAGTCACAAATTATATCGGTGCAAGTCAAGTGCAACCAAGTTTGTAAACAACCAACATGTGCCAATAGGAATTGATCGAAAATAATTAAGGGGAGTAATTTCATGGTGTGTGGGAGTGATCTTGCCTAATTCAATCGGTCTAACAGGGGGAAGTCACTCTACCATCAGTTCTTGTAGCCTATCCACTTGGGCAATATTAACATTTCTTCCGCTCACAACACTATCTGAACAATCTTAGACGGAAAAAGTGCTGTCTCTATAGGGGATTTGAAGAATGAAAATATCACTTTTTCCGTCAACAAAATCACCAATATTTTCTGTCCTGGATAGTACACTTGACACTTGGAGTGCAAGTGAAGTTGTAGTGCGCGTGCACTACAACTGCACTTGTCGCAAGTGAAGTTATAGTGCGTGTGCACTGCAACTACTTGTACCGTTTTGGGTTGAGGGGAAGAAATGTTAATATTGCCCACACTTGTGTGTTTGAGTAGACATAACAGCACTTAGATTTGGCATAATTTTTTTTATTATAATTTCTATTTTTACGTCACATTTTGCAAGTTTTATCAGCCACCCCTAATTTTTCTATAAAAATTTTTTGCTGCAAATCGCTGACTCGCATCCTGCGGTTTCAAGCTTCAACGCCATTGTTGCTATGGTATTTGACCGAGTAATGGAGGTAAACAACTATAATTATCACAAAGTGCTCTCCCTTAGTTTTTCCGAAAATCGTCTATTAACTGATTGAGTGGATCAGAGTCATAACTTGAGTGATACTGATGCTAGGTCTATACTCTATGGCTTAGGACTCAATTTGGCAAATGTTTGAATCTTTGAAAAGTTTGATGATAACTTTCACATTTTCCTTCTAGCAGTGATAATTTATAGGTTCGCTAACTTCTGGGACTTTGCTCGACTGTGACGTAACATTTAAGTAATGGATTGGATAAAACAAAGCAAAAATGAGAATGGTTGAGGGTGCACATCAGTCTTTTCACAGTCTTCAGTAAAAAGTAGATTTACCTGTGTTAATGCTTGAATATTAACCAAAATAAGCAAAATGAGAGTTATGGATCGACTGAACATCGATCTTCCAAATCTAAAACGACATCGGCAGAGTTAACTTACTGAGCAACTTTGCGCTCATTTCATAAAGTGTCAGAATTAAAAAATAAAGCATTCGCTCTCCCGCCGTTAGAATTAGGGGTAGATTTGTCATTGTACTCGTAGTGTCGATATTTGCTGTTTAAAAAAAAAATGGTTGTGGTTTATTTCTAAGATCTTTCGCAACAAAGTACCCGTTCTCAAAACAGTCCATCCGTTTTTCGATAATCACGAGTTACTTCCCTTTAGCACAAGATGATAGATCAGGGTCAAGGTCGAAGCGAACGTACACTCAAACCAAATAACCGATCCAGTGACTACAAAGCGATTCTTGCCTGTTCTAGGCCAAGTTAAGTGCTAAATCTAAACATATTTTGCTTCACACGACCAACATTACAAAAATTATTTATTTTCGCTTGGACGCTAAAAATGTAAGAGTGGTTTTAGAACTTCCTCAAAATTTGTTCAGCGTTTCAAAGATCGTCTGCTCTGCCTATTGCATGTGATCGATCATATGATGTTTTATTCAATACATCAAAATTTGTCAACTTAAATACTTAATGCGTCATGAATGCACAAGACAAGAACATTATAACTTAAGCGGCCATTGAGCGGAAAGAAGAGTTTTTGTTCGAGTGAGAGTTTATTTCATGCATCATTGCATGTGCAAAAAAACCATTTAAGAGCTTATTTTCTTTCTTTTTTTAAAGCTACACAAAGTTTGTACAGTCAGCACACTTTAAAAAAACCCAAGTTAATGGAGTTCTGTCCAGCTTTTAATCGTCTTCATTGTTGGAAGATAGTGGTCACAAATTTCTTAATTTGAGCCATGAGTAAAAAAAATTGACTTTCATTTAAACAAAATTGTACCTACTTTTACAAAGGACAGAAAACACATTTTTACAGCAATTTAAGGATATTACTTTTTATTAGTTATTAATATTATTATTTTATCACTAAAAATCTGAGAATGACGTAAATATTTTTTTTCCTATGATTTATCACAGAAAAGAGAACAGCTGATGGCTTTTTCAGTATACAGATTGTCTCCCTTGGCTTAGGGGCAGAAATGTGTTGCCATTCATTCAAACTTCAAAGCACAGGAGAGAGAAGCAAAGAGTGTTCACAGACTGTTCAAAACACAGGAGAGAGAAGCAAAGAGTGTTCACAGACTACATTCTAAATCTTCATACCTAACCTTTTACATGTTTTATCATGGACATTTTCCAGCATTGGCTCAGCCCAAAGCCCCAAATCTGCCTATCGGTCCAGTGCTGCCCCCAGGCTTCCTGAGCCCACAGGAGTCCTCTAATTCTCCACAGCAGAGTGAAACCAAAGAGGATGACGGCAGCACAGGCGCCCTGGTGACTGTGGGCTCAGGGCCCACGCAGACAGAGGAGGCCAGCACTAGCGAGGACATGTCGGTGATCGGCCCAATGATCTCCGAGATGAATCATGGTGACGAGGTGGTCCAGGCTGCTGAGGAGTTTGAACGACGCTCAAGAAGGATGAAAGACCACCTGACTGTCAAGGTGATACATATTCTTCTTTCTTGCACACACACACACACACACACACACACACACACACACACACACACACACACACACACACACACACACACACACACACACACACACCAACAACAACAACATACAGTATTTATACGGCGCTGAATCTTGATAGAAATCAAATCAAAGCGCACACACACGTTAGCATTCAAAGCGCATTCAACCAAAAACGCAATACAAAGCGAAAACACACGGATAACATAAATGGAATATAGCAGAAACAGACCTAATGGCAAGAGAGAGAAGAGAAAGAGCGGATCTTTAATGACGGGGGAACAGGTGGGTTTTGAGGTTAGCTTTGAAAGCAGAGAGAGTCGGTCGCTGACGGAGGGAGAGAGGAAGTTTGTTCCAGGAGGTCGGTCCTGAGACAGCAAAAGAGCGCCGACCAACAGTTGAAAGCTTATACCTAGGGATCTGGAGAGAAAGAGGGTCAGAAACTGAATGTAAAGTGCGAGCTGGCGTATAGATGGAAATATTGTTGCAGAGGTAAGATGGAGCAGCTTTATGAATAGATTTATAGCAAAGTGTGTTTAATTTATACTCAATTTTGTCAGCGACAGGAAGCCAGTGCAAAGAACGCAGAAGAGGGCTAACATGATCAAACTTTTTCTTCCTAAGGACAAGACGAGCAGCTGTGTTTTGAATACGCTGGAGACAAGATAGAGAAGAGACTGATAGGCCAGAAAGGAGAGCATTACAGTAGTCAATACGAGATAGGATGAGGGAAGTAACAAGCTTTGCTGTGGCTTCATCTGAGAGGTATTTACGAATATAGCCAATGCGACAAATTTGATAGTAGCAGGACTGACAGGTCTGAGTCAGGAAACTGCGTGGAAAGAGTATTGTCCAAAGTGACACCTAAGTTTTTGACAAAGTCTGAGAGGGGAATGATATTGTTACCCAGTTGGATTGACTCTATGGAAACAGAGTTTGTTTTTTGTCCCTACAAGCATTGCTTCGGTTTTTTCACCATTTAATTGAAGTTTATTTTGAACCATCCAATTTTGAATATCAATATAGCAGTTGTTACTTTCTGTAAGAATGGAATCTAGATCTTCAGGGGTTGTACTGTTTTGGAGTTGTGAGTCATCTGCATAGAAGTGATGTTTCATGTTGTGCTGGTCGATGACATTGGCAAGAGGTGACGTATACAAAGTAAACAAGACGGGACCAAGCACAGACCCCTGGGGGACTCCACAAGAAAGCCTAACCTGTTCAGACTGACGACCATTGACCAGAACTGATTGAAAATGATCAGAAAGGTAAGAGGAAAACCAAGAAAGAGCAGGGCCCTTAATTCCAAAAGTATGTTCAACTTCAAGACGAGACAGAAGAATGGAATGGTCTATGGTATCAAAGGCAGCAGAGAGATCAAGAAGTGTCAAAAGAGAGATTTGACCAGCATCAGAAGCAAGTAAGAGGTCATTGACGATTTGAACAAGGGCTGTTTCAGTACTGTGGTTGGTTTTATAGGCAGACTGATAAGGATGATGAAGATTGTTTGAGGATAGATGATCGTTAATTTGTTTCAGAACAGTCTTCTCAAGGAGTTTGGAGAGAAAAGGGAGGTTAGATACAGGTCTGTAGTTTTTCAGATTATTAGGATCCAGATTGTTCTTCTTGAGAAGGGGCCTTACAAGAGCGGTTTTGAAAGCAGAAGGAAACACACCTGAAACTAAAGAAGAATTGATGATGTTGGTGATTGATGGCAGAAGGTGTTGATAGATTTGTGAGAAAAGAGAGGCTGGGATGGGGTCAAGATCACAGGATTTAAAATACATTTCTTTCAAAGTAGAAAGAACTTCGGTCTCAGACACCGGCTTGAAAAAGAGAAGGGGGACACCAGTGAATGATGGGTCTGGAATACAGTAGTTGGTTGAAAAGGTATGGAGTCGATTTTTGATCGTAGATCGATAATCTTGGTGGAGAAGAAGGAGGAAAAGGTTTCTGGCAGTTTGTTAGGACTGATATTTGATGGCAGAGGACTTGATTTCTTATTGCCTAGGAGATCAGACATAGTGGAGAACAGGACCTTTGTTGTGTTGGCTTCAAGAATTTTAGATGAAAAATAGCTTGTTTTTGCCTTGGCCAGAAGAAGAGTGAAGATGTTACGGAGAAACTGATATATCTGACGATGTATTTCTAGTTTTGAGGCCCGCCACTGACGCTCTGCCTTACGACTAGTGCGTTTACTTACTCTAAGTTCAGGCGTGTACCAGGGAGCGCAGGGACGATCGGGCACAACACGAGTGGATGGGGGAGCGTGTTTATCAGGCAAGCTACTCATAGTAGAATTAAAAGTCGAGGCAGGGTCGTCGGAAATACTCACGTTAGGAGTTCTGTTGCCTCTGAACTAAAAGTATGAATATCTATAGACTTGAGATTACGGCGCGTGACCGTACGTTTATTTCTGGGAGATTTGGAAAGATTAAGACTGGCGAGGACCGCAAAATGGTCAGAGGAAAGGATCTTAGACACTGACACTGATGAAACAAGTTGGTCGGAATCACGCGCGATTAGCCAGTCAATGATGTGGCCCTTGTTGTGTGTAGGCTCAGTTACAAGCTGAGAGAGGGAGTGGTTAGCAAGTGAGAGGCAGAGATGCTTTGTGTGAGAGGACTGTTGGTTATCGAAGTGAAAATTAAAATCACCTAGCACAATAAGAGGACTGCGGTTCAGAGAATAGGAGTCAAGGAGGGCTTCAAATTCGGGATGAAACATTGAATCGGTGAGATTGTTAGTTCTGCTAGGGGGAGGGCGATAGATACAGGAGAAGACAACAGATTGACCAGATATGCTAAGAACAACTTCTACAGCCTCGAAAGACAGATGAGGGAAGGGGAGGGTTGTGTTGAAGGAAAGGAATGTATCTAACACGTCCCTATACAGTACAGCGAGGCCCCCACCTAAAGAAGAACAGGGGAAGGATTTAATTTTGTAGCCAGGAGGAGTTAGCTGCTTTAGTTTAGGTTCATGTCCATTACTTTTGAGCCACGTTTCAGTTATAAATACTAAATCAAAGTCATGCTCAAAAACATAGTCCGCAATATAGTCCGCTTTGTTCTCAGGGCAGACAGACTGGGCATT
Source organism: Phymorhynchus buccinoides (assembly GCA_017654935.2). Classification (NCBI taxonomy): domain Eukaryota; kingdom Metazoa; phylum Mollusca; class Gastropoda; order Neogastropoda; family Raphitomidae; genus Phymorhynchus; species Phymorhynchus buccinoides. The sequence continues at coordinate 20,942,931 of CM065681.1, read as the reverse complement.
AAATACACATACACTAAAACTATCAGAGGATGGAATAGAGTTCAGTGACACAGATGACACGTCACACTGGTGGCTGGGTGCTGTAGGGGGAGGTGGAGATGGACACATACACACACACACACACACGCACACAGTGACACACGCACATGCACACACACTAACTGAGTGCTGCAATTTGAGCCTATGGGAAACAAAGTTCTAAATAAAAAATAGCAACAAAGTTTCTACTCCCATTCAGCTGCAGTAGTAGTAATTATTTTCTCTCCCATTGCCACCTTTGTCACCACATTTATTCAATTTTGTTTCTCGTCATAAGCTTAAACCTATCTTATAGCTTAGTCACTTGCATTATTTATGCAAAGGGGAGAGAGAGCAAGAGAAGGAGAGTGAGCAAGAGAAGGAGAAAGATATCTGGAAATTTTTTTCTTTGCAGGCTGAAGCAGAACCAGGTCCCAGCAAGAGAGAAGAGTGGATGACAGAGCTGCCTCCAGAGATGGGGAAAAACATGGGCGTCACAGCCAGAACCTTCAGCAAAGGAACTGGCACCGACAACAAAGATCGCTCTGAATGGACGGAAACACCGGCCGACAAACTGAGAAAAGAAAAGGTTAGAAATTCACTCTTTCGGTGTTAATTTTTACACTCAGATGTGCGTTTATGACACTCAAATCGCCCACCTGAAGCAATCTATTACTTATTATATATTTATCTATTTCAGGCCAGTGTATCACAAAATGTAGCACATTTTCACCTGACAGACAAAAAAAATAATTACAATTTTTTTTAAAAGAGAGATCCCTTAAAATATCCAGATAACCTAAAAATGTAGAGGCATGATTTTGTGCGCTGATAATTGAAATTGATTCCCATATATTATTGTGTACAAAGAATTAACACTGGATATTGAAGCGCATATGAGTGTTAAATGAAATAACATGTTTTACTTTAGGCTTGTAAAATTTTAGTTTTGACATTTTTAAACAGTGCATCTTGGTGTCTTTTTTTGTAGGGTTTAACCTCAGTCTCAGACCAAGTTCTACACAATTAATGATGAATAAATTGTATATCTGGTTTCGAATAATCATACTTAGTAGTTGAAAAGATGAGTAGTTTTGATGTGTTAAATTTAATCAGTGAATTTAATTGCTCTGCAGGAAGGAAAGAGCAAGAAGAGGAAGAGGGAGGAAAGTGACAAAACCCCTTCCAAATTACGAGACGACCAACTGCAACAACAGATCGAGGAATACAACGTAAGTCAAAACAAAATTATCTGTTCTTTTTTCTCTTGATATTTATTATATGATTCCTATTCTCTTTCTTTTTTGTTTGTTTTTTCTTTCTTTCTTATGTTTTTTTTCTGACAGGCCAAAATTCTAACTCCATTTTCTACTCTTTTTTTCTTGTTTTGTGTGCTACACAATGACATTCTTCTTCTTGAATAGCAGATTTGTTTTGTGTGAACTCACTTGGCACTGGCCGGTTGCTTTCCCTTACAACCGTTTAGGACGGGCTATTCGATAAGGTTTGAAAATGCACCACCACAAAAAAGTTACGTAAAGTTAGGAACCAATATTTTCAGAGAAGATTACTAACACCATGCACTAAGCGATCGTAAAATATCAGATTTTGTGCCTTCGTCGTTTGTCTCCTAGTGATGAAAACCGTTTACACATGGAATTCCGAAAGAAGGGAAATTTCACATTCTGATCTCTGACACCCCCCCCCCCCCCCCCCACCCACCCACCCCTTCCCTACAGCCACAACTGAAAGTAAAGCCTGTAATGATTGGTTGATTTCAAGAGAAGAACGGTCAAAGCAAACTAAAAGTAGATTACGATGTGATTGTTGAAACAGGCATGAAAACTGCTCCGCCGTCTCCGCCAAAAATTGTTGTAATTGAAGGAATCTCTGCCAGAAAAAAATTTCTCTACCAAAAAATGCCACCGCGATGTTATTCTCAAACGGCGCGGTCTATAATCAGTCGAATGTACGCTTGCGGTCGGGAATAAAAATGGCTGGTGTAGCGCCCCACGAATGGTGTGTTTGAGTTTTTGACAGCAAGCCAGGTGGTGAAATGAGTACAACCCCCCCCCCCCCCCCCCCCCCCCCCAGCTGAACAAAGAATTTGGTTGATGTTGGGTTTGGATGCGGCAATATTCATATTTCTGCCCCTGGGGGGATAATCTGTTGACTGAAAAGGCAATTGACTGTGCTCTTTTATGTCACACTCACAGAGTACCTCCCCTAGGGGCAGAAATGTGAATATTGCTGTTTACATTAATTACTTAATAAAATTTGCTCCCTCCTTCCTAGTCCTAGCTTTCATAAGTTTTGTGGCTATACCCACATTTTCACTTGTAAGGGAGATCATTTTTGATGACAGAAAAGAGTTAAACGAGTTGCTTTTTTCGGTCAACAGATTATCTTACTGGCGAAAAGGTGAATTTTGTCATTTTTGTTAGTATCTTCTAAAAGAACAACTAAGAAATGTAATGCATACTTTTTTTTGTATGTTTTTTAAAAACATTTGGGGGGGGGCTTGCTGTTGTTGCTATAATCATTTTTCTAGCAAATTGTTTTTGTGTTTCAGAAAAAGAAACGTCCAGACTCCCTGATGGAAATGCATCAGAAGGCGAAGAAGAAAAAGAAGGTAAGTGGAAAGCACTGGGAGTGGAAGTGTTGTTTTTCTGTGTGGGCTTGTACCTTGTAGGTGTTGCACGTTGGTTGTTGTTATCTCTGTGTGTGTAGCATGCCAGGTGCTTTGTTATATTCAATGTACTGGGCTGTGATTTTTTTCTTTTTTCTTTTTGTAATTTTGTTTGATTGTATGCATACTCATTCTCTGAGGTTTCCATGTACAACCTTTGCATTGTTTTTCAGAATTTGGCTGTCACTGTCACATGATAAGCTGCTTACCAGGATAGGGTCAAAGTCATTCCAGCCTCTAAACGCTGTTGATTGTAAAATTTAAAAATAAAGTGGTGGGTTATCCAAAACACTAAACAACAACAAAAATCAAATCAAAACCGACGTTTCCGAGCATAACTCCTTCGTCTGGGTACACACACACACACACACACACACACACACACACACACACACACACACACACACACACACATATATAGGAATGAAACTAAATGTAAACAAATCTAAAAATTGATGTCATCAAGGGGCAATATTAAAAATGGTGTTTAAAGAGAATTAGGGGAAGTTGGATCAAATGACATTTACAGAAAAATTAAGTTTAGCAACAGCAACAACAACAGCAACGATCAAATATGAAAAGAAAAAATGATGATGAACACTTGGAAGGTGGTAAACAAAACGATGGTTGTGGATGTACATAAAAAGTAACATTGTAGTTTTCGGTTTATTAGGAAATAGTGACTCAAATTATCACATAACTTTTTTTATTTTAAGTTTCATATGATTTTAAATGTAGTTTCATTGGCTATTTATAGACATTTTCACCCATAAGGGAGATCATTTGAAGACAGAAAAGAGCAAGGCAGGTGGCTCTTTCTATCATCATATTATCTTTTCTTACAGGCAAAAATGTGGATTTTACTGTTTCATGCTTAGTTTAGCAAGCCTTTTTCTGCCTTTGATTTCTATTTTGTGCATCAAATACAGGTATCAATAAGTTTTTTGTATGTTACAGTTACAATGGATTCTTCTTCTTCGATAGCTCAGACAGTTTTCTGTCAATTATGAGTGCAGATGCGTCATGTTGCCGTTATGCGTCTAACTAGTAAGAAATAGTTAGGCCCAGCAAGTCCAATTTCGGCTGAAGGAAATCTTTTTGAAAGTTTTTCTTGAAAAAAAGGCAGGAGAATGGACCGGTAAGGCAGAAAGATAGTAGATGACAGCAAGCAAAGGGAAAAGGCAGAGTCAAAGAGAGTGATAGATTAGAGGAAGTTACAAGCACAGAACTTCCAGAAGGTGGGGGAACTATTTATGCAAAAGACCCCCCCCCCCCTGTATCCCCACGGGGGAGTATCTTACAATGGATTAACCCTGCAGACCACAAAGTTTAGTGGATATATTATACGTCTCAGAAAAAAATTGCAACAAATTATGTGTGCAATTTGTTGATTTTGAGAAAAAGAGTGATTTGAAAGTCCACCTTACTGCTATTTGCAGGCGCCTGAGTGTGATTTTCATTTGTTTTGCAAAATACTGCTTGTGCATTTTCGTGTGTTATCATCTATTATGCTGGAAGATTGGAACTAACAATGGTAGTGGTAGTGCTTATTTTTTTTAATTCTGTGGTATTTTCTGTTATTTGGTTTCAGTGTGTACATCATGCGAGCTCGATTGGGTTTTTTATGTGTGTGTCTGTTGTTATTTTTTAATAGATGATGATTAAAAATCTTTTTTTTTCTATTTTATTTCTTAGTTAATTACTCAGCTAGAATCACATGGCTCATAATTGGTGAGATCTTTGAGAATGTAGCAGTGTTTTAATCTGATCTGTGTTCAAAGGTAGCCACATTGTGTTATCAATAATAACTTAACTATTGTGAAATTCTACATTGTTGCTTTCGTAGGTCATTATCAACCAGAATCAAAGTGTGTACAACCATTGTTTGTGGGAAGTCAGCAGCTTCCATGATTAAACAATATATTTAATACTCAATGGCTTTATACTCTGAACTAAAAACTAATTTTCCATACTTTTGGTGGTGTGTATGTTGTTCATATCTTACCCACCCCCTAACCAATTGCTCAGTCTGTTCCCATTCCATTACAAGCTAATCATAGTATTCATACTCATCCCCTAGCCAGTCTATCTTCTTCCTTGCTATATTATTCTTCCACTATATAATCTTGCCCCTTCCTTGTCCTGTCTTTTGGGTGTTTATTTTTTGTCTAATCGGTGATGACTTGTGGTAAACTGGTATATAAAAAACAACAACAATACAGACAAATAAAGCAAAACAAAATAAAAAACCCCACCCCCTATGATGTGAAAGCTGTCTCTTTCTCTCTTGTTTTCACATTGGTCTTATTTGTGGTCTAGAAAACAGGCATCTTTTCAATCATTTTTGAACGCTTAGTGTTTGATAAGGCAAAAAAAAAGAAAAAAGGTGTGGTTACGGTAACATGGCCAAAAAAAATGGGGTAAGTAGGTAGGCCCTAACTTTTTTTTTTTTGAACTTTTTTTTGGGGAGATCGCCCCATCAGAGTTGATTGTAGGATTTTGAATAAGTGGGGGCGTCCCCCCCCCCCTCCCCTAAGAATGAAAAAAAGGGGGCCAGGTCCAATGGATACGAGGGGAAGGGGGGGGGGGGGGGAGACAGCTTATTCAATCTTCGCTAGGCCAGGGATGTACAGTAGACCTAGCCATGGCCACTTCTTCAGCCACTCGTCTTGGAACCGGTGTTCCCTCGCACTAGTGCCGTTATCTTCGGACTGCTTCTCTGAGACTGTTGATGCAGTAGCTGTTTCTGCAACATCTTCTGCACACTCGTTTGGCAGAGGAGTTCTTTTTTTTACTTTGCCGCCACAAAAATCGAAATCGAAGAGCGTTGTTGTCCGCTTCTTTTTGAAGAAAATTCAACATGGCGGGTAGGACTCTCGCAACTTCTTGTCGGGAAAAAGAGATGAACGGTTGATTTACACTAACATTGTAAAGGAACCAATGAAATCTCGAGAAATCCGATGCTTTCGGTTTGTGCAGACGACGGATTTAGCAGACGACGAAGAAATTCCCCCAGCGATAGGTAAAAAGTGCGGGCAGTTCTGCAAATATGCGGGCGTCGGCCCGTGTTTAGACCCGATTTTTGCGGGAAGGAACAGATTTGGGGGGGGGGGGGGGGGGGGGGGGTTCTCCATTGAAATGGCAAATGACGCCATTTTGCAACGACACGTGGACGTTCAACACGTTAGAGTTATGTCCCACGCTGGGCATTCCCCTATTGAACTTGCGTCTCTCTCGCTTTTTTTTGGGGGGGGGGGACGAGGCAACAAAAAAATCATAGGGTCGGCCCAAAACAATAGGGTAGGTCGGGATACCGTAACCACACCTATTTTTTGTTGTTGACCTAAGACTGCTTTTGCTGTTCTGCTATTAACATATTAGTTGCAGTGATGTGGAAGACGCATGCTGGCATTAAAATCTATATTGTTGGGAAATATCCTGATTGGTTGAAAGGTGAAAAAAAGACCCCTGACGGTGTGAATTTACAACACAGTTTGATTTTTTGGAAAAATTGTTTTTAGTTCATATTAATTAAATTAGAAAATTGTCCAAACCCTGGCATGTAAAATTCAATCTTTATTATTTTACTTTATGTGTCTACACAGTGCATTAGAAAAGTGTTGAGCATAAAGTGCCAATATCCATTTTTGCATGCAGCTTGCTGTATCATACACTGTGCTGGTGTTTTGGCTTCCCTTATTTTCCTCAATATATATTTGGTGTTTGTTGTTTTATGTTAAATGTTCATGTATGTCTCGAATATCAGGTAGGAAGTCTTTGATGCCAAACTGAAATAATTACTGCTTTGAAATGGTGAACATTATTAGATGGAGAAAACTTCGGTTTTTATGCCTCTTCATAGAAAGCGGACTTGATGGTGTCCCCAAATAAATATTATTGATTGACCATTGTTTAAAAACATAAGTGTTGATGTCACCGTCAAATTGTCAGTTTACAATCACAAAAGAAAAATGTGCATTTCAACAATGTCCATGTTTTAATTTAAACATTTACATACATAAATTATCACTCTTTTTCTATAATATATAGTGAAAAGGTTAATGGTGAAATACAGATATCTAGGTTTTACTTTTAAGAAAAATGTAATGTTGTAGATTTGCTATGTAAGCCTGAAGTGTCTATACTTTGGGTGTATCATGATAATCTTTTGAAGTGCATGTCAGTTTTGAGTTGAAGTCTTCAGTTGCAGCTTTGGTTTGAAAAAAATAAAGTCTATTTGTTGGCTGTGTTTTTAAAATTTGTTTTGTATATGGCTGGGATGTGGTATTTTAGATTACTTTTAGATTTAATCATGTCATTTTATTTCAGTGTGTTCAAAGCATGAAGTTTTATTAACGTGTTGTGTTTGTTTTAAAACTATTAGTATTACTCTGAGTTATGAAATGCTACTGACGTAATACATTTTTCTTTCTTTTTTTTCTTTGGTGTGACATATTCTTGATATGAATACATTAATTCAACTCCAGCGTATGACTATGGAAGTTGTATCATGACACATTTAATTTACAATATAAGTAGCGTCATCTATCCATTGCCTCAGAGTGAGGGGAAAAAAGACCAGTTTGCTTTTAGCCATGCATGGATGACTGTATGAAATAAGTATTGATCATTGTGAATAGGATGAATTCCTATTTGTCGTCAAGTTTCTTTGAGCAGCAGTCACCGTTTATTGCTTACAACCCTGTTCTTGCTTGGAAATGAAGAGAGCGATATTTACTGTGTAAGTATATCCAAACAACCTAGTACATTAATTAAACTTGAATTGCTTACTTGTGATTACGTTGTTAAATGATTCTTTTTCTGTTCAATGTCTTTTTGCTCATTCTAATTAAACTTTTAAGTTGCATACTGGTTAAATGATTCTTTTTCTGTTCAATGATATTTTACTCATTAATACTTATAAATAAGAGGCAGTTGACACACTTTAATCATCGTTGTTTTGTTGCTTTGTTTGTTCATGGTTTTGTCTCCGTTGTTGACCCAGTTTTCAGTTCTGAAAGTGTTTTCTTTGTTTATCCATTTAGTTTACCGTGTAGAGCTTTGCATGCGAAGAGAAACAAAACGAGCATTGTAGTGGAGGCCATGTGTTGTGTTTATATTACCTTGTTGTCTGGTATCTTTCTTTGTTGTCTTCACTCTTCCTAATAGTTATTACATGCTCTAACTCTCTCAAGAAATACAGTGTTATTTGAGTGGTGTAAGGAATCTGGAAGGATATGTAGTCCTTTTAGGAGAAAATATTAGTCAACCAGTTCACAATTAGACAGCACAGCATTCCGCAACGTTTCATCGCCATTTGTTCATATGGTCTTTCTCTGAAGTTTTTGTTTTCTTCAGTTTTATTAGAGCTTGTTCTATTGATGTTGTGACCAAGGAAATTAACATAAAGTGTGATAACAGTTACGAATTGAAAATTGACTAAAGAATGTAATCACCGAAAAATCAGTTAATTAAGGAAACAGCAACAGGACTTTTATTATGTCAATAATCAGTACCAGTATTTTATTTTGAAAATGAGAGTTATTTGAGTGTTAATTGGAGCCAGCAGCACCCCTTTGCCTCTGTCATTTAAAAAGGTTGAATCCCTGTCTCTTGCAGAACCCCAGCCAGAACATGACAACAGCGGACTCCACCCAGACTCAAACCGTCCCCCTCCCACCACCCCAGCCCCCGGGCTCCCCCCAGCAGGTGCAGACCCAGACACAAACCATACAACTGACTCCTCAGCAGCTCCAACAACACCAGCAGCAACAACAACAGCAGATGGTGGCGACCGTCGGCGGGGAGACCCTGCAGTACATGCAGCTCACAGACGACATCCGCGATAGCCTGGACATGCTGACTCCGGAGCAGAAGAGCGCCGAGTACTACACTGCCACGGGGGAGTTCCAGAGCAGTGGTGGGGAGTTCAGCGAGGGCAAGCCCCTGGCAGACCTGCTGTTGGGGCAGAATGTGGTGGGCTACAGCCCGGAGGGGGCAGTTCTGGGCACCAGTCAGATGATCGCCCAGGCCTACAACCAGGCCCAGCAGCTGTCCTCCACTCCCCTCACCCACCATCAGCTCCTGGCCTCGGGGTTGGCTGGGCAGGTTGGGGGCATCACTATCATCCCGGCGGCCCACACTCAAGAAGGGCAGACTCTTCAGGACGGGCAGGTGATGACGGATGAGGCTCAAGCGGTCGGAGCCCTTCAGGCCATCAACGGGGCATCACCTTATGCTGGGGGTATGGTGGGGTCTTCTCAAGGAGGATCATCAATCTCAGCTTTTTCCCTGGGCCAGAACGTGATCATCGCCTCACCGGGTGCCACGCCTCATCAGGCGGGGAACTTTATCTTCACGTCGACAGGGCAGATGGGGAACAGCCTGGGGCAGAACATCGTGATCGCCGCTCCGGGTCAGCAAGGGGGCTACATCGTCAAGCAGGAGACCCAGGAAGAGCTTGCCCAGACTCTGGTGCTGGCTTCACAGAACCCTCAGTCGGGACTGACCCCTAACGTCATCATGACTCCATCATCCACACCGCAGTCGGCTACACTTAGCGACGGCACCAGTGTGGTGTTCACCCACGCTCCTCCCTCCGCCACCCCCACCTCCGAGATTCATGGAGGAGGGAAGGCGGTAACAGTCACCTCCAAAGCCATCATGGGAGGAGGCATGCCAGTGGGAGGAGCCAGCCTGCAGACTCCTGGCGGTATGCAGTCCATGTCTCTGGTGCTGCCTCCAGGCAGCTTCTTGCCCCAGCTGCAGGGTGTGGCCCCATCCAGCAGCGGTAGCAGTAGCCCTACTCCAGGCCTGGCCCAGCTAGGGGTCAAGCTGGACAAGATGATGATCATGATGCAGGACGCTGTGCGAGCCATCGCCGACGTCAACAAGCACCTGGACCGCATCGAAACACAGGTCGCCTCTGCCCCCGGCCCTTCCACAGGGAAGTCCAAGAAGAGCAAGAGCTCTTCCTCCTCCACTTCCAACACCTCCACCAACACGGCCACCTCAGCCTCATCTTCCTTCGTGGCCACTACCACGCCCGCGGCCAGCCCGGGTCCTTCCAAGAGTGATCTGAAAGCGGCGCTGGCCGATTATCTAACCATCACTGATTTCAACAACAAGGATGAGCTGAAGCGGGAGGAGTCTTCCTCCGACCTGTTCATCCCTGTGGGCACCGTCAGCCTGCCCATCCAGGAAGACCCCAGTGGGGAGACAGCTTCTTCGACCATGTCTGAAGTCTCCGACCAGAACCTCCTGGTAATGGACAACTCGGCAACCATCGCCATGGAGACCAGCACAGAAGTTGCCACAACGTCCGCTCCTGACAGTCAAAGTGGGATCGCGGTGACCATTTATGACACGGAGGGCGCCACCTATGAGCTGGGCCCCGACAGCAGCAAGGACCACCAGAATGCGCGGTTCACCACAGTGTCCCAGAACCCCAAGACGGTGATTGTGGACCCCAAGTTCTGGGAGATGCTGGTGGAGGACTTCCAGAAGAACATGACCTCCAAGCAGATCATGTCAGCCCTGGCCAACATCCGCAGGCCGCTGGTGCGCCACATGGGCAACAATGAGATCTCCATCTGCTCGTCCGTGCTGAAGGAAGCCGAGGAGGCCTGTCAGGGGAGAAGAGAGCGCCTGGCTAAAGAACTGGTGTTCAGGATCTTCACCCTGGGGCAGGTCTATGACCGCAACGTCTCGGGCGTGTTCTACATCAAGGGCAAGAAGATGGAGAACAAGCACAAGGCCCTGGACCCTGCCAAGATGTCGGCCATCCGGTTCTTGGTGATGCGCTACCCGCCCTCTGTGCTGGACAACCCTCGCCTGGAGAAACTGGTGTGGAAGAACTGTGTAGACCGCATCAATGACGCATTGCGCCGCATCTACAACTGGATCCACAAGCTGGTGGACATCAACTCCATCATCGACAAGCTGCCCAACCACAGCGCGATGCAGAATTCATAAGGAGACAAGCTGCCCAACCGCAGCGCGATGCAGAGTTCATAAGGAAACAAACTGCCCAACTACAGCATGCTGCAGAGTTCATAAGGAGACAGGCTGCCCAAATACAGCATGCTGCAGAGTTCATAAGGAGACAGGCTGCCCAAATACAGCATGCTGCAGAGTTCATAAGGAAAGTTGCTCAACCACAGCATGCTGCAGAGTTCGTAAGGAGACAAGCTGCCCAACCACAGCATGCTGCAGAGTTCGTAAGGAGACAAGCTGCCCAACCACAGCATGCTGCAGAGTTCATAAGGAGACAAGCTGCCCAATTCCAACCACAGCATGCTGCAGAGTTCATAAGGAGACAAGCTGCCCAACCACAGCATGCTGCAGAGTTCATAAGGAGACAAGCTGCCCAACCACAGCATGCTGCAGAGTTCATAAGGAGACAAGCTGCCCAACCACAGCATGCTGCAGAGTTCATAAGGAGACAAGCTGCCCAATTGCAGCATGCTGCAGAGTTCACAAGGAGACAAGCTGCCCAACCACAGCATGCTTCAGAGTTCATAAGGAGACAAGCTGCCCAATTGCAGCATGCTGCAGAGTTCACAAGGAGACAAGCTGCCCAACCACAGCATGCTTCAGAGTTCATAAGGAGACAAGCTGCCCAATTGCAGCATGCTGCAGAGTTCATAAGGAGACAAGCTGCCCAGTTCTAACCACAGCATGCTGCAGAGTTCATAAGGAGACAAGCTGCCCAACCACAGCATGCTGCAGAGTTCGTAAGGAGACAAGCTGCCCAACCACAGCATGCTGCAGAGTTCATAAGGAGACAAGCTGCCCAATCACAGCATGCTGCAGAGTTCATAAGGAGACAAGCTGTCCAACCACAGCATGCTGCAGAGTTAGTAAGGAGACATGCTGCCCAAACACAGCATGCTGCAGAGTTCATAAGGAGCGCCTTTATAGAATGGCGGGAATGTTTGCATCCTACCTTCATTATACTCATTTCTTCCAACCACAGCGTGCTGCAGAGTTCGTATGGAGCATGCTTGTAGGACGTGAGGGGTATCTGCATAAAAGTCTCATCTCCTTTATAGATTTATTCCAACCACAGAATGCCGCACAGTTCATAAGGGAGCACGATTGTAGGATTGCATGATGACAGCGTCAAAGTCCTATGTCCATCATAGATTTCTTTCATCCACAGAATGCTGCAATGTTGTTTAGGAGCACCATTGTAGGATCGCAGTCAAAGTCCTATGTCCATCATTGATTTCTTCCAACCACAGAATGCTGCAACGTTGTTTAAAGGGCTGCCAACCGTCCCCCCTAAGGGGTATTTGTCCCTGGAAATAGTCAAAAATGGCACCCTGTCCCCGGAATCCACTTTTCTGTCTGGTGTCCCTGGAAACTGAGTAGAATAAAACAAAATGTAGAACACTCACTTGTTTTGTTTGCTGGCCTTGCTATTGAACTCAGGAACACCCAACACAACACTTAAAATGTTTCCTAACATGCATGTTACACATAGGTTACTGAACACCAAGGGACCTTGAATATTGAAGCACATTGGCACCAAAAAACATCAAGAATACAGAAAAAAAAGTCACAGAAATGTTGCTAGATCATGAAATAACTGGAAGTTAATGCTCGTTTTGACCCTGATGCATGACATTGCGATGTTTGTCCCTGGAAATAAGTCTGTGTCCCTGGTTTTTCTGTAGTTTGTCCCTGGAAACTGCAACAGAGGGTTGGCAGCCCTGTGTTTAGGAGCACCCTTGTAGGATCGCAGGATGACTGCTTCAAAGTCCTATGTCTATCATAGATTTCTTCCAACCACAGAATGCTGCAAAGTTGTTTAGGAGCACCCTAGTAGGATTGCAGGATGACTGCATCAAAGTGTGATCTCCATTGTTTCTGTAAGAGATGAGGCTCTTATGCAGATAGTGGTTTTAACTGCAGTTGATTCCTTTTTTGTGACACAGCAGACATGTTGGAAGTTGGCGTTGGTTACAGACCAAAAGAAATGTTTCTTCAACTGTTTTGCAGTCAAGTGGTTGTTAGACTTTATCCTCTCTATAAGGCTAGGTAATTGATGAGTGGAAGAAGCCTTGTTATTCAGCTTCTTTCCTTTGATGTTACTTGTTTTATAGGGATGTTTACACTGCCCAATTTATAGGATACTGCTTTGCATTAGAAGTTAAACTGTTTGTCTTTTATTTGTTTACAGTACTGTTAAGTGATTTTTAAAGCAAGATGTCCCATTTTTTAAATACTGTGGCCATATAAGCTAGCAGCATTGTATTTTTACTATAACATTTTAACATTCTTAACAATATCATTATGATTGTAATGAGAACAATTGTTAGATCTCTTGCATGTTGAAGATTTTTTTGGTGATGCAAGAATAAGTCATCGGGTGCAATTGTATAAGCTATATTGTTTGCTGGAGTTGTTTTGTATGTAGAGATTTCATCTTGCTCCCGACAGTTTACATCTTCAGAATACTCAGTTCATTACAGACCACAGAATTATGTAATAATGCAGTGTTTTTGTCATAGTTTGCCATTTGTTCTTTAGTGTTAATCTCTTAGTCATCAACAGCCATGATAGAATAGAGCTCCTGCCATGGGTTTGTATTTTTTCTGGACTGTTACAATTTTTTTTAAAAAGTTGACATATCTTTTTCCTTTTGGTTGACAAGTTTCATCTCTGAATCAGCGAATGGCAGATCTTAATGCTTAATTTTGTAGAAGTTGCAGAATCTCTTTTGGTTTAAAAAGATCAGTAGAAAGTAAAATGTCAGATTTCTTTTTCTACCAATAATATCCACCTGCCGTAACTGGCAAATACTGACATGTACTGGGGTTAAAAGAATTAGAGGGGGGGGGGGGGATACATAGATAAGAGAGCATGCACGACCGAGCACCCTGGCTTGTCCGAGAACGCCTGGTCCAACACAGAAAAAAAGGTCGGGGAGCTGAGGGCATTGCATCTCACACAGGCCAGTCCATTTGTGATCTTATAGATCATGGCTAGTCTGGAAGCACGGCGGCGTTCAGCCAGTGATGGCCACAGTAGTTGGTGGAGCATAGTGCTGACACTGGATTTATTTCTGTGTCTGTTCAGCACGTATCTTGCCGCTCTGTGTTGGACCTTCTCTAGGTCAGAGATCTGCTTGTCAGTGTGCAGGTCCCAAACTGTGCTTGCATATATTAAAGAATGGGCCTTGCCATGGCTTTGTAGGCTAGCTCTTTGGTAGCCATGGAGCACACCTTCAGGTTTCTTGTTTAGAAGCCTAGAGCTCTGTTGGCTTAATTTTTATAAGGTAAGCAGTTTTCTTTGGGGAAAAAAATTGTAGCATTAACACCAAAGACTGTAGTAGTAGTAGTAGTAGTAGTAGTAGTAGTAGTAGTAGTAGTAGTAGTAGCAAGCTTCTATGAAATATACAACAAAATGTTTGTTAGTTTGTTGCTGTTTTCACTTTTTGTATTTGTCTACTACTTTGATTTCCTTTACAAAACAATTTTACATCTTTTAATTCAATGTCTGGTCAACAGAATGCCATTTACAAGTTATCTATATCTATAAACAGTTATTGTTTTGTTCAGTTTTATTGATTATATGACTTTTTGGGGTCTATGTTTTGTGTATGTGTATGCATGCCCCATGGTACATACAATGCATTTTGAATTAATAACGAAAAATTGCTTTTTAGTATAGGTAAGGTTGTTTTAGCAGCTGTATGTTCCCTGGTGATGTTTACATTAAAGAATGAAATAGTGAGGCCAAGAGGGGAGATAACGAAATTGAACAAAGGGTGAATGCTCTCTTTCTAATTAACCCCCCTCCACTAAAGTTGATTACGATGCCAATCACCTAGCAGTGCGTGGGTCAGAACCAAAGTGAGACAAACAAAGCATCATTCTCAAAGGCGAACTTGGCACATTCTTTTTTGAGACTGATGCTTTGTTTGTCTCACCACGCACTGCAAGGTGATTGGTATCGTAATCAACTTTGGTGGAGGGGGGTTAATTAGAAAGAGAGTATTCACCCTTTGTTCAATGTTGTTTACATTGCTTCTTAATCCCTTCAGTGCCGCTTATTAGTTGAACGTGCGCCGCCGGTTTGCCGCACAATTTTTGAACGTGGTAAAATTGCTTATTACGGGCGATGTATATATATATATATATAGGTTGGTGGCAAGTACTGAAGCGCTATAGAGGACGTATATATATGTCGTCGGCACTGAAGAGGTTAATACAGTTACTGTTACTTTATTTTAAACAATATTGACGATATTCTGCTGCATTTTAGTTTCAGGAAAATTATATATGAAGTGTTCATTGTTTTGATATTGATCAGTTGTGACTTAATCTCTTTCAAATGGTGGAGAAGAAGTCAATCACGTGGTACCTTGTTTTACTTTCATTCATAATGTAATGGTAAGTGTGCTGCATAGAACTTTGTTTTCAGTTTCTTTCTGTACAGACAGTACTTTGGTGTGTTTTTTTGTGTTGAAAGAAGTTAAGTTTAGATTTAATTATAATAATAACTAGCGCAACGCCCCGTACTGGTAACGCCTAGTACAGGTAACGCCAAGTACCGGTAACGCTGAGTACCGATTTCGCCGGGTCCGTGAAATATATTTTTACTTTTGTGGCTGAAAACCCAATTTTTAGACCCCTACTACTTTCAAGGCCTATCGATCTCCATGACCTTGACCGTGACCTTGATCGGTATGCAATCATCAGAACAACCGTAAGCCAAAGTACCTACATGCCAAGTTTGAAGTCCCTAAGACCAACGGTGTGGACGTTATAGCCCCTTAAATATTTTCGGTTTTCAAGGTCATACACCAAGGTGAAGGTCACAACGGCAATAATTTATGCACGGATGCCTTCCACTCATGGTGACACGCCACCACACAAAATTGGAAACGATTCGGTGAAGCGGTTCGGGAGATACGCGTGGGACAGAAAACCCCAATTATTAGACCCCTACCACTTTCAAGGCATACCGATCTCCCTGACCTTGACCCTGACCTTCATTGGTACGCCATCAGCAGAACGGCCATAAGGGAAAGTACCTCCATGCCTAGTTTGAAGACTCTAGGACCTGCGGTGTGGAAGTTATGGCCCCTTAACGGTTTTCGGTTTTCAAGGTCAAGGTTAGGGCGGCAAAACATTTTGCGCAGATGCCTTCCTCCCATGGGGACACACAACCACACAAAATTTTAAGCGATTCGGTCAAGCGGTTCGGGAGATCCTTGGGACAGACAGAAAAGAAGAACAAACAAACAAACCAAAAAAGGAAACAAACCTGATTATGAACGAAAACATACTCCTTTGGGATCGTAGATCGGCAAAGGACTAAAAGGAAAAACGAACTGAAAGCCTACTTAGTTAAACCAGAGAGGTTCTTAATCTGTGGTTCAACCATTGTAGCTCCGTTTTAATAAATCTGGGGACCCACAACTAAAACAAAAAAAGCATTCATTCTTCTCCATGAACACCCCCCCCCCCCCCCCCCCACCCACCCCTGAAATGTAGGGGGGGGGGGGGGGGCACATCTTGACCTATCCCAGAAAGAGTGTTTCATAATCATTTTCACTTTGACCTGGCGCAGGCAGAGAGAGAGAGAGAGAGAGAGAGAGTAGTACTTCTTCTTCTTCTTCTTCTTCTTCTTCTAAGTTCTTGTTCTTCGGTCGTTCAGGCATGTTTCTGTCAATTACGAACGTAGATGCATCATGCTGCTGTTATGCGCCTAAGTAAGAATAATTAGGCCCAGCATGTCTGACTTCGGCTAGAGGAAATCTTTTTGAAAGTATTTCTTGAAAAAAGGCAGGAGAATTTCTGTCAATGACGAACGTAGATGCATCATGCTGCTGTTATGCACCTAAGTAAGAATAATTAGACCCAGCATGTCTGACTTCGGCTAGAGGAAATCTTTTTGAAAGTATTTCTTGAAAAAAGGCAGGAGAATGGACCGGAAAGGCAGAACGATAGGTAGATAACAGCATGCAAAGGGAAAAGGCAGAATCAAAGAGACTGACAGATTAGAGGTAGTTATAAGCACATAACTTCCAGAAGGTGGGGGAACTATTTGTACGGAAGCCCCCCCCCCCCCCCCTCCCAGTATCCCTAGGGGGGGGGAAGCTTGCTGCGTTCTACTCCCACCCCCCACCTCCCACCCACACACCCACACCCCAGTCAGTTTCTCTCTCTCTCTCTCTCTCTCTCTCTCTCTCTCTCTCTCTCTCTCTCTCTCTCTCTCTCTCTCTCTCTGTCTCCACTGTCTGTATAAAAATAGCTGCAGCGGGCTCGCGGCGGGGAGGCAAGCAAAGAGCCAAAGACATTGAAAAGAAAAGACTAACATCTGGTCCCTTTTCCCTATATGAGTAGTGAGGACAGAAACACTGGTTGTGTCCCTTTTAAACATCTTTATGACATAACACGTCGATAGGCCAGTTGAATTCTCCATTCAAATTCCAATCTGAATCTTTGCATAGCCGCCACTGTGAACTACCCCACTAACGATAACTCTATCAGCCAGGCTCGCCGTAACTCTTAAGTAGTCCATCTTCCCCTTTTAGAGTCTTTGGTTATGTGTCAAGTGTTGGTTGAAATTAGCGTCCTGCAAAATAAATCGGTTTATAGCGCGTGTTTATGAACGGATGCTGTTGAAATTTTGCACGACGATAGTCACTATCCCTGGTCACGCATGTTCCAAATCTCGAGTCAATGTCGGGTCTGGTTACGCCGCAGTTTGTGAAAACGTGAAGCGGCCTGTCGGCGCCCGTATCTCCGGCATTTCTGAATCGATTCGCTTCCGGTTTGGCACACAGATAGTCCCCGGACCCGGTCATCTTCCTGCCAAATTCGAAGGCAATCGGCCCAGAAACGGCGGAGATACGGGTGCCGAGAGGCCGGCGGATGCGCGTTTCGCGCATTTGCGAAACCGCGCAAATGATACGGCCGCCTCGGTTGCCATCGCCATTGCCCCGTTAGGGCTCACAGCAAATTTGAAGCGATTCGGTTGAAAAACGGCGGAGTTATAAGGCCCGTTTTGTGTTTCAGACACAGACACACACACACACACACACACACACACACACACACACACACACACACACACACACACACATATGGGACACTTGGCTTTTTACTATATGATAAAGAAAACTTATATAGCGCACATTCCAGGCTAGCTGCTCATGGCGCTTTACAAAAAATACATTTAACCAAATCACATCCATGCCCATGCTCGCACGCACACAAGCACACACACTGACGAACATAGCATATCATTTACATGCGCATGCACACATACATACAGTACATACATACATACATACATACGTACGTACGTTCATACATACATACACACAGACACAAACACACACACACACACACACACATCCCCACACATGCACATGCCAGCGCGCGCATGCACACACACACTTTCTGCCTTTTAAAAAAAAAAGATTTAACAAAAATTACCTATTATTAATTTATATATATAATCTGCTAGCATTGCTATAGTTCTTCGACTTTCTAAGAAATTCTGATTTGAAAGTATTTCCCCTTAAGCACTTAGATGAAAGAAAATGGGTGCTAGATATTTTATAATGGAAATCCAAATAATGTTAAAAAACACACCCAAACACTTCTGTATTCTCAAAAGTGATGTTGTTTAAAAAAGAAAAGAAAAGAAGCTTCAAATTGTGTGTGACAGTGTATGTTATTTTGAAGGGACATAACAGTGTAAAAAGTGTAGCTCACTAAAGAAAGGTTCTGTGTAAAATGTCAAAATTCTAGTAATGTGCATATCTTATATGCATTATCCTATGAAATACAAATGCAGTTTATTGTTGTTTTCTTATCCTTCCCCATCCACTCGTTTTGAAATGTTTCCCGGTAAGTTGCTTGGATTTTCCCTGAGTCTCCCTTATCCTGGATAGAGATGGATTCCTTTCATGTGTTTAAAAGTGTTTCAGACATGATCTTCCTTTTTCTTTGCATTATATCAGTCTCCGTCAGTGAAGCCTGTGTGAATTGTTGGTGTATTAGGCAGTGAAAAGTAATATCTTCTTCTTCGATCACTCAGACAGTTTCATGTCATATCATATATGAGTGCAGACATCGTCATGTTGTCGTTATGCACCTAACTAAGAAATAGGCCCAGCATGTCCAACTTCGGCTGAGGAAATCTTTGTAAGAGTTTTTAGAAAAAAAGGCACAAGAATTGACCTGTAAGGCAGAAAGATAGTAGATGACAGTAAGCAAAGGGAAAAGACAGAGTCAAAGAGAGTGACAAATTAGAGGAAGTTACAAGTACAGAACTTCCAGAATGTGGGAGAACTATTTGTACAAAAGACCCCCAGTATCCCATGGGGGGGAACATAATATCTATTTTATCTGAATGTTTCCCCCATCTCCTTTTCCTGTTTCTAATGTTTCTTTGTCAGATCCCTGAACTCATGTAACTTACATTTTTTTTTTTTGCACTGCTTTATTGTTATTGTGGAAAACAAAGACTTTATTTTTCCATAAGAATTATTTTGATTCCCCCCTTAGTTATGTTTGTTGTTGTTTAAGACTATGGTAAATGTTGGTGAACATGTAGCTGGATTTGATACAAAAAATTAAAGGATATTTTATACATTTAGTGTGGTGTTCTGGGGGAATAAGTATTGTCAACTTTAGCAGTCAGCATTATTCATTATTGTTCTCTTTACCGGCCAACTTATTAGCCTTTGCCAATGTCCCCTACTGTTGTTTTCTCTTTACCACTGCCATTAGTCCCAATTCCTTTGAACAACAGTTTGGTGTTTGTGTTTAAGAGAGGAGCGTAATGAAGAGAGCTTATTGTTCTAACACCCAAGCAGAATGAAACTCAAATAATATATGTAAATACATTTCCGGTTCATGTATTGTGTGAAGCGCATAGATTTTTGTTTTTGTATTTGATATGTTCTGGGGTGTGTTTTTTAACGCAAAACCATATTCTATGAGGAAGTTGTGCAATATTCCTTTAATTTAAAATAAGATTATTTTGTGCTTGAACAAGATCCCTTTGTGTTCTCTTTTTATTTATTATTTTTCAGGAGAACTTGCTGATTTTTGCTGTTGTGTTTCATTATTCGTCATATATGAACTTGAGAACTTGACTTATGTAGCTCTGTTATCAGTAGCTTCTGTATTCAAATGCAAGTCAACTTTATATTCATTTTTATCCTAAATGTGTCCAAAAATGATGTTTCTTGGTTTTGTTGTCTTAATGTTGATACACCTTTGCAGTGTCATCAGTACAGTAGTCATTTTTTAAAATAAAAGGTTCACATGACTGTTGATTAAAAATTGTGTTCATGTTTTTTTTATATTTTATTTTTTAATGACGTGAAAGGGTCTTTACCTTACACACATTTGGATTTGTATGGAAATGGTTGTGTTGTACAGTGGAACCTCCCTTATAAGACCTCCCATTATAAGACTCCCTCCCACATAAGACCTACTTCTCTGAGACATTGCCCTTTGTAAGCATCCCCCCCGGCGGGCTTCCACCTATCATGGTGGGGGGGGGGGGGGGGGGGGGGGGGGGGGCTTACGGAGAGTAGCCCAACAGCCTCCTAAAGTCCAACCCCTTCGTCGTAGGAGGCGGGCAATGGCTTAGGCTGGCTTATGTGGTTATGGCCCTCCCGTGGGGATACCGGGGGGTCTTTCAGCAGAAATAGTTCCCCCTTCTTCTGGAAGTTCTATGCTAGTAACTTCCCCTACTCTATCACTCTCTTTGTCTCTGCCTTTTCTCTTCTTTTTGCTTTCTGGCGTCTACTTTTTTCTGCCTTATTGGTCCATTCACCTGCATTTTTTTTTATAAAACCCTTCCACGTTTTTCCTTTTTACAATTTATGACATGCCAGTTGTTGTTTTTATTGTACACTGGCATCCACACGTGATACTTGCGCACTTGAGTGGGCACCTGTTGTCCATTCTGCAGTGCATATTTGCTTATATAGCCTTTTTTTAATGTATTTTAGCTTACTAGTATGTATTTGTTATCCTTTTTTACTGTTTTTTTTAACCTGGATCCGATAAATGAGAGTAGCGTGGCTCCACGTTTCCAGCACTGTGTGGACTTATGTGCTGTAGGGTATAATGATGGAGGTGTCATGTTATGAATTGTACTACGTTTTTTGTTTTCAGGTTTTGTACGTTGTTAAGATTCTTGGATTTGTGTTTTGCTATACGTGGTAGATTTTTATGTGGTGACAGTCCTGAGATAACCATAGCTGTTGACGGGACTATAACTAACTAACTAACTAACTTTGTAAGCATTAAAATTACCTCCCTTATAAGACCTCATTTGGGATGATTTTGGCAGGTCTGGTGACAGTCCTGAGATAACCATAGCTGTTGACGGGACTATAACAGACTAACTAACTAACTAACTTTGTAAGCATTACAATTACCTCCCTTTTAAGACCCATCCTTTATAAGTCCTCATTTTGGATGATTTTTGCAGGTCTTATAAGGGAGGTTCCACTGTACATGTACTATCAACATTTGATTATTCTTTTTGATGATTAATGCTGTGTGTAAAACACCTTACATGTATGTGCATATTATATAACTGTGAGCACACACACACATACACACACACCAGTTTTTTTATTTATTAAAAAAAGGCTCCACAGTCAAAGATGTCATGTACTTTTAGGAAGGTGACTTGTCCTCCCAAGTGACAGACTGATTCAAGCAAGTTTCATAACTGCTCCATGATTTTTGCCTGTGATTTACTTTAAGTGATAGCTCTTTGCTCTGTAATATATATCTCTTTATTTATGTTCATAAAACTTAGGTTCTGTAAAAATGTATCCATTATAATTTGCTGTATTTTGTAATGACCTTTACTGTGAACTTTATACATTTTTTTAATTTATATTTCAATAATTATTTTGTAAAGTAATATTCATTTCATGGACTGTGTTAACTTTTGCCACAAATGCTGGTTGTATGGTTAGGCATGTTAAATCTTTACAAGTTTTGTGTTGTGAATTGGACTGGAAAGTGACATGTCTATACTTTATTTACATTTCCTTTATTCACTGCACAATTGTGATTTTTGTTGGGGGGGTTTTGTGTGTGTATAATAATGACAAAAAAAATTTGGTATCTTTACATTAATATTCTTTCATTAAGCTTATTAACTTTACTTAAAGTGATGTAATTGTTTACATGATGCTAATTTTATTAACATTATACATTTCCTTTAATAGTGTTCTTCAGCTGATAATTGTTGAAACCCCAAATCTGCCAAAACAAAAAAGTGGAACCACCATGAACTCAACTTTAAAAAATTTATATCGCAAGCTTTGTTTGATTTGTTAGTAGAAAAATAGATTTCCGTGCTCATCTGTCTGTACCTTTTTTAAGCATTGGTATAAAAAATGTCATTGCTTGGGACACATGGCGGTGCCATAGCTGATGAGGTTTAACCGAGGCGTGGTCACCGCTACAGCTATCTGTATTAATTTTTTTTTAAACGGGACTTTACTGGTTTCATACTGCCTCCGGGCATTGCCTCCAGTATTGTTCCCACCATATTTGTATTTACAAATGTCCCATATGTGTCTGATTCAGACCAAGAGGACGTAAAACACCATTTTCGTCGTCGACACTGTTAAAATCATTGTATAAAAATCTATTATGCTAAAATTTCATTTACGAGTTATTTCTTCTTTACAGTTAAGTGTCTCTTTAAGAAAAGGGGAAAGGGTGGAGTATGTTGCAAAGTGTGAGTGGGGATGGGAGGTGGGGGTAAGGTAACGTGCATATCATTTTGTTCTAAAGTGAAGTCCACAACATTAATGCAGATTAAAAAGCCATTGTAATTGTTTGATTTTTGAAGATTAAACTTTATTGGGGAATATATCTTTCCTTCTTTTTTGTGATAAGATAAGAAATAGTCAGTCAAGCAATTCAACAAGTATCAACATGGTACTGTCCAAAATCTCATGACAATCAAAACTGTCTTAAGGTCATTTCTGTTGATGGTATATTTTAACATATACTTTGTGTATACCGTGTGTATATAAACCTTGTTGCTTATTACTACAGTATATTATATTTTTTATTCTGTAGCTTGTTCTCGGTTTCCATTAATGCATGCTTAGTTAAGTAATTGTTTTAAAATTTAATGTAAAATGTTACCTGTTTTGTAACTGTATGTTTGATGTTTTTATCAATTTTATGTAATCTTTTTGTTGTATGTCATTTGTATAATAATTAGGTCAAGTTTTATGGTTAATTCCTGTCAGTGTTGAAGGCATAGATTGTCTTTTCGCTTATATAAAAGCACAGCAAAATTTTGGTAGAGTAATATCAGTTTGTACATATGTGTACACATGCATATTCATGGGTGCAACTCTTTCAGTTTCACACTGATTTCCTTTTTTTAATTTTTATTATACCAGAAACTAAACTTCAGGTTTAAAAAAAATCATTTAAAAAAAAAATCAACCTCACGCGATTTTGGGCATTTTGAACTTGGTTGTTCAATCCCGGAGGTCTCTCTCAGGGAATCTTGAAAACAGTATGGTGATGCCATATTGTTTTCAAAGGCAATGTAATCATTTTACAAGGCTTATCAGACTCAAACTGTCTCTGTCCATCATTTTAACTGTCTGTCTATCTCGTTATCTCTCTCTCTCTCTTGCGTTGCCTCCCTGAATACTCCCAACAGGGCTCTGCCCCATGTACCCCAGCCTTTCAGGTGTTTTTTTCCATTTTGGGGAGTTGCACTCACTGCACCCATGCATATGTATGAAAAACACAAAAACAAACAACTGTCATAAAAATTGTTATGTGATAATATTGAATGTTTTGGAGGTAATCTAATGTGATCTGTGTGTTTTTATAGGCTACTATCAAGTGTTTTATTTATTGTGTAAAGAATTTTAAACATTTTACAAAACTGTTTTACTTTTATATAGTATTTTGTTTGTACATGTTGCTATTTTCTTAAAACAAATGCAGCATTATGGTTGGAGATGGGTCATGGTCACAAATACTAATCATTTACCCAAAATCTAAATATTAAGAATAATAAATTACGAGAGTTCTTTTATTGCAGCATCGTGCTTTTAAAAACGTAATTGACTTGCGATTCTTCTTTTTTACAAAGTTTTATAATGTTTAGTCATATGTAAACAAGTTTATACAGTGTTTATGCTAAAACTGAAAAAATATTCATTTGAACATTCATGTTCTTGTTTAGTCATTATAACCCAGTACTGTAATGTATGATTTTAAGCTCAAGGTGTTTTTTTCCTGTGAACCACAGCATTGTGTATTAAACTCAGATATTGGTGTGTGTATTATTAGCTTGCTCGTTCCCACAGAGGCAGATACAGCTGATAACATGATTCAGTTTGTAAGGAAATTCCACAAAAGTGTCAGTGCTTCTTTCTACCTTTTTTTAAATCATGAACTTTTTATGAGAAAATCTGTTTATAACGTCCTCCGGTCTGGAACAGACACATATGGGACATTAGTAGATATAAATATGGTGGGAACGATCCAGATATGTATATAAAGTCAGTGAGCTTTTTATGCTACAATTTAAAGCCAAAGAATAACAGCATTTTTCAACATTTATAATCTTTTAAAGCTTCAATGGTTTTTTTCTTTTTTCTTTCTTTTATACTGAAACTCATTGCATTAAAGTTGGGTGGGTTTTTGTTTATACTAACAGACTCTATTCAAGGAAAGCCAATCTGATTGTTAATACCTAAATTGCTAAAAATATTTTTTTTAATATATATTTGTGCTTATTCCTTAATATTTGTATTGCCCCCCTTTTATGCACCAGTCATTGTCTGTTGTACTTTTAGATGTAAGATATTGTTAACAGTTGTCATGATCTCCGTATTATTCCATCCCACACCAAAACAGTTCACTATGATTAATGTCTCATGCACAACAGAAATGTCTCAAAGATAATAATATGCTACACAACAGTTAGGAAGGGTGACGCTCCTCTTTTTCCACACAATGCAAATTAATCGGTTTCACATAAACTTCGTGCTGGATTTATAAGTAGAAAAAGTGAAAATATACTTTAAAAATGTCACAAATGCATTCAAGAAACAACTGATCATATGAATCAAATTAACAGTGTTTCTACCTATTACAAAAAAAAATCAAACGAAAAAAAACCTTATACAAAGAAATAAGTCGATATTCCTTGGCTGTCCGTTCACATGGCATAGCAGTGGATTAAAGTACCCTTTGCATTTTCACACTTTTGACTGCATGTGATGATAGCTTCAGTTGGTCTCTTGCCTGACTGCCTGGTAAATAAACATGAAAATTAAAAAACCTGTTCTTTATCGTTTGGCATAAATCTACCATAGAATTTTGTTTGTTCCATTATACTTTGCAAAAAGTCTACCACTGGAAAGTTTTATTTATAAATTAAAAAGACAGGATTTATTAATGGCAATGTGCATTTTTTTTAAACAAAATGTTCAGTATTTGGAGAAAGTGTTCAAAGAGCAGTGTTGTATTTCCAAAATGATTGTGTAGTTGGCGAAAAAGAAAATACAAATCCCTTAAGCGAATCCTTTTGGCTGACTCCAAATGTTAATTTTTATTTAGTAGTAAATCTGTTTAGCATCCTCCGGTCTGGAACAGACACATATGGAACATTAGTAGATGTAAAGATGGTGGGAACGATACTGGAGGCAATGCCCGGAGTCAGTGCAACACCAGTAAAGTCCAAAAATTTTAACAATACAGATGTAAAGCAACATATTTTTATTTATTTATTTGTTTGTCTTTAATAACACACAATGTTACCTATGTTTTCTTTCCGATATCTATTCAGTGATTGCCCTCAAGTTGTTTTGTACCGGTACGTCAGTCTATCCTTCTTCCTTTTTTACTGTTCAGTCATTTTCAACTCATGCCCCCCCCCCCCCCCGCCCCCTACATGCAACAACACCCCCCTCCCTGTCTGGCCTATCATTGATTTTGTGTCGTAGCTTATTTGGAAGACAAATCTCTTTCTTACTGCCTGTCTCTCCTCCATCCACCTCTTCCCCTCTCTCTTCTTCTCTCTCTGGTTTTAGCTCCCTTGCCTTTCTTTACTAATTATATTTACTCTCATCATAGTTATTACAAAATTGGGACTTTAACCCTTTCATCGCCAATGTCGCATTTTAGCACCACAATGGTTTAACACCCATGTCACTAAAAGGCATCAAATCAGAACCTGTTATCCAAAGACCCTGTTTTTTTAATTTTGGGAGGTGAATAGGCCTAATATTATATATGTCACAGAGGAATTCGCAGTATTGCAGATGTTTTCTTAATTTTGGGAGGTGAATAGGCCTAATGTTATATATGTCACAGAGGAATTCGCAGTATTGCAGATATTTTATTTTCTCTATCCAGTTAAGTTGTATTTTTTGGCTGAAAAATGGCTGGCGGCGAAAGGATTAATGCAAATCTACTATCAGAAAGTACACTGGTTATTTGTATTGTGTGGATTGGCAAACAGCAGAAAGAGGGTTTCACGCTTTCTGATTACTTACCCTTAGCCAGTCATCCTCGGTTGCAGTTTTGCCGGATTTGATGTTGTTCATGTCATGGTATATTTCCATTTCCAGTAGACTTGAATGTTGGTGTTTTGTTCAAATTAAAACTTGTGAAAACTGCCAGATATAGAAGGTTGTACTACTTGTAGTTTCAATTCTTCTCAACAATGTTGTGGTGTCATTATTGTCAGTAGTTGTGGTCCTTTAATAAATGGCTTTAAAATCTAGTCCATGCCTCTGTTTCTGAGTTCTTGTTTCAAGTTTCAAAATAGAATGAATATGTGGATAGAAAGGACAAGTGAGTGTGTGCTTCTTTGTGTGTGTGTGAGTGTGTGCATATGTGCGCGTTTGTGTGTGTGTGTGCATGAAGATATGTTGCTCCAATGTGTTGATCAGATCCAAATCCCACTGTAGACAAGAATACATTTACTGGGGTGGGTGAAGAGGAAGTGTCCCTGAATGACAATCATGATTTTACTGTAACCCCTCCTCTCCCCACCCCCAATTAAATGGATCGTTCCTTGGGTGGAACATTAGCCCTCAGTAAAAGTTCATGCTAACAAACAAACAAATTTGCCCTACACTTCAACTACTAACTGGCAAATCAGCCAGCCAATGACAGTTCTGTTGACAGAGCTGTAACTTCTGTGATTACGGTCAGGGTTTCTGAAAATGTAGAGTTGTGCATATTTACGTACTGGAGCTCTCACATGACCCCCTAGAATCTCAAACCATGCGTGAGGTTTACCCTTTAAAATCTCAAGCAGGGGGCGAGATGACGCATTAAAACGATGATAAATGCGTTAACACAGTCGTTGCTTTTCAGTAAGCTAACGACATTACTCTTATTTTAATTGCCTGCTAGGCCACAGTGCCACAAGCTGGAGTTGCTAATGTAGATATGAAATTCTTAAAAGATTGCGCAGAAAATACCAGAACGCAGTAATCGTCGAAAACTGATTGCTTGTTGGTGCTTGGCAGACCATTTTCTCAAAATCCAATGAAATAGTATCATACATTTGATATTCCTTTCGTTAAAAGGCCTCCAGTCTGGCAAGTGTAAAAGAAAATTTGAAGATAAAGAAGAAGAAGAAGCAAAACAACAATAATATCAACAAGCACACACACACCCAAAAAGAAAAAAAAGAAAGAAAAAAGAGTGATCAGTGAGTGTGTGATTCGAGTGAAAGTATGTATTGTGTCCATGGATGCATGTATGTGCGCACGCGTGTGTGTCTTTAAGTGTCAAGTGCAGGAAGTGGGATGGAATTTCTCCTAAGTTTTTGTCTTGGCACTTTAAAATTTCAAAACTGGGGTGAAAACACACCTTAAAACTGTAAACAGGGGGTGAGCGCACCCCTTAAGAGCGAGAAAATTCAGAAACCCTGATGGTAATAATATATGTGTTTGGTAAATTATACTCTTGAGTCCTTACTGTACTGGGATAGTTTGACAAACACATACACATAGAAACGTGTGTTCAGCAGTGAGCAGTGTAATTTTATGTCATCGTCTCAGACAGTTGCAAGTGAATACATAGGGGTTACAAAGAAATGACATATCCGAAATCGTGTTTTTGCCCAGAAACGAGTACACATATAAAGGCTTTATATAATGGTATTTCTTATTCAAAGACTACCGAAATATATGTTACAAAATATGATAACTTGCTGGAGAAGTTAATCACAAAATAAGACAGCTTCATCGTTATTGATGTGGACCTTGATAATAATTAATATACAATACATACACTAAAAACAAGTCCTTTTCGTGTTTTAAAAGTGTTTAACCCTTCCGAATAAGGTGTGGGTTTTTGGGGGGTTTAAAAAAAAAAAGAATATCTCCTTGTACATTGAGCAGGCATGGGAATTGTCCGCGAATTCGTGGATTTCCGCGAAAAAAAAAAAATTTAGGGCAAAGTTTTAGTTACTAAATACTTCAATTTTTATGATAATATTATATTTTAACCTGTAAAAATGAGGGGGGGGGGGGGGGGGGGGGGGGGGGGGGGGGGGGGGGGGGGGGGGGGGGGGGGGGGGGGGGGGCGCGACTGGGAGGGGGGGGGGGGGGGGGGGGGGGGGGGGGGGGGGGGGGGGGGGGGGGGGGGGGGGGGGGGGGGGGGGGGGGGGGGGGGGGGGGGGGGGGGGGGGGGGGGGGGGGGGGGGGGGGGGGGGGGGGGGGGGGGGGGGGGGGGGGGGGGGGGTGGGGGGGGGGGGGGGGGGGGGGGGGGGGGGGGGGGGGGGGGGGGGGGGGGGGGGGGGGGGGGGGGGGGGGGGGGGGGGGGGGGGGGGGGGGGGGTGGGGGGGGGGGGTGGGGGGGGGGGGGGGGGTGGGGGGGGGCGGGGGGGGGGGGGGGGGGGGGGGGGGGGGGGGGGGGGGGGGGGGGGGGGGGGGGGGGGGGGGGGGGGGGGGGGGGGGGGGGGGGGGGGGGGGGGGGGGGGGGGGGGGGGGGGGGGGGGGGGGGGGGGGGGAGCGGGGGGGGGGGGGGGGGGGGGGGGGGGGGGGGGGGGGGGGGAGGGGGGGGGGGGGGGGGGGGGGGGGGGGGGGGGGGGGGGGGGGGGGGGGGGGGGGGGGGGGGGGGGGGGGGGGGGGGGGGGGGGGGGGGGGGGGGGGGGGGGGGGGGGGGGGGGGGGGGGGGAGGGGGGGCTTTTTTCAGAGTTTTTTGTCTCTGCGAATTCCCATGCCTGATTGAGGGATGCCTACAAAAGGCCTTCATACATGCATGAAAATGAAAGATTTTCTTTTTGTACATTGGAGGATGCCGGCTAAAGGCCTTCATACATGCATAAAATAATAAATCTCTCTTTTGCTATGGTAACCTAGTTATTTTCCTTTTTTGCCAACAGGACCACAGGATTGACGACAATAGCAGTGTGTAACTTTAGGGGCCTTTTTTTTAACAGCATGTGTGTGTTTTTATGAATAATGTTCTTAAAATAAAAGACATAAATACCCTTAATTCATCAAAAGAAGATGGGGGGGGAAAAACCGACACAGTGGAACCTCCCTTATAAGACCTCCCATTATAAGACTCCCTCCCACATAAGACCTACTTCTCTGAGACATTGCCCTTCTTAAGTATTAAAATTGCCTCATTTTGGATGATTTTTGAAGGTCTTATAAGGGAGGTTCCACTGTATAGAAATGCTTTTTCTAGTGATTTCCTATGTCCTTACTGATCATCTCTCTTTTTGGACTGGTTACAGAAGAAGGAGGAGAAGAAACGTAAGAAGGACAAGAAGAAGGGCAAGGAGGAGGAGAAGGAGGAACGGCGACCCTTTGACCGCGACCAGGACCTGAAAGTGAACCACTTCGATGACGCCCAGCGCAAATCCATCATCAAAAGGTCGGCCATGCTGAATTCCAGGTTTCATCACAGCGGTTCAACATCCAGCTTCTTGTGAAAACGGACAATTAACAAGGCTGGGCATTTTTACTGTGTGGTATTATGTTTTTTAGCTTAAGGCCATCAAAAAGTTGACCATGTTGAAATCAAGGTTTTGTGGTTATGTCTAGATTTCTGTGAATACATCAGGGTTTCTGGTTTTCCCCTCTCTTAACTCACTCGGGACAAATGAGCCGACTCCAGCTCATGGCTTGCACAACCAAAATGTATTCAGTTAATATACAGATTTAAAGGAATAAAACACAGATGCCTTAGTAGTCATCAGTGAATGAAGCCAAACCAAATAAAAATCAAAAACATATTTAGAGGGCAAAAGGCTAAACAAAATAGCCTATAGTGCCATTTATGCTATGCTATGCTAACCGTTTAGGCTCCGGCTCATGAGAATTTTCATTAGGTTTTGATTTCTGGCTTGTAACCAGTTTTCAAGAGCCACATCGTAACCTACTGTCAGTTTGGTTTGACCTTGCCTCTCTTGAAATCAAGCAATCATTGCAGACTTGAAATACATTGTAAGCGTACTAAAAAGTAACGACTTGTCATGATTTTAATGCGTCATGTCACCCCCTACTTGAGATATTAAAGGGTAAATCTAATTGAGACTCAGATATTAAAGGGTAAATCTTATGCATGGTTTGATATTCTAATTGTTGGTTTGAGAGCTCTAGTGTATAAATATGCACAATCTCTACATTTTCAGAAACCCTGTATATTATAGTCAGATAATTTAATATCTGTGCATTTTTACTTTTCTGTAAGATTATTTTTATCTCAAGGTGCTTCATGAAAAAAATCTGCC
The DNA here is from genome assembly GCA_017654935.2 of Phymorhynchus buccinoides. Lineage (NCBI taxonomy): Eukaryota > Metazoa > Mollusca > Gastropoda > Neogastropoda > Raphitomidae > Phymorhynchus > Phymorhynchus buccinoides. The sequence continues at coordinate 20,912,463 of CM065681.1, read as the reverse complement.
TTGTTGAACTCCAAGTTTCATCACAGTAGTTCAACATCTAGCTTTCTGCTTATATTAAAGTCAGTCCTGGCAAAGTTATGAAACAGATCAGTCAGTGGCTATTCTCAGTGGGGCACTCATAGTCTGTACACTAGCTGGAGGTCCCGGTTGATTTGTCAGCAACAATTCATTGGACCCTGAGATGTTCCTTGTAACTTTGCCTTTGAAGTTCCCACGAAGGGCTTGGATGGCAGGACAGTTACTGGGGGGTTTAGCAATGTGTCCTAGCCATCTTGTAAGCTAACTCACAGGTTGTTGGTTTTACTTTTAGTTAACAGTGGGCATAAGTCTGCTCATGATCTGATCTTGTCGCAAATACATTTGCGCTACTCTGTTTGATGTTTAGTATTCTGCTGTCAAATGCATCCAGATTCTTCTCTTATCTGGTTTTCAGATGGCTTGTTCCTCAGTCATACTGTAGGATGGAAAGTAGGCAGTTATACAGTGGAACCTCCCTTGTAAGACCCCCCCTTTCCCTACCTTTTAAGACCCACTTCTCTGAGACATTGCCCTTCTTTGTAAGTATTAGATTTACTCCCTTATACAACTACCTCACATTTAATACCCCCTTTTGGATGATTTTTTAAGGTCTTATAAGGGAGGTTCCACTGTACCTTGCTTTTTGTGTTCAGTGTGAACGAGCATGCCCAAATAGAATGATTCTCCTTATGTATTGTACATCTTCTTAAAAGGAAAAATGGTGATTTGCTGTGGAGTGGGAGAGTGTGGGGTGGGGGGTCAATTCTTAAGTTACATTACAGCCAAAGCTTTTTGTACTAGCTTGACCATTAAGAATAAAAAGTCAAGCTATGATTTAAGTTGGAATGTATGTGTGTGTGTGTTTTAAAATAGCTTCACAATGTATTTAGTATGGTAGACATACACACTTGAACGACACTGTGCACGAGTGTATGAGTGTGTGTATGCATTTTTTACATGCAAGTACATAATTATGTTTGTGCTTGTATGAGTATGTGTGGGGTGCGCAGGAGTAAAAGAGATAGTTTTATATGTATGCAGTATATGCGAGTGACATATCTTTACAATGTATTTCTGATGCATTTTAGGACTACAATGACCCAGATATTTGGTTTATGTGTGGTTGGCAAAAAGCTGTGGATGACTAACATTTGGGATAAAGATTTTTTATGTTGTGATTCTGTGTGCAATAAAGAGAAAAAAATGTGATGTGTGTGTGTGTGTACGCATGCGAAAGATTAAAAGAACAGATTAATGCTTGCATTTTAATAAAGTTTAAATTTTCTTAGATTATATGCTCACCTTGGCATAAGGCTATATCAGACCAATTGACATAAGTGTATTATGTGTCATCTAGAATACCAGTTACTAGTGGTGTCCCACAGGGGATTGTATTGGGCCCAATACTCTTTATTTACTACATAAATGACATGCCTGTCATAGTAGACTGTAATATAAAACTTTTTGCAGACAATACCAAAGCTTACTTGGCAATTGAAACAGTGAGTGATAGGCCTAGAGACAATTTGCAGTCATCCATTCACAAATTAGTTGATTGGACAGACACTTGGCTTTTAAAATTTAATGCAGAAAAATTTAAAGTATTGCATTTAGGTAGACACAATCCAAACTATGATTATTATATGAGGGACGGTAAGGAGTTCCGTAAACTAGAAAGTACAACAGCTGAAAAAGTCCTGGGAATTGTTGTGGACCCATATCTTAGTTTTAACGAACAAATAAATGGCAAAGACATGATTCCATTATATAAATCCTTAATTCGTTCTATTCTAGAATATGCATGGTAATCCTGCCTAAGAAAACATAGATTTAATTGAAGGTGTTCAGAGACGATTCACAAGATATAGAGTAAGACGGGGTAGAAAGCCCATGGGCGGGTAAGAAGCCCATGCCAATTATCTCATGAAATGAAGCAAATTTCAGTCAAATTATGTCCATGAGACGAGTGTTAATGTTTAGTGTTCGTCTCATGGGCAAAATTTGACTGAAATTTGCTGCATTTCATGAGATAATTGGCATGGGTTTCTTACCCGCCCATGGGCTTTTTACCCCGTCTTCACCTATAATTGGTACCCGTGACCTGAATTATGAAGATCGCCTAAAGTGGTTGAAGTTGCCTAGTTTAGAATATAGGAGAGTCAGAGGTTTTTAAGATTATGCATGGATTATATGTTATCAGCTCTTTGAAAAAACAAACCAATACCCGTCAATTCCACTCATATTTTGCAAACAGAATAATAAGTTTATGGAATAGACATAGTTTTTCCCATAATACCGTCAATGCACCATCTGTAAATGCCTTCAAAAATCACATTGATAAGGAATTAGCAACACAAATGTTTTCTACCAATTTGGACATGCATTAAATTGTAAAATTGAGTGTTAGTTATACACTAACGTCAATAAAACTTAATCCATGGTCACTAAAGTCGATCAAACTCTGTACAAAGAAATTACACTATCGAGGGCAAAAGGCTTACAGCCTATAGTCTCTGTGAATCTGTGATTCGTCGGGTCTGGAAAATCGGAGTGTGGAAATATAAATTAACACACTTCGGAAGAAATGGGGCGATGAAAACTGAGCATGCCACATTGTCAGATTTGGCCTTCTGATCATCGTAGTGGGGTTAAAAAAATTGGGGCGGGAAATTTTCGCCCCATTAAAAAAATCCCCCCATTTATTGATGAATTTTTAGGTGCCTATGCATCTGTATAATTTCTAATGGGCTGAAGGTAAGGAAGATTCTGTGCCCTTTTAGGAAAATCCTTTCTTGAATCAAGAAATATTTCATTTGTCACTGAATTAGATACTGAAAGACTCCAGTCACATACTTGGCAGTGGCTAGTTTACGTTGATCGTCGAGTGACAACAAATTAGCTTCTCTATATGTATTAAACGTATTTGTATGTACTGGTACACCCAGTGCTACTTTAATAGCTTTACTGTCTATACTTTATAACCGTTTTAGTAATGTCTGAGAAGACGTATATTTTATATGGTACTTTAGGAAGATCATGAATAAGAATTGTAAAAAGAACTGGGCCAATAATAGAACCTTGAGGAATTCTAATATCAATATCTTGAAATGAAGAATAACATTTACCAACTCTAGTACACATTGATCTTCCGGATAAGAAACATTTAATAAACTGATACGTTATCCCAATATTTTTTCAACTTATAGTGAAAACGAGCATGCCACACACTATCATACGCTTTTCTAATGTCGAAAAATGTGGCTAGTGTACTTTTTCTGTGAGCAAATTGTTTTTTAACATGACTCGTAAGTTTAACAAGGTGATCGGTCGTACTTCTACCTTTTCTAAACCCTGTTTGATTGTGGGGGAGGATATTATTCTTTTCACAATAATGTAGAATGTGTTTTTCAACTTTTTTCTAATATCTTGCCAACTTGAGAAGTTAATGCTATTGGTCGATAACTGTCAATTGTAGGTTTGCCTTGTTTTGAAATCGGTATTACAACTGTCCTCTTCCAGAAAGTAGGGAGGGGTTTTTTTAACTGAGGGAAAAAGAATAAACACACAATGGGATTTTTTTACATCTTGCCCTCAAACCAACATGCACAAAAATCAAATATTCAACACAAAAATAATGAAGCATGCAAAAATAATCATCGAACAATAATGAAGAGGGGAAAAAAGTCCATGAAGAAGAAAAAATAGATGACCAAAAAAAAATTATTTTTATTTTTATGACAAGTATAATTGAGTATTAATTCAGAAATAAATAAGTAATGAAACTAACAAAATCTCCAGGTTTGCTAAAATAAGTAATAAAATAAGGGTTCTTAAAACTATTACACTGTACATGTAATTAATACTATAATAGCAATAAACCGACCATGATAAGAATAAAAAAAATAATCACATAATGATAAACCATCTACAACAATAATTCCCCACCACCATCATCCCCACACACATTTCCCTCTCATTTGCATTCCTCTCCAACCACTCTTCAGTCACACACACACACACACACACACACACACACACACACACACACATACTTTCAATGTAAACACATCTGGGCAACTGGGGCAAAAATACATAAAAATCGTAACATATATTTACATAAAACTTAATAAAAGGCGAATCAAATTGACAGCCACCCACCCCTGCTTCATGCACAAGGACTGTATCAGTTAATATCACACACACACACACACACACACACACACACACACATCTCTCTCTCTCTCTCTCTCTCTCTCTCTCTCTCTCTCTCTCTCTCTCTCTCTCTCTCTCTCTCTCTCTCTCTCTCTCTCTCACACACACACACACACACACACGCGCGACCTTCAGCTAGGGATGTTGAAGACAGGTGTTGTTCAGTCAGTTCAGCCCATTATTGAGCAGGCGCACTGCAGTTGGGAGGTAGGACCGCCGAAACCTGTCTGTTCTGGCGCTGAAACTAATGAGCCGCCTTGATCTTCCAGACGTCTGTCCATGCAACAACTCGCACAGAGGGTGACTAGGGTCACCCTGGATGGCCCTCAACCGCCTGACTGCCCTCCGCTCATATAGCTTCTGGAGGCTGGTGACTGGGCTGCCGATCAGCCTGCCTGAAGTCTTAACGATCTTCGACAGCCTGGCCTTGTCGTGCTCCTTGAGGCTGCCGAAGGAGCTGAGGAAGTTGAAGGTGAACACCGATTCCACCGTTGCTCCGTAAAAGAGCTTCAGCAGTCTCGGGCACACCCTAAACCGGTTCAACCTCCTCAGAAAGTAGAGGCGTTGGTTACCCTTCTTGAGTAGGGCCTGGGAGTTGGCAGACCAGTCCAACTTGCTGTCGATGACAGATCCAAGGTATTTGTACTGGTCCACCACCTCCACCTCCTCCCCCTTTATGACCATTGGAGCCGGCCTGGGCGGGTTCCGTCGAAAGTCAACAACCATCTCCTTGGTCTTGGCCACATTCAGGAGATGGTTGTCGTCGCACCAGTCAACAAGTTCCCTCACGGCAGCCCTGTAAGAGTTCTCACTGGTCTTGATGAGGCCGGTCAGGGAGGTGTCGTCTGAAAACTTCACCTGGACGGTACGTGCCCTCAGCAGTGCAGTGGCAGTCGGCTGTGTACAGGGTAAACAGGGCCGGGGACAGCACACACCCCTGTGGAGCTCCGGTGTTGGTGCGGACCTGGGCTGAGGCGACAGACGAGGTGGGCGTCCTGATCATCACGTGTTGAGGCCTGTCTGTAAGGAAGCTGCAAAGCCATCTGATGATCAGGGGATTGACGGCCATCGCCATCAGCTTCCGCACCATCAGGTGAGGCTGGATGGTGTTGAAGGCCGAGGAGAAGTCCAGGAAAAGAAGCCTGGCGTAGGTCCCCGGCAGGTCCAGGTGGCCCAGCACAGAGTGGAGCACAGTGACAAAGTAATAAACTGTTACATAATGAAAATATGCATTTTATAGTGACCACTGGTCAGTCCATTTACAAGGTATATACCCCTGACAAAGTAATACGCCGCTAAATATAATGAGATATACCTTTTATGCAGCAGTGACCACTGGTCAGCAGCACTGACCATTGATCATTTATAGTTTTTATAATTAGTACTTTTGACAAAGGTAATAGCTGTTAAATAATGCAAATGTACTTTTTAACAGCAGTGACCACTTGTCCGTAACACTGACCAGTGGTCATTTCCATTGTATAAGGTATGGGAGTACCCTTGACAAAGCAATGAGCTTGTCACTAATAATGAAAATATACATTTTATATAGAACTGTCCGATGGTCAGAGCCACTGACTTCTAGTCAGTTCCGATATCAAAGAAACAATTGGCAGATAAATAACATGTCAATTTGTCAAACTCTTCAAGTTTACGGCAAGGCAATCGCGAGAACGATTGCTATTAAAGCTTCAGTCTTATGGTATAGCTGAGAACATATTAAAATGGATAGGAAATTTTCTTACGGACAGAACACAAAAGGTACGAATAAATGGTAAATATTCTTCTGAAGCAGCAGTGTTGAGTGGCATTCCACAAGGTAGCATCCTAGGCCCCATTCTGTTCACAATTTTCATTAATGATCTACCGGATCAAGTACAAAGCATATGTAAATTTTTTGCGGATGATGCCAAAATATTCAATACTTCAAAAAATTATAAAACAATTCAACATGACATTGACAAACTAATAAACTGGACAGAGAAATGGAATTTGTATTTTAATGATAGTAAATGTAAGGTGATGCACTTAGGAAAGAATAATCCAAGTTGCAATTATAAAATTTCACATGGTACCGACAAACAAATTTTAGAAACTTGCAAAGAGGAAAAGGATCTTGGAGTCATCTTTGACTCAGGATTAACATTTGATAATCACATTAATACGGCTATTGGTAAAGGCAACAAAATGCTGGGTCTAATTAGAAGAAGTTTTATTGGGTTAGATAATATATATAGTATTTTAAAAACTATATACAAGTACTCCCCGTTTATAGTAAACTCGGTTATAACAAATTTTGGTTACAGTAAAGGAAAGCACTGGTTCCCGGCCAAAGGTCTACTGTTTTATTACTAAATAGACCTCAGATAGTAGCAACTCGGTTATAATATATAAAAAAAAAAACCTGCTATAGTAAAGTTACTTCTGGTTCCCCACAGGACTGGCTCCTCGGTTACAATATTTTTTTTAAAAGTCCTCTTCGTGACCTTTGTAAATACGTCACCAATGTATGCGTCACAGTCTCACCACTCCCTCACCCATAATAACAACTGGGTTATAATTAAAATTTAAAAAAACCTCCTATAGTAAAGTCATTTGTGGTTCCTCCTTGTTACAATAAAAAATATTTGTCCTCTTCCTGACCTTTGTAAATACGCATCAATGTATACGTCACAGTCTCACTACCCCACGCTTCATCAACAAAATTGAAAGGCACTCCAAAACATGTTTCTTTCCCCTCATTACTTAGTGGAAAAAAATGAATGGGGGGGGGGGGGGGGGATATATACAGCCAAATCCGCTTATAAGAAACTCGCTTATAAGAAAACTCGCTTACAATGAAGCAAAAACAAATTCCCTGCCGAACTTCTTCTTTCTTATCTATGATCAAAACTGGGATATAAGAAACTCGCTTATAGGAAAACTTCCAGAAGGTATGGGAACTTTTTGTACGAAAGATCGCTCGGTGTCCTCACAGGGGGCCTTTCACTGTTCTTTTTTTGTTTTTGTTTTTTGTTTTTTTTCTCTCCAATCATCCTTTTCTGTAGTTTCATGGATGTCAAAATTAGAGGGATCTTTTTCTGTCCAGTGTTACAACAATAATCCGATCCTGTTGTTTACAGAGTGTGAGAATAAGAGGGTGTGGGGTTTTTTTTATCCAGTGTGGCAACAATCATCGCTTTCTGTTGCTTACATAATGTGAGAATGAGGGGGTGTTTTGTATCCAGTGTGGCAACAAACATCCTTTTCTGTTGCTTACAGAATGTGAGAATAAGGGGGTGTTTTGTATCCAGTGTAGCAACAAACATCCTTTTCTGTTGCTTACATAATGTGAGAATAAGAGGGTGGTTTTTTTGTATCCAGTGTGGCAACAAACATCCTTTTCTGTTGCTTACAGAATGTGAGAATAAGGGGGTGGTTTTTTTGTATCCAGTGTGGCAACAAACATCCTTTTCTGTTGCTTACAGAATGTGAGAATAAGGGGGGGTGTTTTTTGTATCCAGTGTGGCAACAATCATCCCTTTCTGTTGTTTACAGATTTGTTTTTTTGTATCCAGTGTGGCAACAGTCATCGCTTTCTGTTGTTTACAGAATGTGAGAATAAGAGGGTTTCTATTTAGCTTTCTGTTGTTTACAGAATGTGAGAACAAGAGGGTTTCTATTTAGCTTTCTGTTGTTTACAGAATGTGAGAACAAGAGTTGTTGTTTTTTATCCAGTTTGGCAACAATCATCGCTTTCCGTTGTTTACAGAATGTGAGAATAAGTTGGTTTTTTCAAATCTTTCTGTTGTTTAGAGAATGTGAGAATGAGTTTTTTTGTATCCAATGTGGCAACAATCATCCCTTTCTGTTGTTTACAGAATGTGAGAATAAGAGTGGTGTGGTTTTTTTTTTATAGCTTTCTGTTGTTTACAGAATGTGAGAATGAGGGTTTTTGTATCCAGTGTGGCAACAATCATCCCTTTCTGTTTACAGAATGTGAAAATAAGAATGGTTTTTTTAAATTATTTTTACCTTTCTGTTGTTTACAGAATGTGAGAATAAGAGGTGGGTTTTTTTTTATCCAGTATAGCAACAATCATCCCTTTCTGTTGTTTCAGAGAAGAGAAGATTTTCTTTCAGTGCCTCTTCTATCTGGAACTCCCTATGAACTTTGTTCTGTTACATTTTTCCAGCTCTTCAAAACAGCTTTAAATACTCGCCCCGTAAAGGCTCTTCCTGCAATACCTCTGATTTCCTTCTTATCCTGTTTTCTGCCTTAAAGCTGTGTTGTGTGTGTGTGCACATGTGTTAGTGTGTGTGTGTGTGTGTGTGTGTGTGTGTGTGTGTGTGTGTGTGTGTGTGTGTGTGTGTGTGTGTGTGTGTGTGTGTGTGTGTACGTACACTTGTGTGTGTTGTGGCTGTCCATGTTTAGGATAGTTGATATTTTAGTAGTTTGTTTTATGTTCATAAAGCACTGTGAGCTGAAATGAGAAAGGGTGCTCTAAAAATGTTCATTATTGTTATTAAGATAATGTATCAGTATGGCTTAACTGCCATTCCAGTAACTGTATGAGTGACACATGGAACAGCTAATAAATTATAATAAAGAACTCTAACTTGATAGAATACACTCATAAGGCATAGCGCATCTGTGACTTTCACTGCAATAATGGGGGTAGGATTTTCTTAAGTTGTGATAAGCCACACACAAAAAAGATGAAGAAGTTGCTGCCCACGATGGCAAACTGTCAGTGTGTGTGTGTTTTAAGTTACGCTTTAACACATTTATGTGCAATCACTTAAATTCTTTTTGTTGGGTTTTGGGTGGGTTTTTTTTGCTGTTCCATATTAATTTTTAGGATGCACAGTTGTGTTGCTTCCACGCTGCTCATTCCTACTCCCAACTAACAGCCACACTCTGGTTTGTCAGGTTGCAGAATCCAAAACCAGCCGTCACAATGGAGCAAATTCATGTTCAGAAGCAACCACTTGATGAGACATTGCATTGATTTTTTTTAACCCTTTCACCGCCTAAGTCGCACTTTAGCACCACAGTGATTTAACATCTATGTCACTAAAAGGCATCAAATTGGGGTATATTATCCAAAGACCCTATTGTCTTAGTTTTGGGAAGTAAGGATAGACCTTATTTTATATATGTCACAGAAGAATCCCCAATACTGCAGATTGATTTTGTTCCCTACCCAGGTAAATTTAATAGAAACTTTTGGCTGAAATATGGCTGGCGGTGAAAGGGTTAAATATCAGTGCATACTCTAATGACGTCAGTGTGGTGTGCAACTCATGCAACTGCAATCATCTGGCTATCCAACAAGGCATTATTCTCATGAACTACTGCTGTCTAAATGAATATTGAAATCCCACTAGTAGAACTTTCTGTTCACTATAATTATGTATAGTTCCCCCATGCACGACTTGCATGAAATATCTGCATTTCTATGTCAGACATTTTATCATATTCATGTATTACAGTGTACCAGAATATAGTGAATAAAAATAGTAGGATTCATTTAGACTGTTGGATTTCATCAGAATCATGCCTCACAGACTTTATCACTGTCGTATGACTAACATTGGACATGTAAATCGGCCCGTTATCTGAACAGTGCAGACATCCCCCATTGTTCCCCTTCCTGTCTTCAAAGTGTGGCACTGTGTGATTTCTTCTAATAATCTTTTCTAAGTCTTCAGAATAACACTATGAATTTTGTTTGTCTGTTGTTGGTTTTTTTAGGTTTTTTTTTTAAACTTTGGTTCTATATCACAATCTTCATAGGCCTATGTGCTTTGTTTACATTAACTTGCAGCTCTATTTTTGAAACACACCGGATATAACGGAGCAACCTGATAGAAAGTTGTTACAAGAATGTGTGTGTGTGTGTGTGTGTGTGTGTGTGTGTGTGTGTGTGTGTACACTTTTGTGTTCTCCATAAGTAATTTTCATCTTTTTCACTATTATTCTTTTTATGCTATCATAGTAACTTTGATATATTGTTTACCTTTTATTCATTGTGAGGTCAAAATAAACCTCATCGTTTCTTAGTCTAGGTAACAATATAAATGATTGATTGAATGACTGACTGATTGATGATTGCCTGATTGTATGATTAAAATTGTTGATCAATTGTGTTCACTAATTGAGTTTAGTCATTCGTTTGCCTGCGTGCCTCTGTCTCTCTTGTATCTCTTTGGCTTTCTCTCTGTCTCTTTCTGTGTTTCTCTGTGTCTTTCTTTCTTTCTGTCTCTCAATGTGTTCCTCTCTCTCTGTCTCCTTGTCTCTCTCTCTGTGTTTTCCTCTCTCTCTCTCTCTCTCTCTCTCTCTCTCTCTCTCTCTCTCTCTCTCTCTCTCTCTCTCTCTCTCTCTCTCTCTCTCACTCTGTTCAGTGTTCTCTCTCACTCTGTCCCTCTTTCTTTGTCTCAACTCCCTATGTCTCTCATAATCTATACATGTATCTCTCTTTGTTTTTATTCCTTGTCCTTCTCTCACTGGGTGACTGTATCTGCCCCTCTCTCTCTCTCTCTCTCTCTCTCTCTCTCTCTCTCTCTCTCTCTCTCTCTCTCTCTCTCTCTCTCTCTCTCTCTCTCTCTCTCTCTCTCTCTCTCTCTGTTCAGTGTTCTCTCTCACTCTGTCTCTCTTTCTTTGTCTCAACTCCCTGTGTCTCTCATAATCTATATATGTATCTCTCTTTGTATTTATTCTTTGTCCTTCTCTCACTGTGTGACTGTATCTGCCCCCTACCTCTCTACCTCTCTCTCTCTCTCTCTCTCTCTCTCTCTCTCTCTCCTCTCTCTCTCTCTCTCTCTCTCTCTCTCTCTCTCTCTCTCTCTCTCTCTCTCTCTCTCTCTCTCTCTCTCTCTCGTGCGCGCGCAGTTAAGCAGACAGATCTCCAAGAAAGTCTCGGCTATCAAAAATAAAACATTTTATTACCTATGAATAAGAAACAGTTCTTTAGGGCACATATCCAATCATTAATAAATTATGCCTCAACACTGGGACTGTGCCAGTGACAAGACATTGAAACCACTTTTCCGCATTTATAATTCTGCCTTAAAACTGGTTCTTTTAAAATCAAATTCCTTACTTTGGAAGATGTTAAGGTTCTGATTGTTCTACCATTCACAAAACAGACTAAAATGTAACAAAGGAAGACTTATGCACAAAATAATGATTGGAATGGCGCCTTCTAGGATAAAAGAAAATCCAGTTGAATAATAAGAGACACAACATACACAAGATTGTTCTTTATATACCAAGATTAGATTTATATAAATACAGTCTGCACTATTCTGGAGGTTCACTATGGAATGCACTACCCGAGTATTTAAAACAAATATCAAGTCACCCGTCTTTCATGAAGCATCACAAGTATTCTTACTTGGGGGTCCGTACAGAGCCGGGCGATGTTACTGACTCTCTCTGTGCGCGTGATTCCGATGCAATGTGGCAGATTGCATACTAGGTGGCAGATGGTCGGGAGGGCGACACGTACAGTCCTCCTCCATTACCATTGTGAGTTCATGGACTTGCAAGCTGACAAGACGACGTACGCCAACTCAGATCAACTCAGGGCACCCAAGCAGGGGATTTGGGCTGTGTTTGGTGTTGGCATAGCGCCATCCACTGATGGAGGGGCCCCTCTTGAAAAACCACGCCCGCCTGCAGGGACGACTCGACTCGATTGTATTTTTCCTGCCCGTCTGCGACGACATCGATTCCCCGGTACAGAGCAGGTCGCCCGATGGTCCTGAAGACAGCCTTGGAGGGGAGGGCTGCACACCAAAGCAAGTGACAAGACAAGCGGACTACAGGAGCACCTGGACAACCTTTGGCTGTCTCACAATGCTACAACGTCTCCTACCGCGACAAAGATGCTCACTCCACTCCAGCATCTAGGGCAGAAAGACTTCGACTCGACTCCGTCCGAATGTTCGGGTTACACTAGAGCGTTACCCGCGAGTCCGGGGTGCGCAATGTGTTCCGGAATCATCCACGACGGCTGCTACGTCCAGACTCCTGTGCCATCATCATCTACTTCACGTTCATCTTCACTGAACCGGGAAGACCTTGCCGTCTTCAGGAATAGTGTTCAGAGACTACGTCTAATTGGATGCTAATCTAATCTTCATTCTTTCTTTCATGAAACAATTCAAGAATTATAATTAGATCGCAACTGATTTTTAAATAATGTAACATTACCCATGATACATGTCTGTATATCTGTCAGTTCGTCATCTCTCTACCTGTGGTCTGACAGGTAGTTTGTCTTTCTGTCTGTCTCCTCACCCCCTCTCTCAGTCTCTCTCTCTCTCTCTCTCTCTCTCTCTCTCTCTCTCTCTCTCTCTCTCTCTCTCTCTCTCTCTCTCTCTCTCTCTCTCTCTCTCTCTCTCTCTCTCTCTCTCTCTCTCTCTCTCTCTCTCTCGACCTGTGTGGTAATGACAATAAAATGTCCAGTGTTCCAGTGTTCTCTCTCTCTCTCTCTCTCTCTCTCTCTCTCTCTCTCTCTCTCTCTCTCTCTCGACTCTCCGACGTTATTATATGTCCGTTTGTCCTGAATCTCCTCCCTCTTACATTGCTATTTTGTATATATTGTTGTTTTGAATGAATGCTTTGATGCTTATAATATTTTACTTTATATCTTTTTTGCATTACTTATTTGCTGATCTATTTAATTGTCTTGTTTGGCCACAGGACTGAGAGTAAAAAAGCACTGATGCTTATATTATCACCCTTACCTGTATAAATATAAAAAAATCGTTTCTTGATCTCTCCGTGTCTCTTTCTCTTTGTGTCTCTGCTTCTCTCTCTCGCCCTCTCTCTCTTGTCTCTGTCTCTTTCTGTGTCTCTATCTTTCTCTTTGTGTCTCTGACTCTCTCTCGCCCTCTCTCTCTCGTTTCTCTGTGTATCTCTGTTTCTTTCTAATAATAACATTACATTTCTACCTATCTCTCTGTCTCTCACTGTCTTTTTCTTTCGGACTCTCCCTCTTTCTGTGTAGTCTCACTCTCTCTGTTGCAATCTCTCTAGATCTTCTTCCTTCTTCCGATTGGGGATGTTTATCCTGCCCCACGCCCAAAGCCTTCGTTAAGACTGCTATTGGCGCACATAATGCATGCCTTGTGAGTGAGAGACAGAAACTTAGAGAAGTGACACACAAAGAAAGAAGGAGAGAGATAGAGACAAAGAAAGAGAGAGACATACACACAGAGATTAGGTGTGTGTGTGTGTGTGTGTGTGTGTGTGTGTGTGTGTGTGTGTGTGTGTGTGTGTGTGTGTGTGTCTTTGTCTTTTCTTCGCTGTGCGTAGCCACAATCAACTCTTTGATTATTTTGCCACGGAACCTAGAGGCCCTACACGGAAGAAAAGGCTCAAAGCCTGAGAAGAAACTGAAAAGTTAGGCCTTATAGACAGAAGAGGGACAGATCAAATTAAAAAAAAAGGATTAAGTGCTTGCACCATTAAACCCCCCGTTTCAGCCGGAAAGGAACAGGCCCCACTTCCAGCAACAAGCAAAAGCAGAAGAGAAGGAAACCAACAACAAAAAAGGAGAAGAAAGTTTGGGTTGCTAGCCCAATGACCCCTGAGTGGGGCCATCAGACATGATGGGTGCAGCAGGCGGGTGTCATTCAGGTGCTTTCAGACTCTGGCTGTGAAACACACTGGAGTTCTGGCCTCCACTGCTGATGTAGGCAGGTCGTTCCACTCCCTGATTGTCCGGGGAAAGAAGGAACTCTGGCGATACTGCGTCTGACACTGAGTGATGAGGAGCTGCTGCTAGTGATCTCTTCGTTGCCGCTCTGGCTGAGATATGAGCTTGCTCCTGTTAACACTCACCATGCCATTGAGTATATGTGTGTGTGTCACAGTGTGTGTGTGCGTGTGCGTGTGTGTGTGTTGTGTGTGAGTGTGCTGTGTGTCTTCTCAGTGTGTGGGTATAGCATAATAGGCCCTATGTGCTTATGAGTGTATGTGTGCGCAGGAGAGATTGTGTTCGGCTAGAGAGAGGGGGAAGTGAGTGTGTGCGAGTATGTGTCTGTGAGTGTTAGTGCACGTGTCGTGTGTTTTGTGTATGTGAGTGCGCCGGCGTGTGTCAGTGTCTGTGTGTGTGCGCGTGCGCCGCGCGTGTTTGTTCAAGTGTATGTTTGTGTAAGTGTGTGCGCAAGACAAGTTATAGAAAGTTCTCCTTCTTCCCCCGGACCATCGGAGACTGGAACTCCCTACCCCCTGAGGCAGTAACAACAGCCTCAGTGGAGGGTTTCAAATCCCGGATTTAAGAAACAACGCCCCCCTCCTCCCCTACCCTTCCCCCCTCCTTACCCATCCCCTCCACCCCCTTTCCTACCCACCCCCCCAATCTAAACCCTCCAACCATATATTTGCTTCCATATCCGGCAACTCCGATCCGATCCGGGCGGCAATGATGTGTACCGACAGTTTCTGCCTGACCGAAGTCCCCACGTTCTATACCAACATGATGATGGTGGTTGGGAAGAGAAAGAAGAAGATTTTAGTGAGCATGTGTTTTCTATGTGTTTGATGAAATAATAATAATAATAGTAATGATTATTTCTATAGCGCCTAATCTCCCGTGGGGGCTCTAGGGGCTTCACAAATATAATATATTTTACATGAACGGGGAAAATAGCATAAATACACACATAAAGAGACAATGAGAAAGACAAAAAAAAACATTGTCAGAAGTGGGATTCGAACCCACGCCTGGAGAACCAGACTGCGACCTGAACGCAGCGCCTTGGACCGCTCGGCCATCCTGACTTCTGATTAATGGAGTCAAATTAGATTACTAATCATTTGTGTTGCGCGGGAGAGCATAAGGATTGACCATAGTACCTCGATGGGATTAACTCGTCATTGTGAACGACTCATCTTAATTTCCAGTGTCACGGGAAAAACAAAACAAACTCTTGACACGTAGGTATATTAGATCAGTTTCGGAGAAAAAAAACTGGGGGAGAGCACTTCGTCAAAATTACAGTTACTTTCCTCGACTTACTCGGGGTCACGATACATAAGTGCCTGTCATGAAATATCTACCTCTCGCATACGAACTATAACCATCTAACCCTAACACTATCCCTAACCACGGAAAGAACCAAGAAATAGAGCAGGAGGGTGTAAATCTACATATTTGCCGAGAAATCGATGTACAAAGCCATGCACTTAGTTTCGTACAATTCACAATGGCGGACAAACAAACGATTCTGATTGGCTAGGGGCAGTTAGGGGTACTTATTTGATAGAGGTAGGATATCATCTTCACATAGGGACTAAATAAGCCGTCAAGCATTTTGGCAGTCCCATCGTATCATCAAATTCAATTTGATGATCAACCTTTGTTATATCTTTGATCAAGGTGTAATACGGTTGAATTTTCCTATCATGTTTCTAAATATATTTATAAAATTTGGATGATTATTTGAGGATTAGGTCAGGTCAGGTCAGGTCAGGTAGATAAAGACGACTAGGCCTTGCGGCCTCTCAAGCGTCTTTTTTTTTTTTTTTTTTTTCCTTTTCCTTTTTTGGGGGGTTGGCACAGCTGTGACGGTTTTTGGTAGACTATTCGTCATACTGGTATTTTAATTTACTAAGGTTTGGGTCTTTGTCCAGGAGGTTTTTGAATTTGTTAGTATCAGGTGCAAGTTTTGTCTGAGCAGGAAGTGCGTTCCAATAGTTAGTCACTCTGTTACTGAAAAAGTGTCTCCTGATGTTAGTTCTACTATACTGTGTTAGTATTTTTAATTCATGATTTCTAGTCTTGGAAAAATTTGAAATCTGAAACAAACTTTTGTTAGTATTGTCAGGACCATTAAGAATTTTATATACATTAATTAGGTCACCACGAATTCTTCTGTATTTCAAGGATGGTAGATCAAGGATGCCAGTCAGCAACTTGCAAACATTTTTTTTTAGAAGAAAAATAAGGGGTGGCCAGTTGCTACAAAGTGATGGAACTTGCAAACGGTGACGTAAAAATATAAATTACATTTGAGCAAACGCTACAAAACGTTAGCTCTTGTGAAATACCCCCTGGTGTGACTATAACAGCACGTACTATTTTTAGTACCTCGATGGCCTGTAATCTACTTTCCTTTTCAACTCTTCCCTTCTGTGAATGATTTCCGCTTCCTGTTAAGTTGCAGACCTATGGGGCTCAAACGTGATAAAATATCAGTTAACTACTTAACTGGCTTTAATATACCAGTTAAGTAGTTAAGTGGACTTTCTTATTCCAGTTAACTAGTTAACTGATATTATCAATTTCCGCTTCCGGTCAATTAACTTGCATTCTATCATGAAAAACCAACTAGTTAACTGTTAAGGGGGGGGTGGGGGGGGGGGGGGGGGGGGGGGGGGGGGGGGGGGGGGGGGGATGGGGGGAGGGATGAAGAAGAAGAGAGAGCCGTTATACATGTATTTTGCATTAACAGTCTCACTTATTATTTTTAATGTTTATATTCATTGATACTTTGTCTTCATGTTGATTATTCTTGGCTTTTCTTTAATGTGTATGTTTATCTGTATGTTAGTGTTTAGGCCTTTGTTCAGCGCTTTGAGCACTCCCTGCAAAGGGAGTTAAGCGCTCTATAGATAACCATTATTATTATTATTATTATTATTATTATTATTATTTTATTATTTTTTGTAACACAAAATCCCATTGGATACTGCAGATCAGCAATCTTTCCCCAGAAATTGCTCCAAATACGTTTTAGTAACTGAAATAAGCCCCAAATAGCATCAAAAAGTATATATATATCATTGCCCGTTTCTTATGAGTTAGTGAATAGATTATATCCGTCAGGTTGAATTTCAACAGATGGTTTTTATTGGTGGGTTTTTTTTTTTTTGTTTTTGGTTTTTTACTAGTTTGTGGTTAAAATATGGTCTCTGAAAAACGCGCTCTGTTAAGCCTTTTCACCGCCAGCCATATTTCAGCCAAAAATTCCATCAAATGTACCTGGGTAGAGAACAAAATCCATCTGCAGTATTGGGGATTCTTCTGTGACATATATAAAAGTAAGGTCTATCCTTACTTCTCAAAACTAAGACAATAGGGTCTTTGGATAATAGACCCCAATTTGATGCCTTTTAGTGACATAAGGCGTTAAATCACTGTGGTGCTAAAATGCTACTTTGGCGGTGAAAGGGTTAACGCAAACGTAGCCACACACATTTCGCTGCATCTATTACAGATACAACTCCAGGCAAACTGGCACGTGCAAAACGATCATCAGCCATATTTGCGGAAAAGGGTCAGGGTCGATAGCACTTGACGCTGGAATCGTTAATTAAAAAAAAAAAAAGCCAACCAATTACATTGCGTGCTACAAAACCTTCAGAAAATAATCCCTCTCAAACGGAAAAAAACACTTAACAGTTAAGTGACATTTTCGAAATGTCAGTTAACTAGTTAACTTGTGTAAGCGATTTCCGCTTCCGGTAAGTTAACTACTTAACTGGAATAGGTAAAGCCAGTTAAGTAGTTAACTGGTATTTTATCACGTTTGAGCCCCATACGTCTGCTTGCCAAGCTCGGCCACAGAGCCAAAGACATGTCTGACAATAAAATAATGACAGTTCTAGGATATGGTTCTGACATTGAGGTTATTGATAGAGCCTGTCGCTACAAATTTGACTGGACATGGCTGGACAAACCTGCTTCCGAGTTCGACAGTGGTTCAAACAGTTTTTCTTACCAGTGTGACTGTCTGATCGGCGATTTTATTCGAAAAGTTGATTTGGCAGGCATAGCGACTTGCATCTGGTGCGACGAAATTGTTGTGTACGGATACAGAGGACAGTGCGCAATAGTTGAACACATGAAAACAAAAAGGCATTGTAGCAATGCTAGAAAGAAGATATCGAACTTGAAGTTCCATCAGCTTCAAACAGACTCTGTGTAAGTTCTTCTTCTTCTGTGGTGGTGGTCAGCTTCTTTTATAAATATAAATAAATGCACACACTTTAGGGGGTGACCAAAGAAAAAAGAATCAGAAGAGAGAAAGCAAAGACAAAAATCAGCTGTCATACACGGTCTAGTCTACTTGAATTTACTTGGGTCCAGTAGAAAAATATAAGATGCAGCAAAAACAAAACAAAAATTTCCTATTTCTGGACTGGGATAGCTTACTTAATTTTTCACGTTCGCACCCCAGGAAGCTGGGAACATAGCCGACCCTAGACACTCCATAAGGCAGTGCCCAGGCCCCAACCAAAAGGACAAACAAAAGACAAACAAACAGATCCCTAACTACTGGGGTAAAAACAGACAAGTGGGGATTAAGGGACTGGGGTGGGGGCGTTTGTTTAGGGTTTTATTGCTGGGATGTGGCTGAGAGCCCTGCTGGTGCTGGCTCTCCTCCAGGGTCTGGGGAGTTGGTCCACTTCAGGTGGTGTTGAAGCCTGGAGTCGAAGGATGCCAGGGACGGTGCAGCGACAATGTTCTCCGGGAGGCAGTTCCACTCCGGGATCGTGCGAGGGAAAAAGGTTCCCTGACTGTATTGTGTCCTGCACGATCGGACGTCGTACGCCTTAGCGTGTTGGTCTGGCATTCTGTTTTCTTTTGACAGTTGGTAGTTGGCGCATGTTTGGTTTTAATTTTCTGGAGCCCATTCTTGTATTTGTACAGGGTGGTGAGTTGCGCCTTTTTTCTCTTCTCCTGCAGCGAAGGCCAAGCAAGTTCTTGCAGCATGCTGTCGACACTGGAGGTTTGCTTAGTAGTCCTGCATGGTCCACCTTGCTGCACGCCTCTGGACTTTCTCGATGGAGTCAATGCAGGTTGTTGTGGTAGGATCCCATACAGCATTACAGGACTGGCATATTCCAAAACAGGTCGGACAAGAGCCTTGTATGCTGTTGCTTTGGCCTTGAGACTGCAGACCTTCAAGTTCCTCCTGACAAAGCCTAAGATCTTGTTTGCTTTGTTGGTGATGTTACTAACATGAAGGTCCCATTTCAACTCGTTGGTCAGTCACTCCTAGATATTTTGCACTGGAGACACTCTTCAGCACATGTCCATAGGGGGTGTAGTCTCCAGCTAGTGTCTTTCTGCGCCTTGTCATGTGCAGCGTCGTACACTTTTCCGGGTGGAACGTCATTTTCCAGCGTTCTTCCCATTGTGCAAGGGTGTTGAGGTCTTGCTGGACAAGGCGCTGGTCTTCTGTGCTGGAGACGTCTTTATGGCAGGCTGTTTTTTCCTCTTTTCTTTTTTTCTTTGTTTCTGTTCGTTTTTCCCCTTTTTTTCTTTTTTGATTTTTTTTCCCTCCGTTACCCTTCCGCTAAAAGGCGTGCCGTGGAAACCAGGTCGTTATGGGTCATCAACCTTGACCATGGTTTTGGATTTGGAAAAGGTGGTTTTTTTTGTGTGCTAACACTCCTCCTCTTCCTCCACCCTCACCACCAAATTTTCTCATTGAGAATGTTCAATAAGAAGCAATAGTTAGCCCTGCTCCGGAAATGGATTTATGGCCTGTATCAGGTTTGTGTTAGTTTCATAAAACTGAAAGACCGACATATTCTTCTTCTTGCACTTAGACAACCATCATCATCTTTTTGATGGTTCTGTTGTGTGTAGAAACTGGGGGACTTCGGTCATGTAGATAAGATAGTCTGTACTCAGTAATATGCTCGGCTTGAATGGGCCGGGTAATGATGGGACAAGTTGGAACTGAAGTAGGATTGGGGAATACTGGAGGGAAATGAATGGGGCAGGGTCAAAGAGGTAAGCGGGGCATGGGGATTTGGCAACACAGGGGGGAGGGGATGTGGAGGGGCGCTGTTTAGTATCCGGGACTTGAAGCTCTCCACTGAGGCTGATGATATACTGCCTCAGGTGGGAGGGAGTTCTACTCAGAGATGGTCCGTGGAAAAAAGAAAAACTTTCTGTAGCTGGTTTTGCAAGAGGGGAGGAGGTAGGACCGTATGTTGCTTGATGAGACTTTCTCGTTTGTTTTGTTGGTGGGTGGAGGGATGGACTGTATGGGGTGTTGGTAGTGACGTCACCGTGGTGGAACTGTAAGGAAGGTCGTCAGTCTGGATGTTGCTCGAGTGGAGGTCCACTGCAGCTGGGAGTACATGTATGTCCTCTACGCTGGATGTCTGGAGGTGCCTGTTTACTACCCAGCGGGCAGCACATCGCTGGACCTTTTCCTTCCGGCCGACCTCTTATCGGTGTAGGGGATTCCCATACAGGGCGAGGCGGTATGACCAGCGTTTTAAATGCCTTCTCTTGATATGTAAGGATTACCCAGTTCAACGATTTCTTCGGAGGAAGCCAAAGTGTCCTTGTGGCTTTTGCTGGTCGTCCGTTGGAGATATGAGTGTCCCATCTGAGAGGTAGGGGGGAGATGGTGATACCCCAGGTACTTTGCCACTCTTCCATATTGATATTGAAAGCCATGAACATGGAGAGGAGTAACTGTTGGTTGTTATTGTTGACACATGTACTCTGCTTAAACAGTAAAAGACTCCAGGGACATCCAGTAGCGCGAAGCCACTTGAACCAATGTTTCTAGCAACAAAATGCACAGCTAGCGATGAGAAACATTATGTGTGTCACCATTTTAGATTACCCCACACATGTGGGCAGCCCACACTCCGTATTCGGGGGATTTGGGAGGACTGATGATGTTATGCTAAAGAGATTGTAATTC
>CM065681.1:20833559-20891059 GCA_017654935.2 Phymorhynchus buccinoides | reverse complement strand
CGCCCCGTGTACTCATACGACTTGTGGAAGGGCCCGCTACTCTCTGTTCTTCTTCAAGTCAGTGATCGATATGACGACTCGGAAAAGAAAACAATTGACATTGGAAGAACGTGTCCGTGTTGTGGAAAGAAGTGAGAAAGGGGAGACTGCGATCGCAATTGCGAACTCGCTCAGTGTCGGCAAAACACAGATCCCAAACATAATCAAGGATAAGGAGTCGATTAAATCACGATGGGAAAGTGGTGAGTGTGGGGGCAGGAAACTAGCGAAAGTAAGGAAAACAGAAACCATGGTCATCGACGAGAAAGTTTGGGATTGGTTTTGTGCTTGGTTCTCTAATACGACCACCCCTCAGATAAGACTTTTTTTTCACCGCACTTTCAAGGTCTTATTAGAGGGGTACCACTGTACACACTGAGTCACATTGTTCATTTATTGAGTCATATTTGCAGTCAATTTATTTGTTATTAACTTAACCACTTTTCACATTAATAGAATTGAATCAAGTCATTGAACATGATAAACTGGTAAAATATCAGCAATTAACTTTTATCTTCTTCTCTCAATACTGCAAATCAATTAAAATGTGATAGATTGGAGCCTAATCAAGAAATTATCTACTTAACAAAACTGACACAATCCAATTCCATTAAAACTATGATTTTAGATACATTTAAACTGTGCTTTGAGGATACGTTGCTTCATGCAAGTAATTGGGTTATATGATTGTGTGTATCTTAAATTAATTTATTCAAACATACTGATTTGTTGATATTTTGTTACAAAACTCTGCAAGTGTAAAGTGAAAAGATTTGGCTGCATGTCTAGATAACAACTTGTGCACATTTAAAACAACTTATTATTACTGTTGTAGGAATCATGCAGGTAAAGCATTTACTAATTGCATAATCTTTAAAAAACACACCACCACACAAATGATGTAATGTGGGTAATAAATATGTGCTAAAAGTACAATTGCAAGCACCTTCTCCATTGATGAGTAAGATTTTTGTTCTGGATAGCATAAGAATAGATACTGTATACACCATACAGCAATACTTAAAAGTCCTTCCTTGCACACAAATACTTAAAACCCCCAACTTGAATCAACAAGAAAACAAAAGAAAAAACCCAACATCTCATCCAAAAGAGAGAAAGTGTGTGTGTGTGCGCGCGCGTGCACGTGTGTATGTGTACATGTAAGACAGAGAGAGAGAGAGAGAGAGAGAGAGAGAGAGAGAGAGAGAGAGAGAGAGAGAGAGAGAGAGAGAGAGAGAGAGAGAGAGAGAGAGAGAGAGAGAGTGGTGGCACGTTGTGACTAAATACAGAGAGAGAGAGAGAGAGAGAGAGAGAGAGAGAGAGAGAGAGAGAAAGAGAGTGTGTGGTGGCACGTTGTGGTGACTAAATACACAAACAAGAAAACAATGTACGCAACAAGACCACATATATTACACACTGACTAAATGGATACAGAAACCTACACAAGACATTATATTACACACTGACTGAATGGATACAGAAACCTACACAAGACATTATATTACATACTGACTAAATGGATACAGAAACCTACGCAAGACATTATATTACACACTGACTGAATGGATACAGAAACCTACACAAGACATATTACACACTGACTGAATGGATACAGAAACCTACACAAGACATTATATTACACACTGACTACATGGATACAGAAACCTACACAACAAGACCACACATTATATTTCACACTGACTGAATGGATACAGAAACCTACACAACAAGACCACACATTATATTTCACACTGACTGAATGGATACAGAAACCTACACAACAAGACCACACATTATATTTCACACTGACTGAATGGATACAGAAACCTACACAAGACATTATATTACACACTGACTAAATGGATACAGAAACCTACACAAGACATTATATTACACACTGACTGAATGGATACAGAAACTTACACGACAAAACCACACATTATATTACACACTGACTAAATGGACACAGAAGCCTGCACACAAAAAACCCACAACCTACACAACAAGATCACACATTACAGACACTAAATAGATACAGAAACCTACACACAAAACCACACATATACACTAAACAGACATAGAAACCTACACACAAGACCACATATTATAGACACTGAATAGATACAAAAACCACACAGAAGACCACACATTTTAGACATGACTAAATAGATACAGAAACATACACAAGCCTACACATTCCACACTCAAAAATCACACGTTCAGACACACAAATAAAAGATCTTTTGTTTACGACAGATCATTATAGTTTATACTCTAAAACCTACACACACATGCATAACACCAAATACACTGAAAACGCATCACATACATACCAACACACATACACACTCAGGGCTGCCTACCCCTCTTGCAGTTTCCAGGGACAAACTGCTTAAAAAACAGGGACAGAGACTTATTTCCAGGGACAAACATCGTGATGTCATGCATCAGGGTCAAGATGAAAATTAACTTAATTTGATTGTTTCGGGACATAGTAACATTTTTGCAACTCTGGATTATTTAAAGTCTTCCTGGTGTTTTTTACTGCCAATGTAATGGTACTTAAATATTCAAGATCCTTTGGTGTTCAGTAACCTACATGAAACATGTCTGTTCAGAAAATGTCAACAGTGTCTGTTGCTTTGAGTGTTCCTGTGTTCAATAGGAAGGTTAGCTAACAAGACAAGTGATTGTTCGACAAACTTTTGATTCTGCTCAGTGTCCAGGGACACCAGACAGAAAAGTGGATTCCAGGGACACAGTGTCATTTTTAACTGTTTCCAGGGACAAATACCCTTAGGTGGAACAGTAGGCAGCCCTGTACACCATAACAATAACTCATAACAACATGCTAAGTCCTCCTCCTCCTCCCCCCTAAAACAAATAAACAACAAAAACAACAGCGACAAAAGAAAAAACTAAGAAAAAACTAATACACGCAGAACTTCTTCTTTTACTTCTGCGTTCCCAGGTCATAAGGCCACAATGGGCACGTATGTGTCTGTTTTTCAGATTTCACTGGTCTTCTCGCCGCATTCAGCCAACACATTCCGATTTGGAAGAGCTTAAAGGAGAAAACTATGGAAGATTTTTTGGGGAAAAAAGTCAGCAGAATGGGCCAAAAAGTCAGAAAGATAGTAGATGACACAAAGCAAGGAAAAGGCCGATTCAAAGAGGTATTAGGTAATTTATGGTAATTTAGTCACAGACGCGTCTCTGTGAAATCCGGGTTGCTCCCACCTGGAGAGCGCGTCGCAGCCAGTGGTGCGCCACCTAATTTTATATTTTTTTGCATGCGATTTCTGTGTGACTGATGAGGAAGGAGGGGTGTGTGTGTGTGTGTAAATTTGGACAAAAGGACATCTTTTTTGTTGCCACTGGGATTAACGTGTGCTGAGTGCATGGGCACACAGGACCGATTAGAGGAAGTTACAAGCAAAGAACTTCCAGAAGGTGGGGAATTATTTGTAAGGAAGACCCCCCGGTATCCCCACAGGGCGACACGAACAACTAAAACATACCACATATACAAACACTCCTGTTCAAAAGCTCACGATACGATAGCAACATGCATGAACAACAAAACATTCAATGCTCAAGATACAAAAAAAACCCACACACATGTAATCTCTTCTACCAAAACACTATACTGTACATCTATCATCCAAACATATTGCTAAAGTTGTTCTCCCTTTGCTGTTGCTTCTACAGTGGAACCTCCCTTAAAAGACCTCCCATTATAAGACTCCCTCCCACATAAGACCAACTTCTCTGAGACATTGCCTTCTTTGTAAGTATTAAAATCACCTTTATAAGACCCCTCCCTTACAAGACCTCATTTTGCACGATTTTTGAAGGTCTTATAAGGGAGGTTCCACTGTACTGACAACAGAAACTGCTAAAGGAGGACAGTATTTTATAGAGAAAGAGGTGCAACAAGATGAGACTGACAAGAGTGGTGAGTGAGCACACCAGCAAGGACTACTTACGGTTGGACTCATTATCACTGGGAGGATGGACTGTCACACACAGCAACACATGCACACACACACACACACAGACAGAAAAAAATGGCAACCAAATCAAGATCAAGGCACAAAGCACAGAAACCCCACTTCAAAAACCAAAGATTAAAAAAGGGGAGGGGAAAACGTAGCAAGGGTTTAAACAGTGCACAGAGGTGTCATTCTTTAGTATGTTAGGCAATCTTAACTTAAAGACAACTTTCCAGTTTAATCATTCATAAAAACTAAGACTGAACACGATCAGGCCACATTTCCCAAACCCACCTATCACCTAGCTGTAAGCTTCTCTCACAAGTTGTAAGCCAACCAGCAGCCTAGATTTCAAACTGATTCTTAACTCTTTCTATACTAACCTGCGCTCTCGTCGCAGGGCATGCACACAACGCCTCGCTACTAAGGTAACGGGATATCGCATGTGAACTTTAAAAATTCATAGTTCATAGGTTAACAGTCATGCGTGCTTCAAATTGGCTCAGAGGGCTACTACTACGTTTCATTCATGCATCGACACTCACTGGCTGGCTGTAGGCTCTATTTTGGGACCTTAGTATGTAAATGAGCGGGGTAGCCTTATATTTTTGCTCTATAAATATACTGTTGCTTGACAAAACATGCATTTATTTTAAAATATCACAAGTCAAAGCTAAAACAGTGGATGCTTTGAAACTGTTGCAGGTGTTAGTCCTGTATATTGTGTACATATTGCCAACATTTCACGTTTGTATCTGTTACCATTATTTCGAAAATATTATTGGTAACTATGCAAATCGGCCAGTAGAGAACGCTTGCAAGGGGAAGCAACTGGCCAGCATAGAATGAGTTAACAATCTCTCTAACACTCTCCATGCCATTAATGATCCACACCAACAACAAACCAATACACACACACAAAACCCCCCCAAAAAACCCACAGATGATCAAGAAACTGCCAAGCATTTATGAAGGCCTAAGTATGCACTGTTTAAGATCATTACAAATTTATTGACCAAAAAGGATCAGCATTTGAAATTTCATGGAGATGGATATGCAGATCAGACTGAACAGATAGAAACGGTGTTAACAATGAACTTCAGTTTCACACTCTGAATGTGCACTCATGGTTGTGTCTTTCACGCAATTATCTTTAGAGATTACATCCAAATTCACATCCATCATCACAACAGTCCCGTATCCACCCTTCGTTACTTTTCTGCTACCGTACTTTATAATGAATTTGATAATAAAGTCAGCACAATACATTAACATTAGTTTCATAACAGCTCTGCCAAGATTACAACATAGAACGTTTCTGCATTCAACCTATTTGTTCTCTTGTTTGCAATTTTTCAGAATCCACATAGCTCGCAGATTAATAATTAAAAAAAAGTGTCAATGCCCAATGTCATGCAAACTTCACTAAATGCAGAGTTCCTAAATGTGAAATGTGAGCGTTAGTTCCAGTACATCGGCTATAAACAGCAAATTCGACTTGCCTAGGGTTTGGGCCTGTTCATGAGAGTTGATTCTACACCACACCAATGAGGAAGAGTTGCTTAAGTATTGTAGAGCTTTTTGACTTTTAATATATTTACAGTAGACAGATGATTAGCATGACAAAACTATTTCTAATTGCAATAGCAACGTTATATCGCTAATAAGAAAGCCATAACCACAAAGAAGATAGCTGGTTATAGAAGTTAGCTGGTTATAGAAGTTAGCTGGTTTTAACCCTTTCGTCGCCAGCCAATTTCCATCCCTAAAATACCATTAAACTTAACCTGGACAGAGAAAAAAGAAGATCTACAACATTGCAATTTCCTCTGTAGCATGTTTAACATTAGGCCTATCCTTACCTCCCAAAATTACGAAAATAGGGTCTTCAGATAACAGGCCCTGGTTTGATGCTTTTTAGTGACATGGGTGTTAAACCATTGTGGTGCAAAAATGCGACATTGGCGGTGAAAGGGTTAATAACAAGTTCAGGAAAGCAGAAAAATATGGCATTGTGTATTCAATCTCACTGAAAAGTCCACAAGATGATGAAATGTTGACTGTAATTTTATCCAGAGCTAGGAATAGGGCATGTGCCGCGTGCCGGCGACCTTGAATTTAACTGAGTTGAATTGGAAAGGTCAGTGTAACTCGGGCAGAATGAATGCGGGCAAATTAGTAGTCTAGTATAGAGAATGAACACTCGTGGCAAATGCCCTATTAGCTAGGCTTGAGTAAGCATGAACTAACAAGTTTATCTTAACAGCACTGTTTAAATGGTGTTATATTATTCAAATTTGATCAATTTAAAACGTTTATTCAGTTCCAGGTTAAATGCACTGGAATAGATACACAACTGCAGGCATTTGTTTTGGGCACACTCTATTTTCTTTTCATGTTAAAAGCAAGCCTTCACGTTCAATGCCAAACTAGGCCAGAAAGAAAGAAATGACAGCAAGACACAGTCTTACTCAATCCTTAATCCTTGACTGCCAAAGAAAATGTCAGGGGGAAAATGAAAAAGCGAACTTTAAAAGAGTTAATGTGGCCAAAAAATGGCCTGGAGAAGTAGCCCTCTAAAATTGTTTTAAGGTGGCACACTGCGCAGTTTTAGGACATTTTTTGTTCATTTTTGTTTCTCAGGAACTAATAAAGATAATCTTAATGAAATTTTGCACACTTATTCAGTACATAGTCCTGCCTATTTCCACCTAATTTGAAGTCTCTATGTGAAGGGGCTATGAAAATATGGTAGCCAAGCAAAGAATTTCACATGAAATCTTGGCCCCTTACCAGCGCTGGATTGAAGTGCTGCATGGTGATGCTGATCATTTCTCCACTTTGCCAAGACATCAAAGGGTGCAACTACACGACATTAGGCTGCTTGAGTCATTTACTTGTGTTCTTCATCTTGTCAAAACATTGTGAAAAATTACAGAATTCCATCAGGGTAATAAATATGATGAAGAACACGAGTAAATGACTCAAGCATTGTTAGTTGCACCATTTGATGTCTTGGCAAGAAGAAATGATCAGCATCACCATGCAGCACTTCAATCCAGCGCTGGTAAGGGGCCAAGATTTCATGTGAATTTTTTTTGGTTGGTTACCATACTTTCATAGTGCCTTCACACAGTCTTCAAATTTGGCATATATGGTCAGGGTCATGTTTTGCATCAGTGTGCAAAATTTCATGTAGATATCTTTATTAGTTCCTAAGAAACAAAAATGAACATAAATTGCCCCCAAAACATGCAGTGTGCCACCTTAAATCAAAAAACAAAAATGCATTCCAGGGTTATTCCCTTCCATGTGATGTCACCATCAAGCAGGTATATATATGATACATTATGTGGCAATCAGGGGGCTAAACAAAGGCGAGGCTATATAATATAAAAAAAAAGCTGGTTGCTAACCTGCATGTTGTTATAAAAGCACAAAGTTGTTACCACTAGATCACTAGCATTGAGAATGTCATGCACTAAATGCATGCCATGTCAGAGACTGCATGAGTGTATCATTGATAGCATGCTGCGCCCCTTACAACATCAAAATGCATTCCAAGTCATTTACAGAACAAATTGCTGGCAACTGAAAACCTCAAATATTTTGCCAAATAATTGATGGCATAAAACTGCATGCCAAATAACTAACAATAGGACTGCATGATAAATATTAATGATGGCACAAAACGGTATTTAACGTCACTGATAGGACATAACCGCATAAAGTCATTGAAGCCACAAGGCTATGTCATTAACAGCACAAATTATAGCATGTTGTCTCAATGTTGGCACAAAGCCACATGCCCAAATAACTGATAGAAAAATGCATGCCAAGTCACTGATGGCACAAAATCGCATGCCAAAATCACTGACAGCAAAAAAACCCAACTGCATGACAAATCAACAACAGCATAATAGTAATGCCCTTTTGAGGCTCAAAAAAATAAAAATAAAAAATAACAAAACAAAGAAAGCAACAACAAAAAATCCTGTCACTTGTTTCATAATGAAAATGCTCATAAACAAATGTGTAACTGTATGCCACTTCATAAACTATGCCGTACCACAAACGGCGCAGAATACGCTTCATGCCATATCGCCAAATGCTTGCCATGCCATGGCCTATGCAAACTCAGGCATGGTAGTGGGGGCAAAGTGAGTTTCGCGGAAGAATATCCAACCGATTCTGCATTTCATTTGAAAGATGTCGACTCAAACTAAAATGATGAAGTTGGGCGTCAAAAAGAAGAAGAAGAAAGAAAAAGAAGCACTAGGATCACAAATCTGTAAACGTGTGGCGTGAGCTAGGCCGCGCACGACTGCTAACTTCTGCGGGAAGTTGCTTGTTCAGTCATTCCATTCCGGTTCCGCAAAGTGATTGCATTTAACGTAATTTTTAGGCACCCGAGTGGGGGGGGGGGGGGGGGGGGGGGGAGAGCAAATTTTCACTTTCACGGAGGTCTACCATGCCTGAAACTGTACACCATTCTCACCCAGAGCTGGGCATATCAATGACAGTGTAAAGTCATGGTATACACACAAACATTGTCATACTGTGACACAACTTTGCACATTGATATAAATGGACAGCATGCAGCATCATTGGGGGAGCACTACAAGCTAAACTTGAAGAGGAAGAAAATAGTTACCTTCTGCAGAGACCATTCACAGACAAAACAAACCAATGAAAACACTGTTACCTCACATCCAAATGTACATAAAGAGTGTGCCTGTATCCCCGTTATTAGGAACCAGATCAATACCACCCCCCCCCCCCCCCCCCCCCAATTCATTTGAGAATTAAAGACCCACCAGGTCATGTGTCAAAATCACGGATTTCACAAAACGAAACATCATTTTAAAGAGCAGCCTCAATTTTAAGTTGGGGACATTTGTATGTGGGTCACAGTTACCTAGAAAAAAACCAAGGGACTTAATCGTGGTGGGTCAGTGTGTCTTTAAGATCAAGGTTAGATGGTGCTGAAAGTTTACATTTCTTATCCATCCAATTGCCATTGTTAAAACAAAACAAAAAATAAAGATGCACATTCACAATGTCAATGTAACAATAGGAATACTAAGATAGCGTTATTGAATATAAAACATTCAATAATATTAGCTGGATACCCATGCCATTATAAATTATAACAGAGAAACATATTTCAATTTTCGGAAACTTTCTTCCCCCCAGTTTGCTACACTTTGCTCTCATCTAATCTTGCCCAAACATACCATCTTACTGTCGCCTGTTCGTAAGGCAAGAAAGAAAAATAATTACATAAAAACCTATGGTCTTCAGAAAATGGTCAAATGTAAACTGATAAATTAGCTAGTTCAGTTGTTAATTTCATCACACTGGAGCAGGCTGGATAAATAATGTCATGCACTGATCATGAAGAGATGAGCATTTGGTCAGCTAAGTACACCAGAGTTTAGTAAACTTGTTATGACAGTTATTAACTTGTTAATTAATCATACAGGCAACTTAAGGTCCTGCATGTAGTTTTCAATGGCAACCACCCAGAAATTAACTCACACACACAATTAAGTAAGGACCAGTACCCTTAAACCTTAAACTCTCACAGAAGATTGACAGATGGGAAAACAAAAAGCTTACCTTCCACTGTAGACGATGCAGCAAGCAACATGCACATCACAAAAGAAAAACAACAACAGTAAAAATGTCTGTGTTATTGATGACTGACAAATGTAGATATTTTCTGCATGTTTAATCATTATACATTAATTTTTAATATTAAGAAGGGGTGGGGGTGGAGTACACGAATCATACGAGTGATTAAGGCAGCGCATTGCAATTTTTTGGGGGGTGGGGTGGGGTGGGGCAATTTTTGTTTCCCAGGAACTAATACAGATATTCACATGACATTTTGCACACTGATACAGTCCATTACCCTGACCATATATGCCAAATTTGAAGACTCTGTGTGAAGGTACTATGAAAGTATTAGGAGTCCACCTAAAAAAATTAATACGAAAACTTAGCCCTTTACCAGCAGAGATGAATCAATAAAGAAGGCAGAGAGAACGATAGACAGGGAGAAAGACAGATAGAGATAAAGACACAGGGGGGAGAAGAAGGAGGTGGGAGGAGCAGAAAGAAAGAGAGAGAGAGAGAGAGAGAGAGAGAGAGAGAGAGAGAGAGAGAGAGAGATTTACTAAAGATTCTTAAGAAACTTTCTAATATTTGCACACACACACCTTTAAACCTCAATCTTTAACATTTTGCTCATGTTTTATTTCATTTAACTTACACATTTTATTAACACAAACTTTTATCAACCAACTGTTTCTCCAATCAACAAATCAATGGTGAAATGCCAAATGGTACCAGCATTCTTCTCAGGTAAAAGCCAAAAGGTACTACGATCCTTCCTTATTCTTTTTTGTCATACCACCTTCTGGCTTTCACCTGAGAAGAGTGACCGTATCTTCTGGCATCTAATACTCACAAATTGTACAGAGGACTTACATTCATCTGCTGAGACATCTTCGCTGCCACTCTGCTCTTTGCTCTTAGAAAACAGTCGCCCCCAGTGGAAATTTTTCTTCTTGTCTTTGGACAACGATGACGTACTTTGCTGTTAATCAGAGAAAACTTTTCAATAAAAGGTAAACAATTCAAGATAGGAAATAATTGCATTTATTATTGCTTTTACATCACAATAAAGAAACTGCAATAAAGAAACTGTAAGCTTTCAAGCTTAAACCAGACCTGTTTACCCCCTACACAAGTTTTGAGTAGTCTGGATAGCTGAAATAAGTAGTTCTGGTGCAAAAGGTGTAGTTTTATTAATTAAACCATCAAACAATGTTCATTGAAAATGAGTAATTAGAGCATTATTTTCAATTTTGAAGAGTAGTAGAGGTCCAAATTAAGTAGAATACTACTCGAAAAGAGTAGAGTAAACAGGTCTGTTAAACGCTCAGACATAAACCAACAGTTGGCAATCTCAAAACTGAGTTCTTCTTTAAACGTTGCTGCAGAAACAGAACACTTTTTAACTATAGATCCAATAACAAAGAAACAAATAGAAGAAACTAACGAGAAATCAGAAACAACAAATGAACAATGATTGTAGAATTGAGAACAAAAATCAATCTAAGAAAACAAAGCAAACAAACAAACAAAACACACAAATAAAAGCCATAAGAAATGGACTTTGAAGCATTTAATCTGTACACAAAAATGGATGATTTTATTTAATATAACTATCTATTCTATCTATATACTTACCGTTTCACTACGAATGAGTTATCTCTTCCAATTTGGAGCTAATGCCAATTACCAAAGACCAAAAAAGTCTTAGTCTTCACAAGACTAACTTACTTCCCTTGGTCTGGTTTAGCAATACCACTGAGCTGCTGTGGATCCCCTTCCTGACGTCACTTCCGGGGAGCCAACTTTGAATCATGATAAATTTTTTGACTAATCGACTCGCAACGATGTTTTCGTCGGAGGGAGGTGGGTGGGAACCTTTGATCGTAGTGAAACGGTAAGTATATAGATAGAATAGATAGTTATATTAAATAAAATCATCCAATCTATTCTATCATGTTACCGTTTCACTACGAATGAGTTGTTTCCCAACGAGGAGGTGGGTAAGAAAAAACATTGTTGAATTTTTAACTTTCCAACAAAGAGCAAACATTTCATACCCATTATATCCAAAAAGCGGGATTACCCAGGGTATCCCCGTGATAGCACCGGAAGCATCCGTATGAACATATAATTTCATTCCCCCAACAGGCATATACATATATATGCATCCCAATAAACAATAACAACATAAATTACCGTTAGACCAAGGAGACAGGGGTCTGTGCCAGCACCAGCTTCCTGATGCCGTAGGTATCATTTTGTCTCCTGGCGGAGAAATGTCGTAGATAGAAGTTCAAGAACGTGGTCTCTGACTTCCAGTAGGCGGCCTCCAAGACGCTGGATAAGGCCACACCCTTGATCATGGCCAAGGAGGAGCTGATAGCCCGAATTTCATGGGCTCTCAGGGGGTTTTGGGGCAAGGATTTGTCAGCGTTTGAGTATGCTAATTTTATAGCATCTATCAGCCACCTAGAAATGGTGGATTTCGAAATGTCTTTCATGTATTTGTCATTCAGTGAAACGAACAGGCGTCGTTTGTGCCCTCGGAACTGAGAAGTTCTCTTCAAGTATAACCGAAGGGCTCTAACTGGACATAGGAATCTGTCGGTGTCATCAGGAGCCAGAATGGTGCAAAGACTCTGAACTGTCACTGAAGGAGAGGACGCCTGAGCGGACTGGTTCTTAGCACGAAACTCCGGAAGAAAAGACAGTGTCATGGATTGATCCGAAGAATTGAACTCAATATCCGAACCTAGACCGCTAAGAGCATGGACGCCACTAACCCGCCTAGCCGTAGCTAAAGACAATAGAAAAACTGTCTTGTATGTCAACAACTTGAAAGACAACGATGCTAAAGGTTCACATTGATCCCGAAGAAAGGACAGAACAACGAACAAATCCCACTGAGGAAGGCGAACGCCCGAGGACACAGACTTGTTGCGGACTGCATCAATCAGATGTGAAAGTTCAATAGCTAAGGAAAAAGAAGGATTTCTCTTGCCCGTAGCTACCGTTATAGTATGCACAACAGAAGCCTTGTATCCATTTAACGTCTGAGCGGATAAGCCGCGGTTCTGGTGGAGGTGAGCCAAAAACTGAGTAAACTCCGGACCGGAAGGATCTAACGGAGAAATGCCATGGGACAAACAGAAACCATACCATGAGGCCCACCGTATGTCATATAGTTTGTTAGTACTCTGTCGTCTCGCCTTGAGTACTAAGTCCACAGTTTGTTCTGAGAGTCCGCGTGCTCGCAGGCCTGACCGCATAGTAGCCATGCGGTCAGCTGAAACAGTTGGGGGTTGGCGTGGCCGACTCCCGTGCGTGGCTGAAGCAGAGTGTCTTTTGTGAGACGAAGAGGGACGCTTGGAACGTGTGAGAGGCTGGTGAGCTCCGGGAACCAAGGGCTGGTCTCCCAGAATGGGGCGATGATGATCAGCCGGGGTAGATCGCGGCTGTATTTCTCGAGTACCTTGGGTAGGAGAGACGTTGGAGGGTATGCATACGCCGACATTCCTGTCCAGGGCATCGAGAAGGCGTTGCGCGCTAGTGCCTGAGGGTCCCTCATAGGTGATACGTAGACCGGCAGCCTGCAGTTGAACCTCGTGGCGAACAGGTCCACGTGCGGTTTCCCCCAGAGGGACCACAGTGGGAGGAGAGACTGATGTGCAATAGTCCATTCCGTGGGTAGGATCTGGCCCTTTCTGCTGAGCTGGTCCGCTAAAACGTTCAGTTTTCCCGGGACATACTCCACCGACAGGGAGATTTGTTTGGCTTGAGCCCACAGAAGGATCTCCTCCGCTTTTCTCGAGAGAGCAGGCGATCGTGTTCCACCTTGACGGCGCAGGTAAGACAGGGCTGTCGTATTGTCGCCGCAAACGGTGACCCACTTGCCGGTGAGACAAACTGCAAACGACTTGAGGGCCCTCGCCACCGCTTCCAATTCCAGCAGATTGATGTGAAAGAGTGTCTCTGCGAGAGTCCACTTGCCTGAAGCCTCCCTGTCGTCGAGGTGTGCACCCCAACCAGTTTTGGAAGCGTCCGTGTGAAGGAACAGTTGTTGCTGAAGAGGTCTGATAGGAACCGTTTGGTTGACCCAGGCACGGTCTGTCCACTGTTCGGTTGCCTCTAGAAACCAGTCCCCTAGCATCACTTGGTGTTCCAGCTGAAGGCGAGAGATCTTTCTCTGAGCCAGCAAGCGTTGCAGTGGCCGTTTGTGGACCCGAGCCAGAGGAAGAAGGTCCGCTACTGATTCCATCAGCCCGAGTAGACGGAGTAACTGGCGGGCAGAAGCTGAGGTTTTCTGTCTGAGGGCAGTGACCGACTCCACGAGGGCTAGAATCCTGCTGTCTGACGGCCGAACGGTGAATTGGACGGTGTTGAAAGACATGCCCAGGTAGTTGAAAGAGGTTGATGGAGTCAGATCCGATTTGATGTCGTGGATACGAAACCCCAGAGAAGCGGACAGTTGAACCAGGGTTTCCGTTTGACTCAAGCAGAGTGCGCGAGAGGACGCCAGTAGAAGCCAGTCGTCCAGGTAGACGCGAAGGCGGATGGATTGTGCCCTGGCAATCCGCACAAGTTCCTTGGTGACTCTCGTAAAAATCCAAGGGGCTGGCGACAGGCCGAAGGGCAGGGCCACAAACTGGAACGTCTGTTGCCTCCAGACAAAGCGAAGGAACTTCTGCCGCGACGGGTGAATGCCCACATGGAAATATGCGTCGCGCAGGTCGATGGATGTAGCCCAATCGTTCTGAAGAATGGACAGACGGATGGAAGCGGCTGTCTCCATCTTGAACTTGTCCGTACGGATGTACTTGTTCAGAGGGGAAAGGTCCAAGACAGGGCGAAACTCTCCGTTCTTTTTGGGGACTACAAACAGGCGAGAGTAGAACCCCGAGTCCACCGGGGCCACTGGAATGATGGCTCCCTTCTGCTGTAGAGAGGCGACTTCTTTGTCGAGAGCTTCGAATTTTGCCCGGTCTTGGGGTGCTGGGAAGGAGATTGGGTGAGAGGACAGGGGAGGTTCCTGAGTAAACTGGAACCTGTAGCCTGCCCGCACGACCTGAAGGATCCAAGTATTTTCGACCAAACGTTCCCATGAAGGAAGGCATTCCCACAGAGAACCAACGCTTGTATCGGCCGAAAAACCTGGACCCTCCACAGATCGAGCGGGCTTTAATGAAAAGGCTGTTTCCGCCCCGAGAACGCGGTACGGCTGAATCGGGGCGGACCCGAAGCAGCCGATCCACGTCCTGAGAACGAGGAACCACGGGCTGAAGAGGGGGGAGTGGGCTGGAAAGCGGGACGGTGGCGCTGACCTGAAGACTGGTTGTAGGGGAAGCGAGAAACACGACCCCTAGAAGACATCATCCTGGAGGGAGTGTGACTGGCTGGCTTGAACTCTGTGCGTGCGCGCTTAGGTTGAGGAGCGGCAAAACTCTGACTCGCAGCCTTACGAGCCCACATCATGAGCTGTTCTTGAGAGAGATCGTTCCTCCGTTTCTTGGAGCCTTCCAGAACGTCCTTGACCGTGTTCGGGTGGAAGGTGGCGGAAGGATGGGACGGGCAGGAACGTAGCGTGGAGCGTTCTTCGAGGTCCAGTCGGAGTTTACAAGCCCGGACCACAGAGTCTCTGTAAGTAGCAGCCAGTTGAACCCTGGTGCTAGAAGCCACTGACGAAATCGAGTTCACTGCTTTGTTGAGCGAAGCCAAACAAACACCCAATGCACGTTCATCTATGGACTCAAGCAGGCTGAAATCTTCTGGTTTAGCCGTTGTGGTGGAGCCCACTATCTGGGACAGAGTCTGCAGCATGGAGGTAGCGAGAGAAGCGGCTCGGAGAACAGCGTAAGACGATCTTTCCAAGTTGTTAAACGAGGACTGTGAGAAAGAGACCGTCGATTGTCCTCTCTGTGGCCTAAAATCCAGAGATTGTTTCTCTTGAGGAGACACACTCGAGTGCGAAGGCACAGGCACAAAGGTACTGGATAGCTGAAACGGGGGGAAGAAGTCTTTCTTCAGGAATGTCCCCGCACGAGAAGGAATTGGGTCCGGTTGACGTGGAGGGGGACCGTCGTCCTCCTCGGTCAGAATCTGAGGCTGAGTCCAGAGAATAGAGTCAGCACGTCGAAGCTCTTGGCGAATAAACGGCGAAGTGTGAAGAGCAAGTCTTGCTTCTTTCGGAGCCTGTAATTCTCCGAAAAACTGTGGCTGTTCCTTGCTGGAATTCGACTCAGAAAGAGGCATCGGTTTGATGTCCTGACAGTATGGACGGAGAATATCCAAGTATCCTTGATAGTTCCCGGTAGAAGGAACTGGTTCCACTTGTACAGGGGGCTCAGAACAGAAGCTGCCCTGCTCCACCCGTGAGAAACGATCAACGTCCTGATCTGTTTCGTCACCAGGGTGTTGATGATCGGAAAATCTCTCGCGCATGACCCGACGAACTTCGTCTCTCACTGCTGAGTCAAATTCGCTGTCATCCTCGGAGTAAGGCGGAAGAAAATCATCTTCGACAGGAGAAACATGTAGACCCAGGCCAGAGTTCCTAGAGGGAAGCCCATGCGGAGTTTCATCCGTTGAAAATCTCTCTGTAGCCGAGACTGTTCTGCGCCGTGACAGCATAGTTCGTTCTGACGGGTCAACGGACGTTGTCCGTATGCGGTCCGTGCCGACAGTGCCCACGGGCACGGTGCTACCGGTACGGGTAGCAGTTTCTAGTGTCACGTGACCGTGTTTCATTGGTTCACGGATGACGGAGCCGTTATCTGCCTCGCCCCACGGGCGGCCGGAGTCCCCATGACGGGTACCGGTTTGGGACCGCACATGACCGGACTTCTTCCAGCCCCGCGCCATGCTGCCGCTCCCGGACAAACCGGGCGGACTTACAGGTCTAGAGTTACGAATTTGCCAGTTTCTGGGAGAATCCATCCGTGGAATCACACACTCACGTGAACGGGAGTCGTAGACCGGTACCGTGTCCGTCCCCGACGGTCAGAGAAGTGTCCGTCGAGATTTTCATCCATTGAGAAGATCGGTATGCCGGTCTTCCTCTCCAAACTGGCCAGTTGGTCCGTCGAGTAAGAGGTTGAAACAGCCGTTTCAAATCCGTCGAAACTTCGAGAATGGTAAGGCACTCTGTCTCTGAGGTTCTCATCCGCCAAACTTGGCGGTTCATCCAATGGTAGAGTCACAGTCAAGTTTTGTATTTGTCCTAGTCGTGGTGGGCCTCATTGAACCACCTGACATCGAAACCAAAGAAGAGGACGGGACCAAAACTAAACCCTTGTTCTGTAATTCTGCCAGCATATCGGAGACTAAAGTAGAGGAATCTACTAAAGAAATGACATGTTCCGTCTGCTCCACAGACGGCTCCGACACAGCAGAAGTACTAGAAGAAGAATGAGTGGGAAGGAGGGGGGGAGGGGGGGCCCGCACTTTCTTCTTCGAAGACGAAGAAGAAGAAGACGACCTAGACTTAGAACTAGACTCTTTCTTCGAACTAGAACTAGAACTAGGGGTAGGGGTAGAAAGGAACTTCCCTTTCTCATCCCTAGACTGCTTAGACGACGACGACGAAGTAGAAGCAGAAGGCACAGAAGTGACACCGATGTCCGACATGTTAACAACGAGGGCACAAAACCGGTGTCAAACAACAATCAAATAATTTCACTTTAACCAAAATTCGATCCCAAAAATCAAATTAAAATTATACACTGACAATACCTGTTACCCAAGGGGCAAAAGGGAACACAAAGAAGGTAGAATGGCAAGGAAAATAGCTTGAAAATGAATTAAATTTGCAGAGCAAAAAAGAACATGGCAGCTCCAATTGGAAAATTTTTATTATGATTCAAAGTTGGCTCCCCGGAAGTGACATCAGGAAGGGGATCCACAGCAGCTCAGTGGTATTGCTAAACCAGACCAAGGGAAGTAAGTTAGTCTTGTGAAGACTAAGACTTTTTTGGTCTTTGGTAATTGGCATTAGCTCCAAATTGGAAGAGATAACTCATTCGTAGTGAAACGGTAACATGATAGAATAGATTGATAAATTAACATGGAAAAACAAAAGATAATTATCCGTTAGATTAAAAAGATTTACTAAAAAATGCAATGGTGCATGACGAAAAGTGTTAAAAATTAGATAATGAAAAGGACAAAGCAACAACAAAAAGAGACCATGAAGAGGTATGCTCACTTTATCTGATGAGGTGCTATTTTTGCCTGTAAACTTGACATTTTTCAACCTCGCTCGCTCTTTTCTTTCGACTCTGCAAACAGAAAACAGAAGGATAAGCTCATATTCATTCCCACTGGGAGAGATTAACCCTTTCACCGCAAGCCATTTTTCAACCAAAAAGTGTCATTGAACTTAACTGGGTAGAGAAGAAAAATTATATGCAACATTGGGAGTTTCTCTGCGACATGTATAACATTAGGCCTATCCTTACCTCCCAAAATTAAGAAAATAGGGTCTTTGGATTACAGTCCCTGATTTGATGCCTTTTAGAGATATGGGTGCTAAATCACTGTGGTGCATAAATGCAACATTGGCGGTGAAAGGGGTAATTAATTCTTCTAGTGCCATGTATTTTTTTGATGTTTTAGGTTGTTCGTTGCATCTCAACCGACAAGAGGGGAGTACCTGAAGGAAATAAAGAAAAGTTAAGTATTTGAAGCCATTCCCAGGTATCTTTATGAAAAAAATGATTCCTATAAAAAAAAGATTCCTAGAAGAAAAAAACAACAACCTACCACTGTACCAGTCAACTTGTAGTGCACAGGATCCATGGTCCTTACCTGCGTTTACTGGGGACGATGCCCATGCCCTCCTACCACTGTACCAGTCAACTGGCAGGGCACAGGATCCATGGTCCTTACCTGCGTTTACTGGGGACGATGCCCAGGCCCTCCTACCACTGTACCAGTCAACTGGCAGGGCACAGGATCCATGGTCCTTACCTGCGTTTACTGGGGACGATGCCCATGCCCTCCTCCTACCACTGTACCAGTCAACTGGCAGGGCACAGGATCCATGGTCCTTACCTGCGTTTACTGGGGACGATGCCCATGCCCTCCTCCCACTGTACCAGTCAACTGGCAGGGCACAGGATCCATGGTCCTTACCTGCGTTTACTGGGGACGATGCCCATGCCCTCCTCTCACTGTACCAGTCAACTGGCAGGGCACAGGATCCATGGTCCTTACCTGCGTTTACTGGGGACGATGCCCATGCCCTCCTCCCACTGTACCAGTCAACTGGCAGGGCACAGGATCCATGGTCCTTACCTGCGTTTACTGGGGACGATGCCCATGCCCTCCTCTCACTGTACCAGTCAACTGGCAGGGCACAGGATCCATGGTCCTTACCTGCGTTTACTGGGGACGATGCCCATGCCCTCCTCTCACTGTACCAGTCAACTGGCAGGGCACAGGATCCATGGTCCTTACCTGCGTTTACTGGGGACGATGCCCATGCCCTCCTCTCACTGTACCAGTCAACTGGCAGGCCACAGGATCCATGGTCCTTACCTGCGTTTACTGGGGACGATGCCCAGGCCCTCCTCCTCCTCCTGACCTCCCACTGTACCAGTCAACTGGCAGGGCACAGGATCCATGGTCCTTACCTGCGTTTACTGGGGACGATGCCCATGCCCTCCTCCCACTGTACCAGTCAACTGGCAGGGCACAGGATCCATGGTCCTTACCTGCGTTTACTGGGGACGATGCCCATGCCCTCCTCTCACTGTACCAGTCAACTGGCAGGGCACAGGATCCATGGTCCTTACCTGCGTTTACTGGGGACGATGCCCATGCCCTCCTCCTCCCCCTCGGGCGTGATCCTCCTGGCCTGCCACCACTCATCATCGCTGGCGTTGGTCACGTGCAGGATGTCCCCGTAGTGGAACCCCAGCCCTCTGCTGGGCAGACCGCTGTCCTTGGAAGGGTCGTAGTCAAACAAGGCTCTGTGACACATCACAAAGAGAATAATAAAAGGTCAATCATGATGATCAAATTTGTGATGTGCAAGATGTCCCTGTAATGGAACCCCAGGCGTCAGAAACACAAAATGAAAAGAATAATAAAAGTTAAATAATGATAAGTTGGTCACATGCAGGGTGTCCCCGTAATGGAAGGGTCATAGTCAAACAAGGCTCTGTGACACATCACAAAAAGAATAATAAAAGTTCAATAATGATGATAAGTTGGTCACATGTAGGATGTCCCTGTAATGGAACCCCAGTCCTCAGATGTCCCTGGAAGGGTCATAGTCAAGCAAGGCTCTGAAACACATCACAAAAAGAATAATTAAAGTTAAGTAATGATGATAAGTTTGTGGCATATAGGATGCCTCAAAAGTGCAACCCCAGCCCTCCGCTGTCCTAGGAAGGGGCGTAGTCAAACATGCCTCTGAAATATACAATGAAAAGAATAACATTAAACATTACAGTTAAATAATGATCATATGACTTGGTAGCACGTAATTGGAAGGGTTGTAGTCAAACAAGGCTCTGAAATATACAATGAAAAGAATAACATTAACATTACAGTTAAATAATGATGATCATATGACTCAGTAACACGCAATTGGAAGGGTTCTGTCAAACAGTTAAATAATGATGATCATATGACTCAGTAAGTTAGTAACACGCAATTGGAAGGGTTCTGTCAAACAAGGCACCGAAACAGTCATGCAAACCTATGAAATGTGCAGCTGCTCTCACAGAACACTGAACCATTCATGGGAAATTCCTTTGGAAATATGTACAAAAGTCGGGTTCATCTTGGTTCCTGGAAGCACTCACAACTCATATCTTGCTGTCCAACTACTGAACATGGATATGGTGCATCTAATATCCTACCCATGATCGATCTTTAAACTTCAGTTGAAAACATTTATCAACATTATTTTGCCAAATATTTTTTTAATCAACACCTATCTCATAATAGACGATTTTCGGAAAAAAACCCTAGGGGAGAGCACTTCGTGAAAATTAGAGTTGTTTACTTCCATTACTCGGTCAAATACCATAGCAACAATGGCGTTGAAGCTTGAAACCACAGGGTGCGAGTCAAAGACTTGCAAACATTTTTTTTTATAAAACTTAGGGGTGGCCAGTGGCCACAAACTAATAAAATATGCAAAATGTGACGTACAACTATAAATGACATACATTTTTAGAATGACGCCGTGTTCTAAGTGCTGTATGTCTGCTAAAAAACATGAGTCAATAGGTTATGAGAGCTGATGGTAGAGGGACTTCCCCTGTTTGACCGATTGAATTAGGCAAGATCACTCCCACACACCATGAAATTACTCCCCTTAATTATTTCCGAACAATTCCTATTGACAACTCGGCTTAAGAACCCTTGGTGACTGTAAACACATTATTACAAAAGGTTCACCATCAAATGGAGGTAATCTTACCTGACGTAGAGTGTGCGTTTCTGTGTGGTGCGTAGGCTTCCTGTGCTGGTGTTCATCATCTGTTCTCTCAGGTCCTGAATCTTGGCTTCAAACCGGTCATAGTCTGCAACAGAGAACATCCAATGTCAGATGCATGTATGTGAATTGCATATTGAAAAGTAGATTCATGATGACTCAAAACGGATGAACCCAAAACGCTGGATAACTCACTCATTTTGGTGTCCCAGTTTAAAACTCTTTATTCTAAAAAGTCTTAAGATATTGGCTACCTCAAAATAAAAATTCTGCTATATTTTTGTGACATTATAAAGCGCATCTATATTATAATGCGCTAAGGATCCGAGGAGGGGACCCTAAAAACTCGAGTACCGCGTAAATGTCGGACTTACGCTCACGATGCGGGTTGAGATACGCGCTTCGTCTATTTATTCCGCTAGGTCGTATCAACATTTTGCTTTTGAAAGTTGATTTTGAAGGCAAAATGTTGCTCGCATGTCAATTGGCATTATTTTGAAGCTGCGTGATCTGGTCCGACTTGAATGCTTTCCTTTCTTCCTCTCATAATGTCATTTTTACAGCGACTTTCGAAGAAGCCTTAATAGCTCGATAGGTTAGGATGCTGCTTCGCAAATCCGTAGGTCGTGTAGGTCGCAGGTTCGAGTCTGCCCCTCGCCACAATTGTTTGTTGTTTTTCTTGGGGTTTTTGGGAGGAGGCTTTTCATCATTTTTTTTAAAGGAGAGGGGAGTGGGCGGAAGGGAGGGGGAAAGCAGGATAGGGGAAACCCCAAGCGAAGCTAGGAAGGAGAAGAGGGAGGCGAGTACCTTCTGGAAGTTTGGAAAGCTGGGGGTGGGCGGAGGGGGGACACGGGGAGGAGGAAAGCAGGATAGGGGAAACCCCAAGCGAAGCTAGGAAGCACAGATGCTTCATGCTGCCGTGCGGAGCATGGGTGAGTGGGCAGAATGGAGGGGTGCTGCCGTGCGGAGCACGGGTTTATCTAATGGGTTTTATTTAGGGGAAAATATTACCGTATAGTATGAAAAATACAGTACTTCACAAAGATCCAATCATGTTGGACTAAAATACAGTACTTCACAAAGATCCAATCATGTTGGACTTATGAAATCGATTCCTTGCACAAATAATCAATTTGAAAGATATACAGTACACAATATACACCCAGCTCAATGAGAGAGTGTGGTTTTATATTCTATTGAAATTCTTGACACAAATGCTACTTTATTATAGACATATTTCAATACTTGTGTATTCTTGTAAACATTATAGTTTACATTATTTAAAGAGAAATTATCAATAAAAACAAAACCAAACCCAAGTGAGAGAGAAGGGCAAGAGAGAGTAAAGAGAGATAGAGACAGGGGGGGAGAAGGGAGGGAGGGAGGGAGATGGGAAGATAGAATTTCAGATAGTAATCATTTGAACATTTTCACTTTAACATAACATAAAAAGATTGTAAAATTTTAAATCATGCTTTCTTTCATTTAAACTCTTCTTCTCTAGAACAAATGAAAAAAAACCTTTCCAATGTCAAGGCGAAAACTTGAAAACCAACCTTCAGGTTTGTACTGTGCTATGATCTCCACGGTGTCTCCCGCCCGTTTCAAGGCTTGTGCGGCCTCCTCGTGTGTGGCTCGCTGCAGGTCGACACCATTCACCTGTCAACACATCATCAAACTAATCATTCTCAGATCATCAGAAGCATACATAGACAGTTGGACTTTAGTTGTTTCAAGCTTTGCAGGTCGACACCATTCACCTGTCAACACATCATCAAACTAATCATTCTCTGATCATCAGAAGCATACATAGACAGTTGGACTTTAGTTGTTTCAAGCTTTGCATGTCGACACCATTCACCTGTCAACACATCATCAAACTAATCATTCTCAGATCATCAGAAGCATACATAGACAGTTGGACTTTAGTTGTTTCAAGCTTTGCAGGTCGACACCATTCACCTGTAAACACATCATCAAACTAATCATTCTCTGATCATCAGAAGCATACATAGACAGTTGGACTTTAGTTGTTTCAAGCTTTGCAGGTAGACACCATTCACCTGTCAACACATCATCAAACTAATCATTCTCTGATCATCAGAAGCATACATAGACAGTTGGACTTTAGTTGTTTCAAGCTTTGCAGGTTGACACCATTCACCTGTCAACACATCATCAAACTAATCATTCTCTGATCATCAGAAGCATACATAGACAGTTGGACTTTAGTTGTTTCAAGCTTTGCATGTCGACACCATTCACCTGTCAACACATCATCAAACTAATCATTCTCAGATCATCAGAAGCATACATAGACAGTTGGACTTTAGTTGTTTCAAGCTTTGCAGGTAGACACCATTCACCTGTCAACACATCATCAAACTAATCATTCTCTGATCATCAGAAGCATACATAGACAGTTGGACTTTAGTTGTTTCAAGCTTTGCAGGTCGACACCATTCACCTGTCAACACATCATCAAACTAATCATTCTCAGATCATCAGAAGCATACATAGACAGTTGGACTTTAGTTGTTTCAAGCTTTGCAGGTAGACACCATTCACCTGTCAACACATCATCAAACTAATCATTTTCAGATCATCAGAAGCATACATAGACAGTTGGACTTTAGTTGTTTCAAGCTTTGCAGGTCGACACCATTCACCTGTCAACACATCATCAAACTAATCATTCTCAGATCATCAGAAGCATACATAGACAGTTGGACTTTAGTTGTTTCAAGCTTTGCAGGTCGACACCATTCACCTGTCAACACATCATCAAACTAATCATTCTCAGATCATCAGAAGCATACATAGACAGTTGGACTTTAGTTGTTTC
Organism: Phymorhynchus buccinoides; assembly: GCA_017654935.2. Classification (NCBI taxonomy): domain Eukaryota; kingdom Metazoa; phylum Mollusca; class Gastropoda; order Neogastropoda; family Raphitomidae; genus Phymorhynchus; species Phymorhynchus buccinoides. The sequence goes on along the minus strand of CM065681.1, from coordinate 20,867,109 downwards.
AAGCTTTGCAGGTAGACACCATTCACCTGTCAACACATCATCAAACTAATCATTCTCAGATCATCAGAAGCATACATAGACAGTTGGACTTTAGTTGTTTCAAGCTTTGCAGGTAGACACCATTCACCTGTCAACACATCATCAAACTAATCATTCTCAGATCATCAGAAGCATACATAGACAGTTGGACTTTAGTTGTTTCAAGCTTTGCAGGTAGACACCATTCACCTGTCAACACATCATCAAACTAATCATTCTCTGATCATCAGAAGCATACATAGACAGTTGGACTTTAGTTGTTTCAAGCTTTGCAGGTAGACACCATTCACCTGTAAACACATCATCAAACTAATCATTCTCTGATCATCAGAAGCATACATAGACAGTTGGACTTTAGTTGTTTCAAGCTTTGCAGGTAGACACCATTCACCTGTCAACACATCATCAAACTAATCATTTTCTGATCATCAGAAGCATACATAGACAGTTGGACTTTAGTTGTTTCAAGCTTTGCAGGTCGACACCATTCACCTGTCAACACATCATCAAACTAATCATTCTCAGATCATCAGAAGCATACATAGACAGTTGGACTTTAGTTGTTTCAAGCTTTGCAGGTCGACACCATTCACCTGTCAACACATCATCAAACTAATCATTCTCTGATCATCAGAAGCATACATAGACAGTTGGACTTTAGTTGTTTCAAGCTTTGCAGGTTGACACCATTCACCTGTCAACACATCATCAAACTAATCATTCTCAGATCATCAGAAGCATACATAGACAGTTGGACTTTAGTTGTTTCAAGCTTTGCATGTCGACACCATTCACCTGTCAACACATCATCAAACTAATCATATTCTGATCATCAGAAGCATACATAGACAGTTGGACTTTAGTTGTTTCAAGCTTTGCAGGTAGACACCATTCACCTGTCAACACATCATCAAACTAATCATTCTCTGATCATCAGAAGCATACATAGACAGTTGGACTTTAGTTGTTTCAAGCTTTGCAGGTAGACACCATTCACCTGTCAACACATCATCAAACTAATCATTCTCTGATCATCAGAAGCATACATAGACAGTTGGACTTTAGTTGTTTCAAGCTTTGCAGGTAGACACCATTCACCTGTAAACACATCATCAAACTAATCATTCTCTGATCATCAGAAGCATACATAGACAGTTGGACTTTAGTTGTTTCAAGCTTTGCAGGTAGACACCATTCACCTGTCAACACATCATCAAACTAATCATTCTCTGATCATCAGAAGCATACATAGACAGTTGGACTTTAGTTGTTTCAAGCTTTGCAGGTCGACACCATTCACCTGTCAACACATCATCAAACTAATCATTCTCTGATCATCAGAAGCATACATAGACAGTTGGACTTTAGTTGTTTCAAGCTTTGCAGGTCGACACCATTCACCTGTCAACACATCATCAAACTAATCATTCTCTGATCATCAGAAGCATACATAGACAGTTGGACTTTAGTTGTTTCAAGCTTTGCAGGTAGACACCATTCACCTGTCAACACATCATCAAACTAATCATTTTCTGATCATCAGAAGCATACATAGACAGTTGGACTTTAGTTGTTTCAAGCTTTGCAGGTCGACACCATTCACCTGTCAACACATCATCAAACTAATCATTCTCTGATCATCAGAAGCATACATAGACAGTTGGACTTTAGTTGTTTCAAGCTTTGCAGGTCGACACCATTCACCTGTCAACACATCATCAAACTAATCATATTCTGATCATCAGAAGCATACATAGACAGTTGGACTTTAGTTGTTTCAAGCTTTGCAGGTCGACACCATTCACCTGTCAACACATCATCAAACTAATCATTCTCTGATCATCAGAAGCATACATAGACAGTTGGACTTTAGTTGTTTCAAGCTTTGCAGGTCGACACCATTCACCTGTCAACACATCATCAAACTAATCATTCTCTGATCATCAGAAGCATACATAGACAGTTGGACTTTAGTTGTTTCAAGCTTTGCATGTCGACACCATTCACCTGTCAACACATCATCAAACTAATCATATTCTGATCATCAGAAGCATACATAGACAGTTGGACTTTAGTTGTTTCAAGCTTTGCAGGTAGACACCATTCACCTGTCAACACATCATCAAACTAATCATTTTCTGATCATCAGAAGCATACATAGACAGTTGGACTTTAGTTGTTTCAAGCTTTGCAGGTCGACACCATTCACCTGTCAACACATCATCAAACTAATCATTTTCTGATCATCAGAAGCATACATAGACAGTTGGACTTTAGTTGTTTCAAGCTTTGCAGGTCGACACCATTCACCTGTCAACACATCATCAAACTAATCATTCTCTGATCATCAGAAGCATACATAGACAGTTGGACTTTAGTTGTTTCAAGCTTTGCAGGTCGACACCATTCACCTGTCAACACATCATCAAACTAATCATTCTCTGATCATCAGAAGCATACATAGACAGTTGGACTTTAGTTGTTTCAAGCTTTGCAGGTCGACACCATTCACCTGTCAACACATCATCAAACTAATCATTCTCTGATCATCAGAAGCATACATAGACAGTTGGACTTTAGTTGTTTCAAGCTTTGCAGGTCGACACCATTCACCTGTAAACACATCATCAAACTAATCATTCTCTGATCATCAGAAGCATACATAGACAGTTGGACTTTAGTTGTTTCAAGCTTTGCAGGTAGACACCATTCACCTGTCAACACATCATCAAACTAATCATTCTCAGATCATCAGAAGCATACATAGACAGTTGGACTTTAGTTGTTTCAAGCTTTGCAGGTCGACACCATTCACCTGTCAACACATCATCAAACTAATCATTTTCTGATCATCAGAAGCATACATAGACAGTTGGACTTTAGTTGTTTCAAGCTTTGCATGTCGACACCATTCACCTGTCAACACATCATCAAACTAATCATTCTCAGATCATCAGAAGCATACATAGACAGTTGGACTTTAGTTGTTTCAAGCTTTGCAGGTCGACACCATTCACCTGTCAACACATCATCAAACTAATCATATTCTGATCATCAGAAGCATACATAGACAGTTGGACTTTAGTTGTTTCAAGCTTTGCAGGTAGACACCATTCACCTGTCAACACATCATCAAACTAATCATTCTCTGATCATCAGAAGCATACATAGACAGTTGGACTTTAGTTGTTTCAAGCTTTGCAGGTCGACACCATTCACCTGTAAACACATCATCAAACTAATCATTCTCTGATCATCAGAAGCATACATAGACAGTTGGACTTTAGTTGTTTCAAGCTTTGCAGGTCGACACCATTCACCTGTAAACACATCATCAAACTAATCATTCTCTGATCATCAGAAGCATACATAGACAGTTGGACTTTAGTTGTTTCAAGCTTTGCATGTAGACACCATTCACCTGTCAACACATCATCAAACTAATCATTTTCTAGAGATTGTGGGCCCTAAAGAGAAGATCTACATTAACTTCCATAATAAAAAATAGTTATTACAGTGGAGCCTCCCTTATAAGACCTTCAAAAATCATCCAAAATTAGGTCTCATAAGGGAGGGGTCTTTAAGGGAGGTAATTTTAATACTTACAAAGAAGAGCAATGTCTCAGAAGCAGGTTTTATGTGGGAGTATTATAATGGGAGGTCTTATAAGGTAAGTTCCACTGTATAATGTATTAAAATTACCTCCCTTATAAGACCTTCATAAATCATCCAAAATGAGGTCTCATAAAGGAGGGGTCTTATAAGGGAGGTAATTTTAATACTTACAAAGAAGGGCAATGTCTCAGAAGCAGGTTTTATGTGGGAGGGAGTATTATAATGGGAGGTCTTATAAGGGAGGTTCCACTGTATAATGTATTAAAATTACCTCCCTTATAAGACCTTCAAAAATCATCCAAAATGAGGTCTCATAAGGGAGGGGTCTTGTAAGGGAGGTAATTTTAATAGTTACAAAGAAGGGCAATGTCTCAGAAGCAGGTTTTATGTGGGAGGGAGTCTTATAATGGGAGGTCTTATAAGGGAGGTTCCACTGTATAATGTTGCATGAGCTATAAATAAATAAAATTTACACTGCTATTGCTAAAAGAACATGGACAAATGTTTCCTTTTTTTTCATGTACTAAAGGAAACGAGACAGACAGACAGAAAGATACAGAGGCAGAGAGACACAAAGTGACAGAGGATTTTATATTATGAGACAGGAGTTAGCTGGAGACAGTAAACAAGAAAAGAGAAAGTATGATGAAGTATATTTGACTTGACTTGACAAGAATAAGGGAGTGGGCGATAGAATAAGGGGGACAAAGACAGCGAGGGAAGTAAGACATTAACCCTTTCACAGCCAATGTCGCATTTACCGCAAAATGCGGACTATAACTTAGTATATAACTTAGTATAAGCAGCTACTTTTTTCCTCAACTTTGGCCTATGCGGCTTATAGATTGATGCGGTTTATCTGTGGATTTTTTTCCATTCTACATTTATCAGTATGATTAAATCTGTTTCTGGCCACATTCTTCAGCCTATTTTGAGCTTCTTTAGACTCAAAGCTGGTTATGGTAATCAATAGATTCAAATCCCATGTTTAAAGTGTCTGAGGACATTAAATACTTGTAGAAGAATTTCTATATTTGTGTTGGTTTGTGCACATACAATTTTCTCTGCGGCTTATAAGCTGGTGTGGCTTATATGTGAATACATACCTAATATTTTGTCAATTTAAGGGATGCGGCTTATATACAGGTCGTGCGTCTTATAGTCCAGTTTTTACGGTATGCACCACAATGGTTTAACACCCATGTCACTAAACGGCATCAGATCAGGGCCTGTTATTTGAAGACCCTGGTTTTTTTTATTTTGGGAGGTAAGAATAGTCCTAATGTTATACATGTCACAGAGGAATTCACAATATTGCAGATAAATATTTTTCTCTACCTAGTTAAGCTTAATGGTATTTTTTTGGCTGAAAAATGGCTGGCAGCGAAAGGGTTAAGTAGAAGATCAAAAACAGACGACTGACATACAGACAAAAAATGAAAACTTGTAGAAGAGCAAAGCCAAGCACAGCACTGTGGATAACATTAACAGTCGGCCAGACGTGTTTACTGACCGATAAAATCTTGTCTCCTCTCCTGAGCTCCCCGCCCAGGTCGGCGGGCCCCCCTGCCAGGATGAAGGAGACAAAGATGCCCTCCTCACTCTCCCCGCCCACGATGTTGAACCCCAGCCCCGTGGAACCCTTCTTCAGGACGATCTTGCGAGGGTCTCTGCATCAACACACACACAGATTTGGAAACGTCAGCTTTATGACAATATATATAACATGTAAGACTAGAATAAATAAAAACAACAACACCATAGTTGTGGCAGCGAATTGTTGGTTTATTTTAAAACCGTTGATAGCTAAAACAGTTGGCCAACTGACAAAAACAACAAGCTTGCAAACATCCCAAATAAAAATTTTTAAATAGTGAATAAAGTTTGGAGTTTCAAAGCTTGGGAGAAGAAAGGGAAGAGGAAATCAACACACAGTGACATACACACACAATATATAACATGCACATAATTGTTTGCAAGCATCAGTTTTAGTGTGTGTGTGTGTGTGTGTGTGTGTGTGTGTGTGTGTGTGTGTGTGTGTGTGTGTGTGTGTGTGTGTGTGTGTGTGTGTGTGTGTGTGCATGCGTGCGTGTGTTTGTGCATGTGTTTTAAATCTGGTAACCGTGAAAGGATCCAGATTTTTTTAATAGAAAAGGCTAACCCCTCCAGGAGACTTTTTGATTGAAAACAGCATAAAACCATTATTCATTTTAAAAAAAAGAAGGTAAACCCGAGCTTTAGAGTGCAGCATACATTTAGTGCACATCTGGAAGCAACACAAAATTTGTCAAAACATTAGAGAAAACGTCAAAATTTACTCTGTAAAAATACACTTACGACCAAACTTCACAATGAAGTTGGAAAAAACCCCAACTCGATCGTGAAAATGTTAGATCAAGTAGCTGGGCAGCAGCATTTTTGGCTTGAGTGACTTGGCCTCAATACTGCAAGTACCTATCCATATGCAAAATTTCAGCCAAATTCTACGTGACTCCGTTCAAACGATATTGTGGTAACAACTAACATCTCGCCAGCCACATAGTCAGGAACAGACAGGCAGATAGGGGTGGAAATATTAAAGCAGCTTTTACTTTGCAGCTGCTTAAAGATAGGATGCAGCATACTAATACTACCTGTGCTACAGAGCCAATGATTTACAGTGGAACTTCCCTTATCAGACCTTCAAAAATCATCCAAAATGAGGTCTTAAAGACACACCCCCCCCCCCCCCCCCCCCCCCCCTCAGGTGTCACATTCCCTCTTAAGCTCGGAAGATTTCTTCATATTTCTTACCAGCTATAAGAGGGAAAGCATGTGAAAACCATGATTTTTACACATGACATGGGGGGTCTTTAAGTGGGAGGGAGTTGCATAAGGGAGGTAATTTTAATACTTACAAAGAAGGGCAATGTCTCAGAAGTAGGTCTTAACCGGGAGGGAGTCTTAAAATGGGGGGTCTTATAAGGGAGGTTCCACTGTTGTGAACAAAATCATCATCATCATCATCATCAATAAGCAGTGATTTTTGGATCTACCCTGGATGAGCCTGATTTGTGACCCAAGAATCCCAAGCACTTACAGCTTGGTCTGTAACCGAGACAAGTTGGTGTCATCAAATAATGACTTCAGATTTCATAGACGGTGCGTACCTTTAAAACAGACAACTAACTCACGTAAGTGAGCACACCAACTACCATTTTTATTTATTTACGATAAGGCGCATCCCCCAAATTTTAAACAAAATTCAGATTTTGTTATATTTTCTTAGTATATTATTAGTCATATTATAAGGCACAGGGTCTCAATCTGGGGGGGAAGTATTGCTTTATAGTCTGAAAAATACATTACTATGCCCACAATACACACATTCTCCACATTCTGGCTCCCTTCAGTTTTCCACAGAAAGCTATTTGTTTTAAGTCATTTCCTTTAATAGTCATTTCCTTTAACAGAGGCAAATATTCTTTTCACTGATTGTGGTTATGGATAGAAAAAGACCTTTCAAGTGGTATACCACAATAAAACAATGTAGGCCTAATGGATAAAACACTTTAAATTGGTTTATGCTGGTGATGAGTGTTAACAAAAGGCATGAACTAAAAGGAGTGGAAACCGGGTGCTGTGCATGCCATGATTTGTATAGGAGTGTGTGCATTTAAGCATTATTTGGTGCATACAAATATGTGCATTGCTCTGTGCGCATGTACACACAACTGCAAGCCAGTTACATTAATCCTTTCACATACAGAAAATTCAATGGGTCCGTTCCAATATTAGCTCTTTCCACTTGAACAGGGCCTATAGCATTCAGCTCCATTTTTCTGTTTACATTTCATGTGCTGTCCTACTTGCCAGTACAAAACAAAGAACACGTTTTACTATTCAACAACACTTGAACTCCTCTTGTAGGTTTGAGGCTCATTTCATCGTGTGTGCACAAATCAGATCAACATAGTGAAAAAATACAATTCAAACTGGATTTTCAGAGGAGAAACAATTAATACTAACTTGAAACTTGTGTTGCAAATAAGTTTGGGTGTAAAATGTTTGTAGAGTGACTTTAAAAAAATGCCTTTTTTCATTTTTTTTGTGAGGGGTAGAATGACCACTTTAGAGGGGAAAATTTCAAAAGGAGAAAGAGATGGGAAGAAAAAAGCACAAGAAACAAGATGAGGGAGAACACACACACACACACACACACACACAAAGTAAACACAGACAGAAAAACTGACACATACACACAAATATACACACATACTGACTGATACACATATATACACACTGACAGACAAGACATTCAGACAGAAAAAGAGAGAGTGTGAGAAATAGGGGAGATGGAGATAATATTATGAAAGAGAGAGACCAGAGAGACAGACAGACAGCACAAACAAATGAAGAAAAACAACCATCAAGTAAAGTCAACAAAAACAGGAGGGGCAAAAGGGTAACAGCATCACTGCCAATGACAAGTCCAGACAGCCACAATAGGGGCCCCCCACTGTCTCTCCCCCCAGCTAGAGGAAAGCTGAGACTAGGCCTAGTAGGACATAACCCCAGGCTGAAAGGAGAGCTGATAAGGCACACAGGGAAACTGGCAGGGGATGGAGATAGTAGCAAAGGCTGCACTGGGCCTACACTTTAGCAGACAAAACATGCACTGAACTGTAAGTACAACCAGAGAGTGTGTAAAGAAACCACCCAAGTTTCCCCACTTGCCCAGTAGAAGTTTTGACAATATACACAGACAAGAATGCAAATTTTATGCATTCTTTTAAATGTGTAGGAGTAAAATAGCCATTTAGCTTTGCATCAAGCTTTCAAACCCTTCATTCTGTGATTTAATTACAACAATATTAAGTACTCTATCTTTTCTAAATGACAACAGACCATCATTCAACCAAATGAAAGCAGAAAAGCATGCTTCCAAAAACAATTTTCAGAACAAAAATAATCACATCACATTTTTCTGCACACTATTCATTTAAGTCTTGTTGTCAACCACGGTGATGCTTGAGCTAGGTTTAGTAGGCTACAGTACTGTTAGAAATGTAAGAACAAGAGTACATGTATTCAAATGGATCCGGGTCAAGTCAAGTCAAAATGATCTTTATTGACGATAAAGGAATAAGCTAAACAAAGTTTGTATCATTCACATGTGTGTGTGTGTACTCGCGTATACGTGTGTGCATCTGTGCGTGACCAAAATGTGTTCAAGTTCATAGCGCCTAAGTAAACTCAAGAACCTTATATTTACTGGTAAACTATTCAACCGATCGTATCTTCTTCTTCTTCTGTGTTCCCAGGCCATATAGCCATAATGGGTAAGGTACACATGTGTCTGGTTTTCAGTTTTCACTGGTCTCCCTGCTGCGTAGAGCCAACACAGAGTGGTGTAGAGTGGCACAGTGGTAGCGCGTTCGCTTCGTGTCAAGTAAACCCGAGTTTGAACCTGGGTACAGGGGATTTTTTCCTCTCACTTTGCACTAGACCTTACGGTCTGAACGTGGAGTCTTTCGGATGAGACGATAAACCGAGGTCCTGTGTGCCCATGCTCTTAGCATACGCTAAACCCAGTGGCAACCAAAAAGTTGTCATTTGGTCAAAATTTACCCCCCCCCCCTTCCTTCCTCATCAGTCACACATAAATCGCATGCAAAAAAATAATTAAAAAATCGGGTGGCGCGCGTCTGGCTGCGACGCGCTCTCCAGGTGGGAGCAACCCGAATTTCACAGAGACGCCTCTGTGACAATAAAGTACCTAATAATACCATTCCTGATTTCGGAAGAGCTCAAAGGAAAAAATTACTTGGAAGATTTTTTTGAAAAAAGGCAGGAGAATGGGTTAATAAGTGAGAAAGATACTAGATGATAGAAAGCAAAGGGAAAAGGCAGAGTCAAAGAGAGTGGCAGATTAGGGAAGTTACAAACACAGAACTTCCAGAAGGTGGGGGAACTATTTTTTACAAAAGACCGCCGGTATCCCCACAGGGAAAACCAATCGTATCAAAACTTGGTTTAATGGTTCCTGAGACCAGTTGCAGATGCAGCACATGATTGCGATGTCAGATTCACAGCACCAAAATGGCAAGCTATATCAACGTAATCCCAGTGACAAAGATAACATCGATTTAGATCAAAGTACTGTAGAGTGAAAAGGTGCCACCTAACATTTTGTTGTGAAATATCTCATTTCTAAGTAATGCTATTCCGATACATGAAAAAAAGGTCAAGGTCAAGATGTGCCACCCCCCCTACATTTCTCGGTTAATTGTATTTTTCCGTTAATGCCTTTCTTACCATACATAAAGCTGTATTTTAGGAACATTTTTTAGCTAATAACCTTTTTGTAATACTAACCCTATCCCTAACCCTCACCCTATAAGACAGAAAAACGCAACGAACCACAACTGTGACAAATTGCGGTGTACTGCAGTACATAGTGGGGGGTAGGGTTAGGTTTAGGGCTAAAATACAGCTTTATGTATGGTAAGAAAGGCAAAAACGGAAAAATAGAATCAACCAAGAAATGCAGGGGGGGTGGCACATCTTTACCTTTACCGAAAAAAATTATAACACACAATAACCACAACGATCCTAGAGTCCATAACTCCTAGTAGGTCTTATTTGATTACATTTAAGGGGGATAATTCGTAATTTACAACTAGGAGTAGGAGCACAATTTATTTTTCCATGTTATTTCCATTTTAAATTCTGAAAATTTGTTTTGATTTTTGCTTATGTTTTAATCTTTGCCCTGAACTGGGACTGTGGGAGTACAGTTGTATGGCTCTACCATCTTGTTTACACCTGATGTTCCTCCTGTGGAACGACAGACATGCACTGATGAGCCCACTAAACCACAATCAACATTACACTACTTAATATTTATTGTTCAAGCACAAAAGTAACAGATCGCCATGTCCACAATAAAACCAGCTGATTCAGCAACCCTATCTAAATAATCCAAATCAAAGGCTAGTGGTGAGCAATTAATTCTACAAACAGCTGAAACTTGATGCAAGTGTAACCCGACACTCAAGTGTTTGGGCTTGGCAGGCAGGACAGAATCTGTACTGTGCAACCATGGTGACAACTGACATTCTCAGAACATTTTTTGCAAATGTTTTTATGACAATCAGAAGAAGGGCAACTTAAAACATCCACTAACAATACAAAAAAACAACAACAGACACCCAACATATGAATAATGAATGCAAAGTGTGTTACTCTGTGTGTGTGTGTGTGTGTGTGCGTGTGTGTGCTTTGAATGCTAACGTGTGTGTGCGCTTTGATTTGATTTCTATCAAGATTCAGCGCCGTATAAATACTGTATGTTGTTGTTGTTGATCTATAATATTGGGTTTAAAAATAAGCAAAAATCTGACCTATGATAAAGTCATTATGATTGTTTGTCATTGGTAAGATTCATAGGTTTTGTTGTACTGTTAGTGGATTTTAAAGCCCCCCTTCTTCCGATTGTAACTGCACACACACATTCTTTCTTTTGTATGCATGAATACACACAGATACCCCCCCCCCCCCCCCCCCCCCCACACACACACACAATATAATTGGATTTATGTCAGCAAAATGGCCCTCCCTTGTACACTACACACCCTCCTATCACCACCCCTGCCTTAAACACACAAAAAGGGTTATTCACAAATCTTGCAATTAAAATAGAACCCCAATAAAGATGAAACATTGGCCACAGGTCAGGTCAGGTCAGGTCAGGCTTTTAGGGCTGCCAGGCCTATGGGCCTCTTGATGTGCCCTTTCTTTTGAAAGTACTTTTTGTTTTCTTACATTGTTACACACCAAGAAAACTGACAAACCAGCACACCCCCTCCCCTACACACACACCTTGTCTTCCCCCTTCACGTCCCTCCCTCCATATTATGCCAAGTGCTCATCTTTTAGCAAAGCTATGCAAACAATCAGCATATCACTATATCTAATTACAAAGCAGCCCGAGACAAAAACTGTTTACGATGATTGGAATTCCCGGAAGACAAGATCGGCTAATCTCAGTCAAGCAGAAAAACACACCCAGTTGTGGGTGAATTCCTCCCCTGTCGGCCCTAGCAGACGGCTTACCTCCGAACTCTCGGATCGTAAAAGTAGGGCTCCTTCTTCGGCTGTCTAATCATTATGGCTGGTCGAGTTTTCACAGCACAAGCACGCCTAGCCCTTCACCATACTGTAGTCGCTGCCTCCTGAACTTTAATCTTGAGGCGCCGGCAGACTAATGATAAGCACAAGCGGCTCCCAGGAAGTGATGATCCCGCAAGCTCTAAAAGATTCGGCCGATCGCCATGTTTGTCTCCCTGTCTTGTAACGTGAAAGATGATTGGAGGGTTTGACACTGCTGTTTTCTATGAAAATAAATTAGGGCGACCGAACTGGGCTTTGGTGGTGTACGTTTGCTAAAGACGAAGCCAAGATGCACGCACGTGCAACATTTCACCCGACACCCTAGGCTCTTGCATTATCGATTGGTCGCCAGTGGCTGAGACTGGCCAGTGTTTTTTTTTACAGCAGTTATCTCCCCTGAACTGTAGCAGACGACACAAAAGCAGCCAATGGTTGACAAGGAAGCACATGTGTGTGTGTGTGTGTGTGTGTGCGCGCGCGCGTGTGTGTTGTGTGTGTGTGTGTGTGTGTGTGTGAGAGAGAGAGAGAGAGAGAGAGAGAGAGAGAGAGAGAGAGAGAGAGAGAGAGAGAGAGAGAGAGAGAGAGAGAGAGAGAGAGAGAGAGAGAGAGAACCTCTGTGTGTGTGTGTGTGTGTGTGTGTGTGTGTGTGTGTGTGTGTGTGTGTGTGTGTGTGTGTGTGTGTGTGTGTGTGTGTGTGTGTGTGTGTGTTTCTTCTGAATACAGCAGAAGTATTTCTCTTTTATCTGTCTCATCTCTGCTGTAATGTTCTCAGGCCTTGACACCTTTTCTTCAGTCAAAAGTGGTAGAACCTCTCTGGTTCCATGGCAAAATACTGGTAATCAGTGTTGCGTTGTTTGTAGTCACACACGGTGAAGGAGTGAGTGTGTGTGTGTGTGTGTGTGTGTGTGTGTGTGTGTGTGTGTGTGTGTGTGAGCATCCCCACATGGGTAAGTGAGTGTCAATCAATCAGTCAATTATTTATTGTCCCCATTTAAAAACAAGGAAATCTGTCTTGCAGTCAATTAAAAGATACAAAATACAATGCAATACAATAAATACATACACATTAAAGAGCCTGTACGTGTGAATACTCCCCACCACAGTGAAAGACACCCCAACAAATAAACATACACAGAGACATGCACGCACATACATACATACATACACACACACTTTCTCTGTGTAAGCATGCGCACATGAATGCGGGTGTGGGTATGTGTGCGCGCACGCATGTTTTCTCTCAACTGACGAGTCATAAAAGTTGAGAGGATGCATAATTATATGGCTAGCCATTCACTTTAGGCAATCAAGGTACTTTTTGTTCACAAACTGACAAAGCACACCCTCACTGTAATTCTATTTAAAGACCCACCAGATCATGTGTCAAAATCATGTGTTTCACCTCTTATAGCTGGTAAGAAATCTTGCTTTGACCAGGTTTGACTCTCATACAAATGCCCCCAAATTGAAAACGAAACATTTTAAAGTGCAGCCTCAATTTGATGTTGGGGGCATTTGTATGTGGATCACAGCTACCCAGAAAAAAACAAGGGACTTAATCATGGTGGGTCAGTGGGTCTTTAAAGTACAGTGGATTCCTGCCAACTCAAAAACGGAAATCTCCAAACAAAATTTCAGTCCTTTCAATTTTGACTAAGCAATTTCTACTGTACTCCTGCTCTTTTTCCAATAATCACTGGGGGTGTAAGGCCTACACATGGTCATCCCTGGTATCCTTCATCCAGTTTTCAGGTTAATAGTTTGCACTGGGTATATGAGTGCAAGTGGGAACAACCTAAACTTAACATGAAGAATCCATTTCAAGGAAGGATTTTGTTCGTACCTTGTGTTTTGTATCATGCTCACACATACCTTTTATGTAATAGAAATGATCTGTAGAAAATTAGAAATAGTTGAGGGGGGGGGGGGGTTGAAAACTTTTGAAAAGCCCAGTTTTGCAACATATCAATAGCTTCTTATTGTCAAAGGAGGTGGAGGTCTTCAAAGCCCAGATTTAACCACCACCCCTCCCCACTCCCCTCCCCCCTCCTCACTTCCCTTTCCCTGGAGCTGATCATCTGGGCAACGCTTACTCCCCACAGATTGATTTTTATACCGGAAACCCCCGTTTGTAATGCATCATAACCGTCAATAGGATGACATGGGATGTTAAGAGAAAGGAGGAGGAAGACATGGGAAATTGCAGTAGGAAAAGGGGGATAATAAGCCTGAATAACATACACTATTTATATAAAGATTTTTTTAAATCTGAGTGAATATACTTAGCACAATGTTGTTTTTATTGTTTAAAAAAAAGTCATGTCTTGTCTTCCTATTTGTGGTTGTTATACCACAAGTTTACCTTTCTCAATTACATACAAAGTTGTCAAAAACAAAGCCTGGTTGAAATATGCAGACACAAAGAAAGCCAACATTTCCATATAAGACTTGCTAAAGCAAATGCTAATTGCTGAGCATTAATACTAATTGAGTGTGCTTGTGTATTAACACCACACAATGAAAGAACAAAGGTAAAACATTACTGTGGCGGTACCATAGCCGATGAGGTTTATCCGAGGCGTGGTTACCGCTACACCTATCTATATTGATAAAAACTCGGGACTTTACTGGTGTTGCACTGCCTCTGGGCACTGCGGCCAGTATTGTTCCCACCATCTTTGTATTTACAAATGTCCCATATGTGTCTATGACCGAGAGGACGTAAAACACCATTTTTCATTTAACAAAGGTAAAACATGAGAATATATCTAGTGGTAAAAATCAGAGAGCAAGCACACACACACATACTAAAAAACAAGATGAGGCTATAAGAACTAAAACTTTTAGTCCTGATAACATCTGACTGGCATTACCCAGTAAGAGTTTGATGATTTGGTCCAGTTTGTCTTGGAATGAATGTTATTTGCCCATTATTCCTTACTAGTATCTACATTTTTGTTTTCCTTGAAACACAATCCTTTTTTTTTTAATGATCAGATGGTTTGCCTTTCCACACTGCATTACACGGGTTGACCCTAAAAGAAAGTCATGCGAGAGAAGTTATTGTTGCCTCTTTGATGACGGTTTTTATTAGCATTCAATGCATTCAGCAAAAAGTTAAGCCATATAAGTGTGCTTCCAGTGAGTCTGACATTTAAATAAATCCATGCTGCTTAAACAATAGCAATGCTGAGTTAAAAGAGACTGCCACCATTTAAAATAACACTGAGACTGGTCTTGATCACGTTGAAAAGGGTGTCTGCATCATAAATGCTTTATATCTTTAATACATTTTAGATAAGGGACTTATGCAGGCCCTTTCGCTTCCCCTCCCAATTTTGCAAAATGTGTAATTGTTTAGATCTCAGACATGGTAATGGAAGGGGAAAAAAACATTTTTCTCAGAAAATTTTCAGGGGTCCACGGGGCAACTCCATTTTTTTTTTACACCACTGAACAGGTCCAAAGAAAAAGCAGGATTATAGACCGTCACCAGGGAAGTCCTAGGTTCAAATACCAGAAGAGAGAGAGAGAGAGAGAGAGAGAGAGAGAGAGAGAGAGAGAGAGAGAGAGAGAGAGAGAGAGAGGTAGAAAGAAAGAGTTTGTGTATGTGTATGGGCATGCACGAACATGCTTATCAGTGTGAAAATCCCAATCAGCAGTAATAATGAGAGGACAGTAGTCACACAGTGGAGCTGCAATAGATATGTCTGCCCTCCAATACTCCCTTGTGATTTCCTTCCATTGTCTTGGTGCAGTATTGTCAAGTGTTTTACATGGACATGAAGATGTTTCTTCTGGACTACGGAATTCATACACTGACCTGGACTCAGAAGCAGTCTAATGTCTCTTCCGTTGTTGTTTGACAATGCGACACTGTTTCTTCTGGACTACGGAATTCATACACTGACCTGGACTCAGAAGCAGTCTAATGTCTCTTCCATTGTTGTTTGACAATGTGACGCTGTTTCTTCTGGACTACAGAATTCATACACTGACCTGGACTCAGAAGCAGTCTAATGTCTCTTCCGTTGTTATTTGACAATGTGACACTGTTTCTTCTGGACTACAGAATTCATACACTGACCTGGACTCAGAAGCAGTCTAATGTCTCTTCCATTGTCGTTTGACAATGTGACGCTAATTCCTCTGAAGATGGCTCAGAGCAGTCTAACGTCTCTTCTGTTGTCGTTTGACAATGTGACACTGTTTCTTCTGGGCTACGGAATTCATACACTGACCTGGACTCAGAAGCAGTCTAATGTCTCTTCCGTTGTTGTTTGACAATGTGACACTGTTTCTTCTGGACTGCGGAATTCATACACTGACCTGGACTCAGAAGCAGTGCAATGTCTTCCGTTGTCATTTGACAATGTGACACTAGTTTATCTGGACTATGGAGTGATGCACTGACTTGACCAGTCAGGAGTGAGAAACTTTGAAGGAAAGGACAAGTGCAGAAATGTTACTGAATGAGACTTTATACTGATAATTCTCTGCCCCTGTCTCATGCCCTGAGATGCGAATGCCACCTACATAAGATTATCGCCCTTGCCTGTCGTGAAGTAGTAGTATATAACCACAGAAAATTGTCTGCCCCTGACTCGTCGCTAGGGGGCATGAGCAGTTCGGGTCTAAAATTATTGCCCTTCCGTGTCGGCAAGAAGTAGTATAAAGCCTCATTGCAGTGAAGACGAGAAAGAAACACAATAAAACAGAAACTGTATTTAATGGATGAGCTGGACCACAGTTCTATCATTCAATGCAAAACCAATCCTTCAACTTCAAGTTCTATTTTACAATTAATTAATAGAGACATAATATAACATGAATAATATCTTTGATTTAAAACAAAATATAATATATCTTTGATCTAAAACAATATAAAGAAGAAATGTTTCACTGTGTTTAAAAAGATTTTTGTTTTTGGTTTTTTTATATAAAAAATTAATGTTCACTTTCCATTTTTCTATTGAGCCTTTTATTCCCTGCAGTACACGCATTTGTTTTTCTTTGATAACAATAAAGAAATGATTGTTGAAAATATGGTTGTTCACCTCATGACTCCCAAACAGTTGCCACCCTTATTAATGTGCCAAACCGAATTATCTCTGTGGAAATAGCCCGTATTCCATGCAGTAAAATTTACTTTTGCTGATAAAACTGACAAAAAGTAGCATGGTTCTCACTACTTTGATTTCAGTTGTCTCCGTGATGAATATTCACACAGGCCTATTTTAACTGGTTCTAGGACAACTACCCCTGGACAAGTACCCCCCTGAAAACATATATAGTCAAATAAAAAAAGTGAAAAAATGGACAAGGTTTTTTTTACTTGTATATTATATTTTATTTTACATTTCATGGACTAATTTCTATATACAAGGCAATTATATACAAGGCAAAATGTTCATCATAATTATAATCTACATCTGTATGTTGTGTGCAATGCCTCGTAGAAAGTCCAAGATAGGGTGGTTGCCATAGTCGGCCACTCGCGCTCGGTGATGACTTTGTATTTGCCGCGTTGTGGTGGAGCCGCTTGTCCAGCTAGTATATTGTCGCTGTCCGACGCTAACTGTGTATTTACACAATCAGTGATTTTACAGGAGCATCAAAAAACATATTGTCGCCTGCTACAAAGTCAATCCCCATTTGATATACGCTTGACCCTTCTTCTTTACCGATGAGTAAACATGTGACACAATAAAAGTTGCATTAACACCCAACATTTTCGTGATAATTCAGTTACACGGTTAGTCACAAAGTTAGTGCATTGTTCTCACAATGGGAGATATGACAGCTGCCGGTAGTTACACGATTAGCGTGACCAGTTACACGCTTATCGCGTCAAAACCAGCAACAACCCGCCACATACACGATTATTTCCGTGGTATCATGTGACAAATTTGAGCATTTTCATTGGTCGCAGACACAAGATATTTATAGAAGACCTGCGTGAGGTCACTGGAAGGAGTTTCAGTAAAAAATCTATTTTTGTCAAATTTTGTAGATACACGGTTAGCGTCGGACAGCGATATGTGTGTGTGTGTGTGTGTGTGTGTGTGTGTGTGTGTGTGTGTGTGTGTGTGTGTGTGTGTGTGTGTGTGTGTGTGTGTCCGTGTGTGTGTGTGTGTGTCCGTGTGCTCCAATTTCTTTAATAATAATGTTCAAAAAATGTGTGGGGGGTACTTGTCCAGGGGGTAGATGTCCTAGGGGGGTACTTGTCCGGGGGGTACTTGTCGGGGGTACTTGTCCGGGGGGGTACTTGTCCTGATACCTTTTAACTCACTCGGGATGAATGAACCCAATCAGGCTCATGGCCTGCACAACCAGTAAGAAAGAATGAGCCTGACAAGGCCACAACAGTTTTTAAGAGGCTTTGATTGTTGGTGTGTAACCAACTTTTGAAGATGATGACTCTCTGGCAATTCCTCTCTTAAAAGCAACCAACCATTGCAAACTTTACTTGTGCATTGTCAGACACTGGGGGTTGAAAGCTCAAGCTATTCAGAATTCCTTCTTTCTATGTGTAAGCTGTTTCCGTCAATAGGCGACAAATGATTAAAGTATGGAATCTGATATTTCATGATTGATTAAATGCATGGTGAATATTGTCTGAGAACATAGGCCCCTTGTCATAATCCACCCACCCCCTATCGAATCGTCCCTCTTAAAGCTTTGTAAGGGGAAGCGACTTGTCAGTGTCAACTGAGTTAATCAGCAACCCCCCACCTCATATATGCCATGTAACAAAGATAATCAGGCATGGGAATTAGAGAAGACAAAAAAAGACTGAAAATTGGGGTCTGGAAGCAGGCATAGGAACAAGGAATAAAAAACTGAAAACCGTGTATGAAATCAGCCCAAAGACTGACAATTCCCATGCCTGATAACCTGTCTCTTACTGCTTCAAGTGGCCGTAGATCATGCTTTTGAATGGAAGCACCTTGGACAGTATCTCAGCAGATGCAGAGCTATATTACTATGATTATTATTATTATTATTATTATTATTCGTCAATCGCTCAGACAGTTTCCTGTCAATTATGAGCGCAGATGCGTCGTGCTGCTGTTATGCACCTAACTAAGAAATAGTTAGGTCCAGCAAGTCTGGCTTCGGCTGGAGGAAATCTTTTTGAAAGTGTTTCTTGAAAAAAGGCAGAAGAATGGACCAGTAAGGCAGAAAGATAGCAGATGACAGAAGCAAAGGGAAACGGCAGAGTCAAAGAGAGTGACAGATTAGAGGAAGTTACAAGCACAGAACTTCCAGAAGGTGGAGGAACTATTTATACATAAGACCCCCCCGGTGTCCCCACGGGGAGATTATTATTATAAACTGGTGGGCAGAGTTGATAAATCCATCAGCTGTAAGCACGCAAAGTCAAACCATTAATTTGTGCTGTTGCAAGAGAGGATTTGTAAAGAGGCGCGGTTAACAATACTAGCAAGCTGATAACTCTTGGTCTATGCAGGCACTTTCATGAGGTTGGATAGTTAAGCAGCTGTGGAGCGGTAAGTCACAGTTGTTTTAGGTGTTTAAATTTGTAATTATTTTGTTTACTGGTTATGATGTTTTAACTGAAGACAAGTTTATCATCCATGTGAATGAACCATTCTGGTGCAAACTTTATTTTGTGGAGTTCTATTACAGTAGAACCTCCCAGAATGAAGTCTTCTAAGGGAGGTAATTTTAATACTTACAGAGAAGGGCAATGTCTCAGAGAAGTAGGTCTTATATGGGAGGGAGTCTTATAATGGGAGGTCTTATAAGGGAGGTTTCACTGTATAATGAACTGACTGTTTGAGACAGTAGAGAATCTAAACATACCAGAAAAGGTAAACTAAATTTCAATTGTGCATGGGATGGTCTGTCAGCCTTTCATATTTTGCAACACGCATGAGCATCTTGGTATCCCTTCTATTTTCCAGGGTCTGGAGTCCAATGTTTGCATGGCTGGGATTAGTGTACTCTTGATTCAATGTTCAATACTCTTAGAAACTCTAAACGGTACCGCCAAGTATTATTGAATCCCCAGTCATCTATTAGTGGATAGGAAGTAACTTCCATCAGTAACTGAGCAGCGTGACCAGAAATACATCTCTGCTGAATATAAAACGAAGGTTTTGTAAAGAGTTTTGTACTAAATCATTATAGAATAGTACTCTATAATCTGACAAGTCATTGAACCAAACCAACTTGCTAGCACTGCAGCCTCTCTTCAGGTGGGTTGCCTCATGTTCATTATGACCAAATAATCGATGTTCACTGCATGCTGTGACCAGACTGTGGATGAGAACTGGAACTTCAGAATGAGTAATGGAATGGGAGGAGTAGTTCATGCATTGGGTCAAGAAAAGGAAGGTGGCAGAGTGGTTAAGACGTTCACCTGCCAATTTCAATGCGTGAGTGACCCGGGTTCGAATCCCGGCCTCACCCTATCTTTCTAGTTCAACGGGAAAATCAAACTGAACATCGAGTCCTTCGGAGTGAGGATTTAAAGGTAGTCCGACCTGTGCGCTTTAAGCACGTAGATGTTCCACAGCAGTTAAAAATCGATAAGGGTAGGGAGAAATCCCATTGCATGGTAATAGTGGTACACTGTATGACCAAATTGATAGCTAGGTTTCCCAAATCCCTCCCCCTCTCCCCCCAAAAAAAGGGTGGCGGTGTGCTTATGGTGACATGTTCTCCAGGTGGGAGCAGCCCAAATTTCACAGAGAAGTCTCTGTGACTAGAATAGAATATATCAAATACCAAAAGAAAGTAAAGACAGAAAAGAGAGAGAGAGAGAGAGAGAGAGAGAGAGAGAGAGAGAGAGAGAGAGAGAGGGGAGAGAGAGAGGGGGAGAGAGAGAGAGAGAGAGAGAATTGACAATTCGACATGTTTATTGTCATTACCAAACAAGGTGTGATGACAAGGGGGGTTGGCAAAATGTATCAACTTCATAACAAATAACATATAAAAAACAAATCAACATATTATTGATACAACAAAAAGAAAGAAATAAATAACACAATGTGACAAGTCAGAAAAAGTAGAAATCATACTCTCATTCTGTTTACTTGGCCTACGTGTTGAACAACTTCTCTTTTCTAACAACCTTCCATACACCCCACTTGCTCACACGCATGCACACAATGCATGAGAGAGAGAGAGTGATAGAGAGAGAGAGGCGAGAGAGAGAGAGAGAGAGAGAGAGAGAGAGAGAGAGAGAGAGAGAGAGAGGGAGGGAGGGAGGGGGAGAGAGAGAGAGAGAGAGAGAGAGAGAGAGAGAGAGAAGGAGGAGACCCCTCTCAAAGTTATGATAAAAACAAAATCGATGGTCAATTCTGTTCACGTTGGATTACCAGATTGTTTTGTTTTTCTTTTTGAAGGGAAAAAAAGATGTCTCTTACTAAAGTCCATTTCTCACCCCAAACTAGAATAATCTTTTAAAATGCTCGGCCTTATGGATTTGTACTAATAATAACAGCACCAATGCTTAGTGTTCAAATTTGTCAAATCTGGTCAGTAAGATGAGACCTTCTATCTGATTCTGAATGCAATATGTTTACCCTTGGGCTGCATTCTACTTTTGCATCAAGTTCTGACTTTTTTACCAGCCGCCGTGGTGTAGTGGTTAGCGTCGCGGACTACTGGCTGGGAGGTCTCGGGTTCGAATCCCATCAGAGGCAAGTTTTTTTCCGGTCCTGGACCGACTCCTACCCAGAGTGAGTGGCTATGGGCTCAATGGGAAGACTGAAACCACACAGTCGAGCTTCATCCGCTTAACGGATGCGATCCTGATATTGTTGCTCTAATTTCAAGACCAACACTGCAGGTGTCTGTAGTTCTCGGGCCTGGTTAACGCCGGGATAACATTATGAAAGGAAGCGTAGAATACAGCCCTGCCATGCAGTCTCAGACCGATACGGAACTCCATAGCATCATCATTATCGTTATCATCGGC
Source organism: Phymorhynchus buccinoides (assembly GCA_017654935.2). Taxonomy (NCBI): domain Eukaryota; kingdom Metazoa; phylum Mollusca; class Gastropoda; order Neogastropoda; family Raphitomidae; genus Phymorhynchus; species Phymorhynchus buccinoides. Next base: position 20,845,349 of record CM065681.1, on the reverse strand, counting down.
CTCATTTTCCATCAATCATAAAAGTTTTTAAATGTCTCAAATTCTGTGGCTTTGCATGCCCTGCTCTCATGGTGACCTCAGTTTCGGTTTCCGATCCAGTCTATGCCTTGGTGCGTTCGGGTCAAAGTCATGCGGATCAGTGTGTTCTTGGGAGCTGTCGGTGGACGGTCGTGGTGGTGCCTTCGGAGGAGGACCTCGCTCACGCTGGTTCCGCGACTAAGATAATAGTGATGTCAGTAGGGGGCTTAGTAGGTGGTGTCCTAAACAGGCTCCACTGAACTCCACCGAAGTGACTCAGCAGCAGTCTCCTCGGTTGGTTGCCTCCTGACAGCCTAACATAGTAGTAGATTCGCTCCCCTTGGACTGCTGGTCTCGGATTCGGCGACTTGAACAAACCGGGGTGTAGCTGTGAATTGGGATTTGGAACGAACGGCGCGGGAGCAACGCCACTGTGCGGCCCAGAAGATGGGACAGCAAAAAAGAGAAAAAAAAGAAGCCCAGACTGACTTTTTCACAACAAAGAGAATCAATCAGAAAAAATCAGACAGTGGCCCATCGCCATATAGCTATTTAGTGTGACTAACATATTTTGAACATAATAACAAAACACGACTTTAAAAACAACAACGAAACTTGATCTAAACAATTTGCAGTGTCCCACAATCAGCTGCCCTATAAAAACTAGAACAAGAATCATTGTGCTTGCTAGATGCATATAATTCATTTCATATTCAAATCATATTCCATTTATTTAATCACTTGCAAATCGGTTCTATGCTAATCACCTTGATGTTTTTTCTTTCCGTCTTTCCTATTAATCTTATTTATTCATTTACCAATGTATTTATTGTAATGATCTATGGAAATGGGCTGTACACGAGTAAAGTCAGGGGAGCAAACTATAATGCTGCATTCAATCTGGGCTTTATGAACTCTTCTAGTGCCATGCATTTTTTGATGTTCCTCATTGTCCACTGCATCTCAACTGATGAGGGAAGTAACTTTTTTTGGAGTGCACATGCATTGCTGTAAGTGACAAAAGCTCTAAAAACAGACAAACACATGGCAGGGTCCATGACAGTGAATTATCTTGCATTTGGTGGGAGTGTAAAGAAAAGTCTTGGGTGAATATATTTGCCCATGGTGCCAGAAGAGCTAACCCTCTCACATATATTCTGGCCAATATCAGCTGGCCAGCAGTTGCCTCCGTGTATTAAAGCCAGCCAAAACTGTCCATAGCTTGCCATGCCCCCACTCTGAGTCCCCTTCTAAGGCATTTCCATCACACATAAAGTTCTGGCTCATTCTATACACACTATGAAGAAGATTCTCACTTGCAATGATGAGATGGTTGCTGTAAGGTGCTCTGTTTGCATCAAAAGGCAGATTTTCTCGAAAAATGTATGAAGTATCTGAACACTAGACGAGGTTTCTCTGTAAAATATGCTACTGCAAGAAGGTTAAAATAATCCTAGTGAACAATCTTGGATCGTCAGGGCAACACTTTGCAGGGCAATGAAAGTCCAAACAAAAGAAAAGAAAGAAAAGGAATTAAAAAAATGTGTTATGTACACAAGACAATAGAAGATAGCAAGCTGTATAAATGTGCTCCCTGATAAAAGAGAGAGAGAGAGAGAGAGAGAGAGAGAGAGAGAGAGAGAGAGAGAGAGAGAGAGAGAGAGAGAGAGAGAGAGTCATTTGACGCCTATCATCCCATAACAAGTGCAAGCCAGCCACAGGAAGATGGACGCGTGTCATATGAGGCCTACCATGACACCTACAATATCATAGCAAGCACAAATTAGAAGCATGTTCACGTGACTCCCGAGACATTTGAGTTTTCCACTTTTCCTTGACTGAATTCCAACTCCCGTTTTGTGACAAAGACAAACCTTTCTTTGGTTGATACACTGTATTGTGTAAATTACTGATTTGACGTGAAGGAAAATATCTTGGGGATATCAAGGACACCTGCCAATGTTCATCATGACTGGTTCAGAAGCTTAGGCTGTTGAGCTTGGAATATGAACTTCACCACATACACATAGACAGATAGATAAATGCAGTCTAATTTTGATTCAGGGTTGTCCTGTTCTTGCAGAAATGGAGTACAACAAAGCCCAGTGGAGAAACAAGGAGATAAAAAACAACAACCACAATCTCACCTGGTCATCTTGTTCCAATTCAATGTACTTTTTGTTCTTAGAGAAATGGAGAACAAGGAGAAGAAAAAGAGAAAGTAACTTAGTAAGCATGTTCCAATTCAATGTACCCTTTTTCTTAAAGAAATGGAGAACAAAAAATGGCTCAGTGGAGACAAGGAGAGAAACCCATCACTGACCAGGTGAGCTTGTTCCAATAGGGCATTTGCCACGGGCAAGCAACCTCAATTTTCACTGAATTGAATTGAGCGTTCACCTGAACTACAAGCATAACATACAGGCAAGTTTGTAGTCTACTCCCACGGCAAATTGCCCTATTCAATGAACTCCTTTTCTTACAAAAATGGAGCGGACAAAACAGCTCACCTGGTGGGCTCTTCTAGCTAAGTGTAACCCTGTTCTTACAGATATGGAGCGTAACAAAAATAGCTCATTGTGGAGACAAGGACTGAAGACTAGAAAGAGAGAGATACTCACCTGGTGGGCTCTTCTAGCTAAGTGTAACCCTGTTCTTACAGATATGGAGCGTAACAAAAATAGCTCATTGTGGAGACAAGGACTGAAGACTAGAAAGAGAGACAGACTCACCTGGTGGGCTCTTCTAGCTAAGTGTAACCCTGTTCTTACAGATATGGAGCGTAACAAAAATAGCTCATTGGGGAGACAAGGACTGGAGGAGAGAAAGAGAGACAGACTCACCTGGTGGGCTCTTCTAGCTAAGTGTAACCCTGTTCTTACAGATATGGAGCGTAACAAAAATAGCTCATTGGGGAGACAAAGACTGAAGACTAGAAAGAGAGAGATACTCACCTGGTGGGATCTTCTAGCTAAGTGTAACCCTGTTCTTACAAATATGGAGAGTAAAAAAAATAGCTCATTGGGGAGACAAGGACTGGAGGAGAGAAAGAGAGACCGACTCACCTGAAGGGCTCTTCTAGCTAAGTGTAACCCTGTTCTTACAGAAATGGAGTGTAACAAAAATAGCTCATTCGGGGGACAAGGACTGAAGAATAGAAAGAAAGAGAGACTCACCTGATGGGCTCTTCTAGCTAAGTATATCCCTGTTCTCACAGAAATGGAGTGTAACAAAAATAGCTCATTGGGGGGACAAGGAGAAAAAGAGAGACACTCACCTGGTGGGCTCTTCCAGCTCCTCAGATATGCTCTGTTTTGGGGGAGGTGGTGTGGGAGGCCGTAGAGGCGTCTTGGGAGACTGGCGCACTGGGGTAGCACGGCTGTGGTACATGCCATCTGTTAACACACACAAATATGAGTCTTGTTTAAGCAGCACCAGTGAAGACATATTATACATAAAAAATGTGTGCATTCAAAGGGTGTTGGTGAGTCCTTGATCAAGACACAAATATGAGCTACACTTTAACTGTTTTCAGCCTAAATAGCCCATTAATTGTAATGCTAAGAAGGTATTATAAATGCCCCCCCCCCCCCCCCCCCCCCTTCCCCGAAAAAAAAAGCAACCCCCCCAAAAAATAAACACCCATTTTTACAAAAAGTTCAAGTTTGTGTGACATTTAATAAAGTGCAAGAATCTGGGGTTTGGAAAAAACAAACATTGGAGAGAGGGGAACGGGATTAAAAAAAAGAGAGGTAACAGAATTTTTTAAAAAGGGGGGGGAGGGGAACTAAAAAGTAAAATGCAAATGGGAAAGGCTTGAGGACATGACAAAATCAATCACTAGGAGAGATGAAGGGAAGAGAGAGGGAGAATGGGGAGAGTAATGGATAGTCTAAGTTCACGAGATTTGATCACATGAGAGCGAGGAAAAAACCCTGTCTTTTGTAACACAAAGAGAGAGAGAATTGAATTGAATGAATTTTATTTATAGAGGGTAATAGAATATAAGCAAATAGTACATGCTTGGTTACATCCAGCCCTCCTAAAAAAGATAATAAATAGGGACAAAGCAATATAAAGAGCATGCAAAACACAGTCATTCTTCTTCTTCTTTCAGTAATGTCCACCTGCCGTTTATCGGCAATTATTGACATACATAGTAAGATAATAAAATCAAACCTAATCTTATATGCACATGCATGTTGCAGCATACAGACATTTTTCAAATGAAGATGATACAGTTAGCAAACATAAGATAGTAAAATGCATACACACAAGCATTCCCTATGTATTTATAATACATTATTATTTATAATAGTGCATACATTTATGATTTATACTGTAATAATGGAGTTAGCAGCATTGGATTTATTCTGACACAATTTAGATTTAGTGGTGATTAAGTAATTTCAACAGATTCAAGTATGCACAATAACAGAGAGAGAGAGAGAGAGAGAGAGAGAGAGAGAGAGAGAGAGAGAGAGAGAGAGAGAGAGAGAGAGAGAGAGAGAGAGAGAGAGAGAGAGAGAGAGAGAGAGAGAGAGAGAGAATTCAGTATCAAAGTAGTTTATTCATTAAGTAGGTCTTCATTAGTTTGTTGAAAGTCGATGGTCTTTTGATTGTCTTTAAGTAAGCTGGCAGGTTATTCCAGTAGGTTGCGCCACTATACGTTAGACTGGCTTTAAATAGGTCTAGTCGTGGAGTTGGAATTATCAGTTTTTGTAAATGCCTGTAACTGTTGATCGAAAAGCGGTCTATTAAAGACTGTGGAGCATTTCCGGTCATAATTTTGTGCGTTATCACTGCTTTATTGTGTTCCAACTGACATTTAAAAGGTAATATATCAACAGCCAAGTTTGGTCAGAGACTAAGGATTTTACCTTAGAAAAGATACATGTACCATATCTACCTCGCTAAAAGGCAACAGATTTCAGCTCTACTTGAAAAGGTTAGTAGGTTGTGTTCTCAGACAGTGTGAAGCTCTTAGAGCTTGCCTTCAGACTATTAATTGATGGCTTGGAGCCAAAACGGACTAACTCTAGATAGTCCATTGACGTATTATTTAACTTATTCGGAAAACTAATAACTTGAATTGAAAAAAATACAAATAATAGAAAATGGGGAGTATCCCTTTTATATTTCTGCAGTATTTTCATTTATATATATATATATATAATAATAATAATAATAATTGGCACTTGCATAGCGCACATATCTAGAAAATTCTATTCATGGCGCTTTACAAAGAAATAAAACTACAAACATTCCCATTTACACACGCACATCAAATTTTGGAATGGCAAGAGACATGTACTGACCAGGGTCATCGTCGTGAGGGGCCATTTCCGGCACATAGGTGGGCTTGGCGATGGTCAAACGGACCACATCGCCGGTGGACTTGAGCGCTGCCACTGCCTCTTCATGGGACACATCCTCCAGGTTCATGTCATTCACCTGTAAGTCACACACAAACACCTTTTGAAAAAATAATGCAAGACAAACTGGTTATCACTGACCTTAACCCTTTCGCCACCAACCATTTTTCAGCACAAATAAAATACCATTAAACTTAACTGGGTAGAGAGAAAAAAGTCTGCAATATTGGGAATTCCTCTGTGACATGTATGGCAGTAGGCCTATCCTTACCTCCCCAAATTTAAAAAAATTTGGTTTGGGATAACAGGCCCTGATTTGATGCCTTTTAGGGACATGGGTGTTAAACCATTGTGGTGCATAAATGCGACATTGGTGGTGAAAGGGTTAAAACACACACTGAAGTGTAAGAAATGCACTCATTGCACTAAGGTCCAGCCTTTTCCCCCTTCTCTCCCTCCCACACTTTGCCTCTACTGTAAAGTCTCTCCAACCCCTCCTCCTTTCCCCCCTCCCCCCCACATTCTCCAACCCTCTTTCCCCCAAATAACCTGCCCCTGGGAGTGTCAGTAGTGAAGGGGTGGGGTAAGCAAGATCGAAGGTATCTTTCCCCTCACCCCACTACCTCAGACTGAACTTCAAGCTGTGCCTTGCCCGTGGGAGTGAAGGAAGAGGGGTAGATTGAGAGAAAAGCGGAAGCATGGACAGTCGAGTACAAGTATAGCACAGAAGGATGTTTACCCCTTACTCTCTCTTCTTCTTTCTCCCTCTATCTGTGTATGTGTGAGTGTGTGGGACTCTCTCCCTCTCTGTGTGAGTGAGTGTGTGCGTGCTTGCGTGACTTGTGAGAACATGCGTGCGTAAGTTTGCATGCACATGCTTGGTGAGCATGTGTGCACGCATGCAAGCATCTGTGTTTGTGTGCATGCTTGTGCACATGAGTAGCATATGTGCGTGCGTGCATGCTTGCGTGTGAATGTGCATGGGTTCATCCGTGCATGTACCATATTTTATGGACTACAAGGCGCACCTGATTATAAGGCGCAACCCTAAATTTTACACAAAATTCAGATTTTGTTATTATAGTTTCTTACTATATTATGAGTCACATTGTAAGGCGCAGGGGTCTCAGTGTTGGAAAAAAAAAGTATCGCATTATAGTCGGCAAAATACAGTATTAGTGAGACTGACTACTGACCGCGATGAGTCTGTCCATGACGGCCAGGCGTCCATCCTGCTCTGCACTGCCCCCTTCAATGACCTTGGTGATGAAGATGCCGTTGTCCCCGGGAATGTGCTGGTTGCCTTTGCCCCCTGCGATGCTGAACCCTAGACCTGCACACACACACAAACACGCATGCGTGCACACACACATGCATGCACACACACAAACACGCATGCGCACGCGCACACACACACACACACACAGAGTCACATACAAATCAGCATTATCATCATGTCAATATGATGAAAAGCTTTAGTTCACATACTCAGGCATAATACTTTGCTCCCTGCGATGTTAAAGCCACGGTCACGTACAAATCAGCATAATCACTGCATCAGTATGATAAAACGCTTATTCCAAGTTCACATACTGCTAAAAATGTACACAAACAAAAACAACAAAACAAATTCAGGAAAAACAAAAGTAAAAAAAACAACTTCTGGCTAAAAAAAATATATCAACAAACAATTCCTAGATCAAAGTACCTTCCAAAGAGAAAGCGTGAGTTTGGATGGGAGAGTGCATACCTTTGGTGAATGCGAGTATTTACCTCCGACTGAATGTGAAATACTTGTTATTATGTTATTGTAATGTATACATTATGCAGCATGTATTACTTGCTTCACATTAGTGTTTGCTGTTTTAATGCGTACTTAATGCATTTATTATTCGTGTGGACTTTTTTCATTAAAGCAATGTAGTTTATATTATTTATGCTGAATCTCAATGTCTTTGTTTGCTTAGTAACTTGATGCAATTTGTACACGAGAGACAATAAAGCGATTTTTACTTTTATTTGACTTTTGATTTAGAATCTCTACCCTGAAATCTCTTTACCTTCAACACCACCTCAAACAGCTTACCCTTCTTTACCATCCTGCCCCAACCCATAAAGCACTCCTACCCAGTGTATTGGTTCGTTACCATCCTGCCCTAACCCATAAAACACTCCCTACCCAGTGTATTGGTTCGTTACCATCCTGCCCTAACCCATAAAACACTCCCTACCCAGTGTATTGGTTCGTTACCATCCTGCCCTAACCCATAAAACACTCCCTACCCAGTGTATTGGTTCGTTACCATCCTGCCCTAACCCATAAAACACTCCCTACCCAGTGTATTGGTTCGTTACCATCGTGCCCTAACCCATAAAACACTCCCTACCCAGTGTATTGGTCCGTTACCATCGTGCCCTAACCCATAAACACTCCCTACCCAGTGTATTGGTCCGTTACCATCGTGCCCTAACCCATAAACACTCCCTACCCAGTGTATTGGTTTGCTACCATCCTGCCCTAACCCATAAAACACTCCCTACCCAGTGTATTGGTCCGTTACCATTGTGCCCTAACCCATAAACACTCCCTACCCAGTGTATTGGTTCGTTACCATCATGCCCTAACCCATAAAACACTCCCTACCCAGTGTATTGGTTCGTTACCATCCTGCCCCAACCCATAAAGCACTCCTACCCAGTGTATTGGTTTGTTACCATCCTGCCCTAACCCATAAAACACTCCCTACCCAGTGTATTGGTTCCCTGTTGTCCCTGTCTTCCTGCCCCCTTGCTGACCTTTCCACTCATCTCTTTCCTCAATAGCCCCAAAGTCCCACAACTGCCAGTCACTACTGTCCATCCAATCCTGCAATTACCTCCCTTGATAGAAACATGGGTGGGGTGTGGGGGTGTGAGTGGAGGAAGGTCAAGACCACCAAGGAATCGGTCACAGTGTAGGCTTCCTAGATGAATCGTCCCAATAATAGAGGCCAATGCCAAAGATCCAAGATTTTGGTCTCAGCAGGTGGCTCTGCTATGTTTGACCCCTTTGTTTCATTCTGTAGGGGTTTGTCTTGTTATACGAGTGAGTGAGTGAGTGAGTGAGTGAGCGAGTGAGTGAGTGAGAGTGTGAGTGTGAGTGTGAGTGTGTGTGTGTGTGTACGGGTGAGCATGTGTGTGTTTGTGCATAAGACTATGCAGAAGTATGAATGCATTGTTAAAATGCTATAATGAAATATATTATAAACTATGTGCATGTGACTATCAGTAATACACATACAGAGACTGAGCTGACAGACTGAGAAAATGTGACTATGAGAATCATACACACACACACAGACAGAGATTTAAAAAAAGGAGGGGGGGAGGTGTTAGTTCAGAGAGAGAGAGAGAGAGAGAGAGAGAGAGAGAGAGAGAGAGAGAGAGAGAGAGAGAGAGAGAGAGAGAGAGAGAGAGAGAGAGAGAGAGAGAGAGAGAGAGAGAGAGAGAGAGAGAGAGAGAGAGAGAGAGAGAGAGAGAGAGAGAGAGAGAGAGAGAGAGAGAGAGAGAGAGAGAGAGAGAGAGAGAGAGAGAGAGAGAGAGAGAGAGAGAGAGAGAGAGAGAGAGAGAGAGAGAGAGAGAGAGAGAGAGAGAGAGAGAGAGAGAGAGAGAGAGAGAGAGAGAGAGAGAGAGAGAGAGAGAGAGAGAGAGAGAGAGAGAGAGAGAGAGAGAGAGAGAGAGAGAGAGAGAGAGAGAGAGAGAGAGAGAGAGAGAGAGAGAGAGAGAGAGAGAGAGAGAGTATAATGAAGTATTAGTGCTTTCATTTTCAATGCTTCCCAGACTATCGACTGGATGAACACACACTGACACAGTGGTAGAAAACTGATCAGCAGCTCCATTTTGTTGTTTGAATTGAAGCAAAGAAATTTGTCATGTTCAGGTTGTTTTTCGGTGCAGCTAAAACTGATACGTGTTGTTTGCCGTAGACAATCATCAAGTCCGCCGTCGGCACTGAGTGACTGACTCCGAATGACTGGGAAGTCGCATCGGGTACAGTGCATGCTTTAAAAAAACCTCTGAAAACTTTTTCTTTACTGTGCACAGTATCTTTGAGCAGATGTCGATAAGACTTTTTACCTCTTTTTTTTTCCTTCAACGTTTGTTTCTGAAATAACTTCTCAATCTGAATCATTGTCATCCGTCTCAATTAGAGGTTGCAGCTCGGCGCCATCTTGCAGATGCTGACATCAGACAACGCATGCACGAGAACTACTTGCTGTGTACCTACTGCAAACTTCAGGCGAACCGATAGAGAGGCAGGCGAAACGATAGAGAGGCAAGTGGACCCCAAACGAACTGAAATACCATTCTGCTAAAAAACGTAGTTTGTGGAGTTAGAAAATCGTAGTATTTGATTAACAATCGGAGCTCTGTGGTTCAACGCCAAATTCTGTAGAAAATACAGAAAAATCGTAGGTGTAGGTAGGTCTGTAACACTTTCACAGATTAAATTTCAGTCAACTGGAAAGAACACACACTCCATGGATTTGCTTAGTGGGCAAACACCAGGAAAAGTCTATCTACAAAGAACACAAATACATAGACCTACAGTGACATGATAATGCACACAGACACAAATCATTCTACACATCAAGCTCAAAGCAGGAAGATGTACATACATGACATTTAACACCCTCTGTCCCCAAACAGAGCCAGACAACAGTTATTATTTAGCCGGATCTGGCGCCGAGAATCAATACAACACGCCTCTCTCTCCCTTCCAGATAATAGTCTCATCATCCCCAGCAAGAAAAACAAATGAGTGCTGTCATCTAAGTCCTGTACACAGCTGCTCAGCGCTGACCCTATCGCTCTCCATCTGTCATCCATCCTCCTCTTTTCCTGGCAATCCCACACACTGCTTTAGAATAAATCTACTATACTATCTGATAAGAGGAAAATGCATGTCTATGTCAGAGAAAACAACCCCTTGAGCTGATACAATTCTTGATGATCCCACCAATAAGCAATCAGTGACAAAAAGCATAAAAATTTATCTACTGGGTAATAATAATAATAATAATAATAATAATAATAATACTGTAAATTTAGGAGGCACTTACCGCTGACAAAGCCTGGAGCTCAAGGCGTTTACAATAAATAGTTAATAGTTAAAATAGCGTTGTCCTTATTGGAACATTGGAAGAATCCAAGCATGTATGGAGGTTTGGGTATTCTGTTAGTGTTTATAACATTAACAAGCTTAGAACAGATGGCACCTTTTATTCTGGAAGACTAAATCAAAAGCATTTAATGTACCCATGTTACCCAAAACGGTGGCGAACACATTTTCAGAAAAAAGTCAAATTATGGCATAGTATTGTATTAACCCCTTCACTACCCGAGAAATATTCAGAAATAATCTGTTATTTAATCATAAAATTGAAGAGACACCTCTTACAAAAATCTGAGAAAATAGTCTTGAGAAATAGCTTTCCTGACTTGTCTGAAACAAAAACTAGTATTCCAGGATAATGACAACAAAAGTTATGACATCATCAATGACATCACACTTCCTGTAGTAGACGTAGAGCAGGCAGGGAAGGGGTTAAACAAAATAAACAGAGACAAAGGAAAATAAATGTTTCTGAGGTCTTACCTTTGTTTATGCCCTTCACCAGTTCCATCTCCATCACATTTTCTGACGGAGCTTTTAACCGCTTCACATACTGAAACAAACACACACACAAATACATACAGTATATAATGACAATATTAAGCAAGTACACAAATTGTACAAGCTGTTGCACATGCACACACACACACACACACACACACACACACATTCAAAAATATCAAGCATAGCACACACAAAACAAGAGTAAATGTGACAATCTATAAGAGTGGACACATCAGTGTTGCAAATTTAGAGAGAGAGAGAGAGAGAGAGAGAGAGAGAGAGAGAGAGAGAGAGAGAGAGAGAGAGAGAGAGAGAGAGAGAGAGAGAGAGAGAGAGAGAGAGAGAGAGAGAGAGAGAGAGAGAGAGAGAGAGAGAGAGAGAGAGAGAGAGAGAGAGAGAGAGAGAGAGAGAGAGAGAGAGAGAGAGAGAGAGAGAGAGAGAGAGAGAGAGAGAGAGAGAGAGAGAGAGAGCAAGAGAGAGAGAGAGAGAGAGAGAGAGAGCTGAACGCTTGCAACAAATTGATTTTCATACATCCCTCAAACATTAAAAACTATTGCGTTCATGGCAAAACATAGTTAAAACGGTCTAATTACCACAGTAGGATATATTCAGGGGATGTTCTGACACAATCCATACATTTTAAAAACGATTGTTCATTAAGAGAGAGAGTCTAATTAGAGAGAGAGAGAGAGAGATGAGACTGAGAGAGAGTGAGAGAGAGAGAGAGAGGAGAGAGAG
>CM065681.1:20818559-20831059 GCA_017654935.2 Phymorhynchus buccinoides | reverse complement strand
AAAATCAATTATAAGAATATTTGTCTCTGTTAAAAGAAATAACTTGAAACAAATAGCTCTCTGTGGAAAACTGAAAGGACTCCATGTACTGTATGTGTGATGTACTGACTGGGCGAATACATTCGCCCATGGTGCTAGCTAACCATTCTAAAGCCAACTTTTATGTGAACTATGTCATAACTGAAAAAAGCCTTTACATCACACTTTTTTCTTCCTACCATCCCTTTTTTGTCCTGCTCTTTTAGCACCATGGGCGAATACATCCACCCATGACATCACTCTACACTCCCACCAAATGCAAATGCATTCACTGCCAAGTACCCAGCCATGTGTTTGTCTGCTTTTAGAGCTTATATCACTGTTTCTTCCGTTGAAGTAACGTATGCATGCTCCCCACTTGTCGTTTGAGATGCAACGGACAACCAAGAATGTAAAAAAATACATGGCGTGAGAAGAGTTAATGTTCTCAATCTGGAGAACACTGCTGTCATCAGGCTTATTAGTGTGTGTGTGCTGTGTGGGTATGTGTGTGCGCATGTGTATGTGGGCGTGCGTGGGCGAGTTTAAATGCTGATTGTAAAGCGCTTTGTGCTCGATAAAAAGCGGTCTATAAATATCCATTTTGAGGTGTAATTGCCTAAAAGTGTTATCACAAAAGGAAAAAAGAAGGGTGATAACACGCTTAGGCAATTACCCCTCGAAATTTTATTATAATTATAATTCCATTATCCTCAAACTGGTGAAAATAACTTAACTGCTCCTCCTTATCCATTCCTCCTTCACCATCAAACCATAATCTCCACCCCCCTCCTCCTCACCCCTCCTTCCTCAACCAAGCAATGTAATTTGCTCGTCAAGCCCGCAAACCTCTGAACCAAGGAATAGCGTCATTGTGATGAAATCAATGGCTTTAAAGCAGCAAAAAAAACCCCACAAAACTGTGGTGGACCCTGACGGATGAGGTTTTGCAAGAAACATGTCGAGATCACCAGAAAGACAGCCTTTTTACGGATTGGAACACTCACTTTGCTCTGGTTTCCTAGAAATCAAATCGTCAAAACGGCGATTCCTCCTTGGCGGAGATGCCGGAGAGAGAAGCCATATTGGATGCGGTGGGTGGAGCTGACTCATTGTGGTTGAAACTTTTCTTTTTTTTGGTAGTGCAGTAAAAAAATTTTTTTTTTAAAAGGAGCTATTTTCTTTGCTGTGAGCAAAACTCCTTTAGGTAAACTGCATAAATTTTTTTAAAAAGCTCATCTGCCAGGGTGCCCCTTTAACAAAGCAAAATTGTCTGACCCCAGAACACGAAAATGATGGGTTCACAATTGGAACCGACAGGCTCAATGGACAACGAAAGTGTTGATGTTGTCATCAACAAGCAATGGGATTCTGTAGCTGGCATACTCTCCCCCCCCCCCAACTTCCTCCCCTTCTTTACACCCTGTTCTCCACTTTCTCTCACTTCACACTACCCTTACCCACTGCCTACGATTCAATACAACTGCGATCCGACTGTGACATTTGTAAGGCATGATTCTCGTGAAATTCTACTGTCTAAATGAATCCGATGAAATCCTACTAGTTTCGTTCACTATATTTATAGTCCCCCGTACACAGAGATGAGATTCTCATAGAACCAAAAAGGAGGAAAAAAGAGGCGGGAGTCCGGGGGCCGACACGGGCCCTCGGTGGGGTCCAGGGTCAAAACCCCTGATGGGGGTCAGGGGGGCAAAGCCCCATAAGGCTGAAGAATATTTGCATTTGAACCTATACAAATCAGCCTCTGAGGCAGCAAAATTATTAAAAATGTAATCTCCTTGATCCTACAAAAATGTGTGTAATTATGAAGACCATTCACTCAGGGCTAGTGATTTTCAGAGACAGAGACTGAGAGACAGAAACAGACAGACTGACAAAATGAACCGATTGAGAACACCACATCTATCGAACTTCTCACCGCATTTTCGCTTCAACACAAAACCTAACCCTACCACCCCCCATCTCCCCCAAATGTTCTCAACAGATTTATACTAATATCAAAAATGACCTCTGGGGCCATCAAAAAGGAGGAAATCGTCCAATTGGAGGAAAAATCTCATCTCTGCATACACGAATCTCATGAAATATCTGTATTTTTGTATCAGACATTTTATGTGATTCTGTGCATTGGGGTCTATGTACATGAGTACAGTGAGTGAAAATAGTAGAATTATTTTCAGACAGAAGTATTTCACGAGAATCATGCCTCACAGACATCGTCGCAATCGGATCGCAGTTGGATTGAATCGCATGTAGTGGGTCGGCCCCTTTGCTTCACCCTATTCTTCAAACCTGCCAGAAATAATATTTACTCCTCTCCCTCCTACTCCCATCCCTGTCAGACTGATGTTATCTGTTGTTAGCCGCGCCTCTCAAGAGAGTGAAGAGAATGACTCGCAGGACAGAAAATAAGTGACAACAGTCGCCATCCCTCGAGGAGAGAAGAGCCAGAAAAAGATCTAATCAAAACTGTCAAAGCTTTCTGGAATGAAAATTAGTGAAGCACCAGATTAATGGGCACAATGGAAGCATGAGGGCTCTTTCTCCTACTGTCCGAACTCATCCAAGAAGGTCTAACAGGGAAAAAATGTCAATTAATAGTGTGTGAAATTGCTGTTGGTCAGAGAACATTGTTTTACTTTTATTCAAAACAAAATTTCACCAACCCTTAGAATTGAAGACCATCCCTTGCAATACCCCTAAAAGAATGCATAAACATTAAGGGTTTCAATGTACATAGCACTGTCCTCTCTTGTCTCTTGTCTGACATGTTTAGGTTGATCTGCATAAAGGATTAATTTGGAGCGACAATGAATGTTTCAAAACAATTTTACTCAAAGCATAACAAACTGATATAGCTATACCCTTTAATAAGAATATAAGCACAATTAAGGCTTTTATTTTCTTCGCAATTAAACATTTAGAGCAGTGGCAGAACAGACTTACCAGCACAATTTAAAGGCCTTTATTTTCTTCGCAATTAAGCATTTAGAGCAGTGGCAGAACAGACTTACCAGAACCACCTTGGATCCAGACCTTTTGAGGGCCTCCACGGCGGCAGTGTGTGTAGTGTTGGACACATCTTCATCCCCCACCCTCACGATGACGTCGTTCATCCTGTCAACACAATCATCAGTAACATGTCAATAGCGCGACAATGGCACGCATGTGTGACAAACCCAACTGTCCATTCCATTCCATGTCAATGAACGACTCTGATGACAACACTAGTAAAAGCTTTGTCACAGAATTCTCCCATGCATAAACATTCATGTGACTTGCATAAAAAAAATCAAAAAAATCAGACAAAGGCCATTGGAAAGAATAACATAGACAAAAGAGCCACACAGATTAGCCTGGAGGCCAATGGCAGTTTTCTGGGTATCTCCCAACTTTTTGAGTCAAATCTCTCTCTGTAAAATTTTTTTTTTTTTAAATCCTGTATGGAAATCGGACCATCAGAGATTAAAACTTTTAACCTGGACTATGGGGATCACAAGTCTATTGTACTAAAAATCCTCTTTTCTCCCCTCCCTAAAACCCCCCTTTTCTTTTACCCTTTTCTCCTTACAGACCAAATTAACCCTACCCTCCTCCCTCTACCTTCACCCACCAGTAGCTACAAAAATCATAATTTGTAATTCCTAATTTAGGTTTGTTGCTAAAGCTGATTTTTTTTCTTTTTCTTTTATCCCAAAACTTGTTACACTGTGACAATTTTAATTAAAATGGTTTTATTGTGTTATTTTCATTCCCTCTGATTTTGGATGCTGTCATCACTATATTCAAGTTGGATGTGCAGTTCCTCAAGAGAATAAATTGGAATACAGACAAGAAATGATGTGAGTCTGGATGGAACTAGTGCGAACATGGGCGAAGGAGACAAGGGACGAGAGACTGGATGGGTAAGGGATGTGGGGATGAGAATAAGACTTTGACGCGTCACATTCTACCGGAGCATGAAATCAGTTTGTCAGCAAACATTTACCAAATCAGTGTGACCTGTGCTCCTAGGTGCTGTACTTGTGGACCTAACAGTTTTTGTTAGCTTGTTTTTCAAAATCAAAAGGTGGCCATTTTCTTAGAAAACACACACACGCAGGCACGCACACACATACAGGCACGCACAGGCACACACATACACTAATATAATTTGACACAGGGTCTAAAGAAACAAGGAGAAGTGAATAATAAGAAAAAAAGATTAAGGAAATGATGGGATATATCATAATAATTTTTTTTAAATACTGCAGAGCAACTCTGAAATATTTATTCTATAAACCCCATCTAAACCATATAGCCTTTTCTCCCATCAGTCCTAACCCCCCACCTCAGTCCACTCAACATACATCAGAAGCAAGAACTCCAACAACATAACATGATTCAACAATGTATATGGTTATGGTAATGATTATCATATCCCATAAGAGAGCCTGGTGCTCATCAGCAGTCTCCAAAGACTGTGGCGCTGTCTCACCCACTGTTTGTTTTGTCACCTCTTCAGTTCCAATGACAACAGTCTTCTAGACAGGACTGAGTCCTCTTCACCACCAAAGAGTGACCTTTACAAACAGTCCAACCAGACAGCGAGACAGCATTCTTTACTTTGGAGACTGATTTCAAAGAGTTTTTTGTGGTATTCCTTGTTCCATTGGAAGAATCTATAGATATTAATAAAATCCACCTTCTATGTGTGTCTGTCTGTGTAGGAAGCAGGCAAGTGTAACTGAACGTGCGATCACATGGGCATAGCGAAGTGAGACCGCAGAGCTTTAGCAGGGATATAACAGAATCCAAATATGGATCTGTGCTTGCTCTCTCTCTCTCTCTCTCTCTCTCTCTCTCTCTCTCTCTCTCTCTCACTCTCACTCACTCACTCACTCACTCACTCACTCACTCACTCACTCACTCACTCACTCACTCACTCACTCACTCACTCACTCACTCACTCACTCACTCACTCACTCACTCACTCACTCACTCACGCACGCACGCACGCACGCACGCACGCACACACACACGCGCGTCATTAGTTATCTGTCTCCTCACTGCAGCTCTGTCTCATCTTCTGTACAATGACAACAGTCACAGTTTTAGTCAGGGCTGAATCACACACTTTGAGGCCACAGTGCATGAACAAGCAAAGTGCGACCCTTTCAACAGTCTAGCCAAACCAGACAGGCAGACAGCATTCTTTACTTTAGTCAATTGATTTCAAAGTCAATTTTCAATCTCCTACTTCTATAAAAGCATGGTATGAATGATACAATCAGATTAAGATCTGTGCTCTGTCTGTCATTTTTAAAAAATCCGTAGACTCCGAAAGACAGACTACAACACGGTCTCATCTTCAACGGTGCAGTGGAACCTCCCTTATAAGACCGCCCGTTATAAGACTCCCTCCCACTTAAGACCTACTTCTCTGAGACATTGCCCTTCTTTACAAGAATTAAAATTACCCACTTGTACAACTCCACCCCATTTAAAAGACCTCATTTTTGATGATTTTTGAAGGTCTGATGAGCCTAAGGGAGGTTCTATTGTATTTGTTTTGTTACTTCTGAATTACAATGACAAGTATTCAAGATAGGACCATTACTTTAGTTCACGTTATAGTAAGTGCAACTTTTTTTTTTTTAGTGTATTCAGAACACCCCCCACGGTTAGCGGATTTTACAATAAATGTTTGTACAGTGGAACCTCCCTTTTAAGACCTCGAAAAATAATCCAAAAGGTCTTAAGTGGGAGGGAGTTGCATAAGGGAGGTCATTTTAATACTTACAAAGACGGGCAATGTCTCAGAGAAGTTGGTCTTAGGTGGGAGGGAGAATTATAAGGGAGGTTCCACTGTATTTTTTATTAAATGCAATAACAGAAAAACCTTTATAATCATGTTGATCATTCCCCTTAAAACCCAGCCCCCATCCTCTCTCTTTCTCTCAAAACTTGATCATAACATGTTCACATCCAACATGTTTTTGGATATCACTTTTTGGTCAGAGTACTTTTGAAGGGAGAGTGGGGGTGGGGTGGGTAGGGTGGGTGAAGAGGTAGGAACTACTCTAATCTTTACTATCAAATCAAGAAAGATATACTAAAAAGGAAAATAAAAATATTGATACAATTTATGCTCTTGGTTTCGTTCTCCCCATACCTTCTATCTTTTACCCCCCCCCTCTCTCTCTCTCTCTCTCATAATTAGATTATTTGTCTTTCTTACACACTCACCAATTCATACAATCACTTGCACGCAATTTTGTTATAAAGCAAAAAAAAGAGACAAGACAGACAGACAAGACATAGAGAGACACACACCACACACGCACACCAAGACAACATATATTTTTTCTTGCTTTCTTTCAAATAGCCTAAGGGCCACCATAAGAAATGTATAAGTTACACTTGAGCAGGAAACTAGAATATATCACACAGAAATTGAGGGAATGGGACTGAGGCAGGTAAAGGAGAGCAGGGAAGGGAAAGGGCGGTGGGGATGGCACAGAAAGAGAGAGAGAGAGAGAGAGAGAGAGAGAGAGAGAGAGAGAGAGAGAGAGAGAGAGAGAGAGAGAGAGAGAGAGAGAGAGACAGACAGACATAGATAGAGAGATAAGAGACTCAGACAGAGAGACAGAGAGTGGAACGGAAAACAAGGAAGTCCCTCTTCCTCTCTCTCTCTCCATTCTACCCCACTCCTCCCATAGCCCCCAGTCCCTTTATTATCAGCAGAAGCAATCCATTTCCCATTTCGTCTGTCTCAGCTGATCTATAAATAATGAGGGATCTGTACTGATTTCGGCATCCGTCAAAACGATCCCTGGAGGCTGAATAATAAAAACAAGTGACAACCTCATTTTTGTTTAAGAAACAAGGAACAAAGCTTGCACAGTCAACAAAAGGAGTACTGAGATCGCAGATGGCAAAGAAAAAGTTATCTCCTTTTCTTTCAGGTTACATGATATTCCCCAAAGCCTTCAAACAAACGATAGTGTGTTGACATTGTCTAAACTGTGTGAAGGCGTGGTTGCATACGTATAATTAGAGAAAAACTGAGAAGTTTGAGAGTCCGAAGGAAAGAGGGAAAGGGGAATGTAGGGAGGGGAGAGAAGTAAGTGTGAGATTAGAAAGAGAGCTGAAATGGCTGGAGGGAGGATCAGCAGGAGATATGGATGGTGGAACCAAATCTGAACTGCGGTGAAGATGATCAATCACATGGGGATTGGGATTATAAGGGTGGAGGGGATAGAGGAGGAGGTGGAGGTTGGATTCAATCAGGTCGTGGGGATGAGACCTGGGGGAAATGTCTTCAATCTGGAATTTCAAGAAGCCTTTCACAGAGGGTATAACTATGGTACCACACCGGATTTGACTGAATTGCAATGAATGGTGGCTGGTAATGTGGAGAGAAATGGGGGTTCATCTTGGTTCAGCCAGCGGCAGGGATAAGTGTTAAGTCTCGTTAGTCTCTATCCCCATAGAGACTAACGAACGGGTTGGTTGTACATGGCAGCTGGGTTTGACACTTGGTTCAATGCAGTGTTGATGTTAGGTTTTCATGCAAGGATTTTAAATGCTGCCACAATCCCAGCGCGTGAAGGGTCTTTCAGCAAAACAGTTTGAATAAACCAATAGTCCTGGCCAAAGGGACAGACGACAAACTGTTGCTGCGGTGCCTACACTTGCTACACATTGAAGTGATAGGCACTTCCATCAGATGAATTTTAGCAACTTGAAAAATTCTCATTGTTCACATAAAATGATTCATGGTAAATAAAGATTAGGATCAGGAAGAGAGAGTTCGGCACAGCTTTTCAAATTCATGATGATGCGCTCTTATCATTGTGCAACTTATACAATAATTAATTTTTTCTACAACTATAGTCATACACATTTGGAACTTTTTCACATCCTGTTTGATCTATGTAAATTTGGAATCAATAGGGCCTCGAGGAATAGGTTTGAGCTCAATGCAAGTTTTAGAGACTTCAGAAAACATGGGAAACTGACAAATGTGGAAAGTAACTAGGTCCTTTCGTCCACATGACCAAACAGGCTATAGGCTTTTTTCTATCTTTAACCTAGCGATAAAACTTTGCAGCCACAACGAAAATGCTTTACTGTGACTGTGAGCCCCATTTCACTGTCTGTTTGTGCTTTCCATTCTTTTGCCTGATATCAAATCAGGTTTATAACCTGCAATAATAAAGCCAGCAAGTTTTCCAATATTTGATAGCCTGATGGCACAGGAAAAATCCACTACAGTCAAGTCAGGAAGCGAAGAAAACATAAGCTTCCACTTAATTCCTTTCCCCCCTAAATTCTGGGCAATTCGGTCAGACAACTCCCGCAGCCCACGTCTCTGATGCCCGCATGTCAACGGATCCATTCGGGAGCCAATAAATCTGGAATTATGGTGGGTCCTGGAGTTACAGAATTTGAAATGTTGTCGCACTGGACAGCTTATATAACATCCATCAAAGGCTTAGAGAGCAGACAGACACAGGCCGATAAGGTAAGATCAGGGTGGTGAAGCCTGGTAGGAGAAGGGCAAGTTTTGCTGTTCATGCTATAGTGGAAGTACTACATATCGTCGCCTGCATGCAAAAGAGACGTAAGTTGAAAGACGTCACTTCACATGAGGAATGGAAAACTCAACATTTTGGTCATTTCAGGTCAAATTACGTTATTTTATTTGATAATTTAGAGTCACAATCAGTGTTTTATATTTGCAAATTCTTGTTTTACAGCTTTGTTAGATGATGCAGCTTGTCTAGATCAATTGGTAAATTCAAAACATCGAAGGTGACCAATTTTGAGTTACATCTCTTTTGCATGCGGATGGCGATACAGTAACCAACTTGCATGACATGACAGACAACAGAGAGGCAGAAATTCCAGGAGAAAAGAGACGACATGGTGGGGAGGAGGGATGGGTGGAGGGGGGGGTAGTGAGAGAAAGAGAAGAGAGAGAGAGAGAGAGAGAGAGAGAGAGAGAGAGAGAGAGAGAGAGAGAGAGAGAGAGAGAGAGAGAGAGAGAGAGAGAGAGAGAGAGAGAGAGAGAGTGAGAGGTGGACAGACAGACAGAAAATAGTAGACATGCATGCCAAACATACACAAGGAGTGAGAGAATCTCAGATACATTCTGATCTAAAAGAAATTCTAAAACACAGATAAAAAACAACAACAAAGAGACATATGGGGTACAAATATTGGTGAGAAGCAATCACTGAAGGTACAACTAGAGTATGAAAATCTACATGCATGTCCACACACACACACACTTAGCAGAGATCGATCTGAATATAGTAAAGTACAATCACCAATTCAACCCAGGCTGGGCAGATCAAATATGTCTGGTCATCTGATTTACTGTTTCTATCTGTACTCGTATGGAATTGATTTCCTTTACTGTTTACTTCCCTACTAAGAGTTCTCAAGTCTTCTGAATGTATAATTGTGCCGAATGCAAATCATAAAACCTTTTCACAAGAGTAAACACTGATATGAAATGAATGTACTTTCAGCTTCCTTGCTTCTGCTTTCGTTCACCACTTTTCCTTAGTTTGCTCCCCCCCGCCATTTTTTATTTTTTTATTTTTAAGGCTATGCTCTAGTCTTATCTTGCATAACGCATGATATATAAGGATTAGAATTACACACACGCGCGCGCACGAACACACACATCCAGTTTATAACCCTTATTAACTTAAAGAATAACTTACTTAATGACTTACCATATTTTTCAGACTATAAGGCGATACTTTTCCCCCCAGACTCAGTACCCTGCACCTTATAATATGACTAAAAAAATAGTAAGAAAATATAATATCAAAATCTGAAATTTGGGTAAAATTTGTGCGATAAAGGTGCACCTTACAGTCCGAAAAATATGGTACTTCTAGCATGATACGCTATCTGTTCACAAAATAGCATTATCTTCCCTTTCTAAATTTTGCAATGCAAGCCTGCTAAAATGAATGAGAAAACCCCCCTGTTTTAAACAGTTTAGCTTAAATTCAATACTTTAATCTCTATACTGTACTTTCATTAAATCCACACATAACCTCTTTAAGTCAAGTTGTTAACAGAAAGACACACAGACAGAAAAAACCCAACAAAGACAAAACAAAATCCTCTTCAAGAGAAGGAGCTTTGCATGGGGGAAAAAAAGAAAGCATTTTGCTATCAGAATGTAGGAGACAGATGTTCTTTAAAAACACTACCACACTGCTCTATCCGAATGACCACACATTAGTTGAAATGGCCAATGGAGGTCAATACTTTTATATTGGACGCCAGCAAGGATCGATAGTTAATGCCGACTTTTAACTGCAAGATCTTGGCATCACAACAGGAGTAAACCAGTCTAGGCTATTTTATAACTCGGTGAAGGCAGCCCACACTGTTTTTATGTTCCCTGAAGCCTGTTTCCACATCTGTACATTCTAGCCAGGGTACGCTTCTTGGGTCATTCTGCAATAGAAGAAAGCATCTGCCGGAAGCAAGACAACTCGGACTAGTCACTTTCCTTCTGTGATGCAATTTAGTCATACAGGAACTTTTATGTTTGAATATATTTTAAGGCTAATCTTGCAAGTGTGGAAAAAGGGTTTATGTGAGGAAAAATCCCATATCCCACTAAAAACTTCAGAAGTCATTTCTAACACCTGAACTTAACTTATCACATACAATTTCCATTTTCACTCACAGCTTATACAGCAATCCTCTTACAAAGGATACAAAAAAAAGAAGTGATAAATAGCTTTCCCTGCATCTTTAGGACAGTTCATATTTAATCCAAAATGTAATGGAATGTTATTCCACTGGTAGTGATACCCAAGCCCTTAACAAATATATTCATTCACTTTTAGAGAGTAAATGTCCGCACGGCAGACAGACACGCAGACTTAAACTAATACAGGCAAAAAATAAGATTCAATATCATGGATAATGAGACTGAATTCACTGATCACATGCATGGGGAAAACAAAAAGGGAAAGAAACAAAACGCTTTTAACAAAATCTGATCTGCAACCAATGTCTACAAATAGGGTGATAGGCGAGGAATAGGCACGTGAGAGAGATAGAGAGAGAGATTGAGAAGGATCGAGAGAGAGAGAAAGAGAGAGAGAGATCGAGAGGAAGAGGACGGACGAGAGAGGAGAGAGAGAGACCCGAGAGAGGGAGAGATGAGGAGAGAGAGAGAGAGAGAGAGAGGAAGAGAGAGAGAGATGGAGAGATTTCTGGGAGAGAGAGAGAGAGTAGAGTAGAGAGTAGAGAGAGAGAGAGGAGAGAGAGAGAGAGAGAGAGAGAGAGAGAGAGAGATAGAGAGAGAGAAGGGAGAGCGAGAGGAGAGGAGAGGAGAGACGAGAGAGAGAGAGAGAGATAGGAGCCGGAAGAGAGGATGAGAAGACGAGAGAATTGGAGAGAGGAGAGAGAGCGAGAGAGATGAGAGAGGATCGAGAGAAGCGAGGAGAGAGAGCGAGGAGAGAGAGAGAGAGAGAGAGAGAGAGAGAGAGAGACGAGAGAGAGAGGGGAGAGAGAGAGAGAGAGAGAGAGGAGGAGAGAGAGAGAGAGCGGGAGAGAGAGAGGAGAGTCCGGAGGAGAAGAGAGAGATGAGAGAGATGGAGAGAGAGAGAGACAACTGAGAGAGGAGAGAAGAGGAGAGAGAGAGGAGAGAGAGATAGAGAGAGAGAGAGATAGAGAGAGAGAGAGAGACGAGAGCGGATAGGAGACGAGAGCCGCTTCGAGAGATGGAGAGAGAGAGAGAGAGAGAGAGGAGAGAGAGAGAGAAGAAGGATTGAACTTGAGAGAGCCGAGAAGGGATGCAGGAGAGAAGACTATGAGAGGGAGAGAGGGAGGAGAGAGGGAGAGAGAGACTGAGAGATGAGAGAGAGATGGGGAGAGGAGTGGGAGTGGAGAGAGAGGTTGAAAGGAGGCAGAGGGAGAGAGAGAGGGAGGGGGAGAGAGAGAGGGAGATGCGAGAGGATGAGTTGGAGGAGGAAGAGATTGGATGGGGTGAGAGCTGGGGAGAGAGAAGGGAGAGAGTAGACGGGAAAGAGAGAGAGAGAAAAGAGAAATCGACGGAGGAAGATATTAGAATGAGGGAGACCGATCAAAACCTTGAGAATGAAAGATTGGCAAGAGGATGCGGGGAGAACAGCGAGAGCGGGAGGAGAGGAGACTGACGCTACGAAGATGTCAGCCCGATAAGGACTGAGAGGGAGAGAGGAGAGAAGGGGAGCGACGAGACGAAGATTTTTCAAGGATAAGATGACGGAGAGAAGGGAACATGAGACTGTAGAGAGAGAGCGAGAGAGGAGGAGGATGAGAGGAGGAATAATTCGGGATGGAGATGAGGGAGAGAGCAGACGGGAGGAGAGAGAGAGAGAAGGAGGACTGAGAGCGATGCGAGAGAGAGAGAGAGAGAGAGACTGGGCGGAAGGTAGAGGGGAGAAAGAAGA
>CM065681.1:20788559-20813559 GCA_017654935.2 Phymorhynchus buccinoides | reverse complement strand
ATAAAGGTCTACCTTGGTTGCCTTCTCCCCTTTTGATACAGTTATTCGGTAAAGGTAAAGATGTGCCCCCCCCCCCCCCCCCCCCCCCCCTGCATTTCTCGGTTAATTGCAATTTTCCGTTTTTGCCTTTCTTACCAAACATAAAGCTGTATTTTATTAACCTTTTTAGCTAATAACCTTTTTGGAATACTAACCCTATCCCTAACCCTACCCTACCCCCCATTATAAGACGGGAAAACGCAATGAACCACGACTGTGACAAATGGTGCCATGTACTGCAATACATAGGGGGGGGGGGGGGGGGGGGGGGGTCCTATTAGATAATGGCCTAGGGTTAGGGATAGGGTTAGTATTCCAAAAAGGTTATTAGCTAAAAAGGTTAATAAAATACAGCTTTATGTTTGGTAAGAAAGGCAAAAACGGGAAAATGGAATTAACAGAGAAATGCAGGGGGGGTGGCACATCTTGACCTTTACCCAGTTATTCTACTCCATTTCCTTCTATATGGATAAGTGGCTTACAATATGCTGTTCTTTGCAAAATACATAGTCAAACCTCTATTTTAAGGCTTCAAAAAAGTCAGCAAACAGCGGCCTTAAATTGGATGGGTCTTATAACGGAGGTCGGTTTTATACATAAATTATAGTAAGATACATTACATCTGTACCAGAAAAATCAGTCTTAAATGAAAGGAGGTCTTTTAATGGAGAGTCTTATAATAGAGGTTTGACTGTAAAAGGTTTTAATCCCTTCCCTGCCAGCCCCTGTTAAGCGCTTAGAGCTTAAAGATTAGGCGCTATAAAAGTTGTCTTAATTAATTACTACGGGCAATATGATGTCATTGAATGATTGACGTCTTAACTTTTGATGTCGACATGTCACAACTCTGGGATGCTGGTTTTTAATTAAGAACAGTCAGGAAGTGTATATCTCAAGACAGTTTTGTCAGAGTGAGTGCAAAATATCTCTTTTCAATTTTATAATAAAAAAGCATAATCTCTCAATTTTTCTCAGGTAGAGGTTTGAGGGTTAAAAAAAAAAAGGTATGAAGAAATACAATTTTTAAAGGAGGTACAAAATGATTGATCATTCTAAATGGTGAACGTAGTAAGTGTAGTTAACCCCTTCACTACCAAAGAAAATTTGATAAACTATCTTTTTTATTATAATAAAATAAAAAAGAGACCTGTTAGACTATCTGGGGGAAAAAAAGGTCTTGAGATATATTTATCCTGACTAATGTCTAAAACAAAAACCATCATTACAGGGCCATGACATCATCAATGACTTCACAGGCACCTGAGTAGTAGACACTGGACCAGGCAGGGGAGGGATCAATGGCCTCTCTTCTCTTTGGAGTTTCAACATTTGAACTCAGCAATAGATCAATAAACACGGGTCCTGATTCAGAGTTAAACTGTACAAAGCCAATAGTTTCCCGTAATTACATGTCCGAGTCCAGTGCACAAATCACAGCAAGTCCTGTCAAGCTGGTCTAAGAGAAGGTGACCATTAAATGTGGACTCTCAGCCTGCTGTCCATCAAGTCCGCTTCTTTGAAATGACCACAAGGTCCTGAAATACTTGACCTCCTCACAAAAATAGCATTGAAACAAAGTCTGAATTGCCTTATGTTCCACCCTTGGAAATAAAACATGTTTGTTAATGTTTTCCACAGAAATCTCCTTAAGGGGATACACGGTAGACATGTGTTGCCCCCTGGTGGCTCGCTGTGTTTTTCCAGACTTTACAAAATGCCACTAATATATATATATATAGGGTCTTTATTATGTATTGCAAAATATACATGTTTATTTATATTTTGGGGAGTATATTGCTAACAAAAGTTGTATTTTTAAGCATAACGTTTCTTTTAAACATATTAAAATATTTTAATGGAAAGAAAACGTGTTAATAAAAAAACAAATCTTAAAACAATCTTGACCCAAAAAAATCAGGGTAACTCTTGACACGAGTCCTGCTGAAAAATGGGGGGGGGCTTGAAAAGTTGCTCTCATTTCATAAAAAAGCATGGTAACATACAGTTGTTTTTGTATTTATTGTGTAGAATATACAGGATTTCATCTATTATAAAGAAAAATAAAGTGATTTCAGAGTTGATTTTTTTTTCTACTGCTATTTGAACAATACAATTTAGGAAAATATTTGTCAATACCGCAACAAATTTATTAAATTTCCCATTGACTAAATTGTATTTAATCAAAATTTGACATAGACTGATGAATAGGTTGCAGTGTTCATTTCCTTTGTTTACTTGTTTATTTTTCTTAATGTATTTACACTTTTCTAAACCACAAGTCTTTGACAAGGCAAAATAAATTATTATATTATATTATGGTTGAAATGCTCTGGATGATTTTTATTTCATATATTGATTTAGTAAACTTAAAATACTGCTCAGTTTTACTGAAGCCCCTGATAAAAGAGATCCACATTTATTTCCATAGGACCTTCATGAAACAAGCACAAAATGATTTTGTGTGTTTTTTGAACTGTAAATCACCAAAGACATAAAAGCCTGTTCTTTAACACAGTGAAAAACAAATGACCCCAGTCAGCTTTAGGGTTTCAGACAAATGATGGATTTAAAATAAAAGAAATCACAATCAGAACTCCTGAGGCAATTTCTCTGTGAGTGACTACAAAGGTAATGCAGTGAGGACAGCCTTTGGGTTGTGTTAATAGTTTTTCTTTTCTTTTTTTAAAACACTTTTGAAAGAAAGAAAAACAAAAACACAAAAAAAGGAAAAACAAAAAAAACACCAAACTAGTAAAACTTTTTTTTAAATAGATAATAAAAAAGAGAGAGAGAGAGAGAGAGAGAGAGAGAGAGAGAGAGAGAGAGAGAGAGAGAGAGAGAGAGAGAGAGAGAGAGAGAGAGAGAGAGAGAGAGAGAGAGAGAGAGAGAGAGAGAGAGAGAGAGAGAGAGAGAGAGAGAGAGAGAGAGAGAGAGAGAGAGAGAGAGAGAGAGAGAGAGAGAGAGAGAGAGAGAGCATATCAATTACCCCGATAAAAAGTCAATTTTGTTTCTGGCTGTCACTAGAAACTACATTTCTGGCCACTACCTGTCCAAACAAGAGTCATAACAGCATCTCTATGCTAAATCACTGCAATGTCAACTGCCATTAACAAACTATTTTTTTCTCTGCCATAAACCCACTTTCTCAACAAAACAAGCCCCTCCTAAAGGAAGTCATTAGCAACAATACACAAACACGCACATACACATGAACATCAGACACAACTGCACAGATAGGTAAACAGGCCGAAGCACACGGCACTAGGCACCGCACTAAGGAGAAGGACGGACGACAGACCAATAATGTTCACTGCATGCCCTCCTCCCCTCACCACCCCCTTCCACTCCTTGTGAGGGGCGGGCAGCTGAGAATGATAGGGTTGGACTGTGATACGAGAATGATAGGGTTGGACTGTGAGAGCGAGTGCCTGCGTATGTATATGTGTGTTTGTGTTCCTGTGCGTATGTATATGTGTGTTTGTGTTCCTGTGCGTATGTATATGTGTGTTTGTGTTCCTGTGCGTATGTATATGTGTGTTTGTGTTCCTGTGTGCGTGTGCGTGTGTGCAAACACTAGGCAAGGACAGCAGCGCCAGCCACCCACCCACCGATCAAATTGGACAGATATTTGCTCCTCAATAATGCTCTCGCCCCTTCCTTCCTTCCCCTTGCCGCATCCCTCTTCCCCTCCCTTCCACCGGCTCCTCACACCCTGCCCCACAAACCAAATCCCTGGAGGTTTTCGTTCACACCAGTAGAGTGCTTTCCCCCTTTTTGCCGGTTCCCGTTCCGTTTCCCCCTGCCTCCACACCAAGCTTTAAACGCTCTTCTGACGCGCATGGTGCCAGGACTGTTGTGGGCTCGTTTTTTAACAGGTTCGGGTGACAGAGCGGGTTTTAGTGCTCTGTGTGTGTGTGTGTGTGCGTGTGCGTGTGTGTGTGTGTGTGTGTGTGTGTGTGTGTGTGTGTGTGTGAGTGTGTGTGTGTGTGTGTGCCTGTGTGCATGTGTTTATGTGCATGCACGTGTATGAAAATGTGTGAAAACATGGGCAAAGGGCATTCTGTTTGGTACAGATATACATTTAAAACCACACAAACACACAGACACAGACATATATACACACACACAGTTAATGGCTAAAGCAGCCAGCTTCTGTTGGCAACAATGTTATTTTCATGACATGGGCACCCAGTCAAATTATGTCAATCAGCAATCATCAAATGTGCTCTAACAATAACTCACAATGCCAATGGCTCTGCTGTTTTCAATTAGCTGATGGATACATGCAATGCAGATAAACTGTCAGCCGATTACAGCTGAAATAATTTACCTCTTCCCCATAAAACACTATTTCACCTTTATCTATCATAGTACCATGGGCGAGTACATTCGCCCAAGACATCACGCTACATTCCCACCAAATGCAGACATTCACTGCCAAGCATCATGCCATGCGTTTGTCTGTTTTTAGAGCTTTTGTCATTGTTTCTGTCGTTAAAGCAATGCATGCGCACTCGAAAAAATAGTTACTTTTCTCTTGTCGGTTGAGATGCAACGGACAACCAAAAACGTTAAAAAAATACATGGCGCTAGAAGTGTTAAAGCCCTCTTCTGACAATAACTGTTTTATTCAAATTATTATGTAAGCCTTTTTTTTAAGGTGTGTGATATCACCCCAATCACCTTGACCCCAAAGCATAAGAAACAGTAATTAGGCAGTACAGGGCTCCCAATCGTCCCACTAAACAAAGGGTCCCAGGGACTCCTTCACTTACGGTATAGAGGGTCCTAGAGGCGGGACAGACGGTCCCAGTGGCATTGCAAATTCTAAAAAGATTTATTCTAGTGCATCCCTGGGACCCGCTGCACTTCTTTTAGAGGGTCCTGTAGAATTTTAGTGCCTCACAGACCCCCAAATGGGGGTCCCTGGGACCCTGGGCACAGACACAAGCTATTACACAAACGCATCTTGAAATATGAAGAAAAAAGATGGAAACTGGAATGTAGTCGTCTTCTATTGAACAAAACCGCCTGAATGATAGAAGGTGAAACCAAAAGTTTTAAAAAAAAAGAATCATAACAGCCGTGTGAAAACCTCAACAACAACAACACAAAAAGTTAACAGAGAAACAAGGACACAACACGCATTCCATTCAGTTATTCTACTCACAACTATAAACTTTGATGTCATTGTTTTATGGGGAAACAGCTCTGCTATTATTTTCTTTGCTCTTGGTGAGGCTGTAAGCAATATTAATCGAATTAAAGCACAGAATGAGACACTATTCTGATCATTAGAAGGAAAAAGAAAGACAAAGAGAAGGGGGGATCACTAGTAGTAGTGGTAGTCGAGGATGTCATGTGTCATCTTAGCATCTTGCCAGTGGGTGCATTTCTCAATCGCCGGCAAAGATTGATTGCATTAGAGGAGATAGAAAGGAGCATGCACGCACGCGACAGGGCAGGGAGAGAGAAGATGATGACGATGATGAAAACATGATGGGCACATGTTTAATGGGGCTGCTCTTTACGCACTCATCTGGCAGCAACGTCCTCAGTGAGGGAATCATTATTTCCGCTTCTGCAACATTCCTCCCTGTTATGCTCAAACATCTTCCTGATGGAGAGAAAGGGAAAAGAGGGAGGGTGAGGTGGGGGTTGACACAATAGCAAGGCGGGGGAAAGATGTTTCTGTTACAAAAACAAGATGTAATGAAAACCTGAGAAAGAAAAAATGAGCCTGGGAGTCTTCTTCTTCCAGGCTCATAAGGCCACAATGGGTATGCATGTATCCGTTTTCCAGTTTTCATTGGTCTCCTCACTGCATTCAGCCAACACATTCTGATTTCGGAGGAGCTCAAAGGAGAAAACTATATGGAAGATTTTTTTTGGAAAAAAGGCAGGAGAATGGGCCAAAAAGTCAGAAGGACAGTAGATGACACAAAGCAAGGAAAAAGACAGAGTCAAAGAGAGAAACATATTAGAGGAAGCTACAAGCACAGAACTTCCAGAAGGTGGGGGAACTATTTGTACGGAAGACCCCCCCGGCATCCCCACGGGGGGGACCTGGGAGTCAAGAGAAAGGGGTAATATAAGGAAGAGCTGGTGGAAAAAAGGAGAAAAGAGGAGGAAAGACAGGAATATAAGGGAGGGAGAGAGAGAGAGAGAGAGAGTGTGTTGGGGGGGGGGGGGGGGGATAAGAAAGAAGCACAAAGGCAGAAAGAAACAAATGACACAGATACAGACAGACACAGAATAAGACAATCATATCAATAATCTTTTTCAAGATGCCCTTGCATGCCCCTGATCCATTCACAAGCTAACCACCCATACACAAGACACACATCATACTGGACCTTTGGCTTAATAAGAATCAATCCCAGCTCTTGCTTTCATGCCGACAGACTGCAATAACTATAGAGGTTGTGCACAGTTATTCTCCTATCTTATTATGGAAAAGGCAATCACATCTGGGAGAATATGGCCGCAATGTCTACGGCCGTAAAAGATAAATGCAATGAAGGTTTCTAGACTGCTAAGCCGCATTCGGTATTCAGTGTTTTGTTTCTTATCTTTCCTGTAGATTTAAAAAGTTCTCTTTTGTTTCTACACATCAATCCAATTTACAGAATGCGACGTTGTTACTACTTTTCTAACTTTCTTCTTGGATCCACAAATACATTTTTCAAAACATTAACCACATTCGGCATTCTTCTCAAGAATTGAGGTTAAAAAAAAAGAAATGTGTTAAAAGTCCACGAGAACTGGAGTCAATCATTGCAACATACAGTAACATGACAGTTGCTGGGAATGTAAAAATGATTGTGTGCAGACAAATCCTGATTGTAATGGCAGTCACACTTGGAAGGAAGTTCATCTATTTTATGACCTATTTTCTTTTCATCACAACAGGTACTGACTGGCAACAAAAACACTTCACTTAAAAAAAAGTACAGTGGAACCTCCCTTATAAGACCTTCAAAAACCATCCAAAATGAGGTCTTAAAAGGGAGGGATCTTATAAGGGAGATAATTTTGATACTTACAAAGAAGGGCAATGTCTCAGAGGTCTTATATGGGAGGGAGTCTTATAATGGGGTCTTAATAGGGAGGTTCCACTGTACCTACAATGATAACAGACAGCTACAAACTGTTCTATTTATTGCTCTTCTCCACTTCTATTAAATTCCTCAAAGTTACTAACACTGTAAAAGGCACACACACACATATATGATGCAAGCACACACACACCCACACATACATTTATATTCATTACATTTAATAAGAGTTAAAAAAAATGTATAAATCATCAACTTCTAATAACTGGAAAATGATGAACAACAACAAAATCTCTGTGATGCCAAGCTAAATTGTATTTTCTGTTTTGAGTTAACTTAAAATAAATGTTATTAGACCAATCCACATATGCATCACGAAAGCATGGGCACACTTAATGATGCATGCATGCACTTGTACATACGGGCGCGCGCATGCACACACACCATGTGATTCATTAACTTTCTTATTCATTGATTGTTGCTATTCAATGAAACTCATTATATTTCAAGGCAACTCACGCACATACAACTCCCCCCCCCCCCCCCCCCCCCCCCTTTTAAAAAAAATAAAATTTTAAACAAGTGAAATAAAGCAGAAATAAGCAAGTTTACTCTCACATTTTAGATCTTTGGCAATAGGTAATCAAGAACTGAATTATTCTCTAATTCTCTTCTTTAAAAAAAAAAAAAAATCCTAATCCCATCCACCTCATTTTCTACAAAGTTTTTTTTCCCATCTTGGTTCAACATGTTACATCTATTACAATTGTTATGCTAAAGACAAGAGTTAAAGCGATTTGCTAATATCTGACAATAAAATACAAGAGAAATTGTGATTTGCTTTTTAGAAAACGCAAAATACAGTAGTTCGAACGATTTGTTTAAAAAGTATCAGTGGGAAAGGAGGGGAGGTCACAGACAAGCACGTAACCTCTACACATTTTGCAAAACTCTTTGCAAGGGTGAGCAGCTCTTAGTCATGACATCCACATTTGAGGACTTAATGACTACCAATAAAATAGACATATTCTTCAACAGATTGTTACAGGTAACTAACAAGAGAAAAACTAAAGGGAGGCACAAGACTTCAAATAATGACATAAGATATGGTTCCAGAACGATCCACTGATAAGAAGAAGAGAGGTGGAGGAAGGAAGGAACGGAACATGGGTGCGTGCAGTGACCAAACCTTCTGCCTGAACTTTCTTGCCCAAACCCAAATGTTCAAAAGAATGATATCATGTTAAAGAGCCCTTTCTTCAGGCACTCAGCTGCCTGAAGCAGCATCACATTACCTGAATTCAGGCTTCAGGCATACCCACATGCACCCCTGCGGGGAGGACAAGGAGGAGGAGAAGCAGGAGGAGAGTGAGGGGCTGTGAGGGTGATGATGGCTGAACAATTCTTCAAACTCCTTGGCAAGGATAGAATGGGGACAGAGGAAAACAAGGAAATAGAAAGACTAAAAGAGACAGACTGACAGACAGACAGACACTCAGAGCGGCTGGCAGGCCGGTAGACAAACCAGTGAGCACAAACAGACCGACAGACAGAGAAATTAGAGTCACACTGCGACTCTTAACATCTTCATCCCTTCTGCCTTTCAAAAGGAGGTTAAATGAGGGAACTGGAGCAAACAGGAAGTGAGGGGCATGAGGGGAAATGTGACCTGACAGGAAAGACAGTATACAATCTCTCCTCCTTTCTTCCTCCATTTTCCCCGAATGTCATCTGACCCCAAGTCCAAAAAAAAAGAGAAATCCCAACCCTTAAATAATTTTGGTCTTCAGGTGACGAACACACAAACAATCAAAATCCATAACAAAAAACAAGAGCAAAAAAAGAAGTGCCCATATCTTAGGAATACAGTGGAGAACTGATAACTCAAAAACACTTGATAACTCACAATAATTTTTGGGTCCCAGTATAATAATCTTTATGTTGATAAGTCTTTTTAACTCAAAATATTGTCTTTCTCAAAATAAAATTTCAGTCCCTTCAATTTTGACTTAAGCGATTTTTTACTGTATCAAGAACTGAAGTTTCCCCTACAATCAAATGACCCAACATTTTTTTCTCTTTCTGAACCAACAATAGTTATCTTCATTAGGCTAGTGCAATCAACTCATTCAGTATTACAAGAGCATTAGACCTGCATAGCCAGCCCCGCCAACAACAAGCAGTCAGACAATTGACTAAACTCTTTAATACCTTACAAGAATGCTTTTTTAAAATCTTTGGAACAGCAATAGTTTAAAACCAGATGCAACAAGCAGCATATATCAGCATTTCCATACAGCACATCCTGGCCAACTTTGAACACATTTGTAAGCAAGCAGAAGTTCAGGAGAGTTGGAAAGTGTGACAACAACTGAAAAAAAAAACCCACACCCCCCCCCCCCCCCCCTAAAAAAAAAAAAAAAAAAAAAAAAAAAAAAAAAGAAGAGTACTTCACCAGGACGCAAGCTTAAATTTAAATTACACAGAGAAAAAAAATAGAAGTGGCCAATCTCCTCAACTTCCCGTCATCATAATAACCCACTGATTACAAGTTTGGGAGGCATTTATATCCTCCTTTCTTTTTCCTTCCAGAGGAGTGGCAATGTTATTAGGCCATAATTTTATTTTGGCAACCAGGCATGGCCGGAACGTCACATTCACATCCTTTCCGAGGTTCATTCCTTTGGTGATCGAAGATTTTATTTAGTTTCATTCGCGTTGACCCACACTTTTTTTTGGGCTATGAGAGAATGAGAGAGAGAGAAAGAATATGAATATGAATACGAATGTTTAATGAGGGTAAACGGATAAGCTCAAGCTTCTTTACACCATGCCCTCGAGGGGGAAAAGAAAAGCCAAATAACAAGAAAAGGAAAACAAAAAGACAGTATAAAAAGCATAAAAAGAATAGAAAATAACAACAGGCATGTTCACAGTAAATTGAAGAACATGAGGGGGGAAAAAAAGAGAGAGAGAAACAGAGAGAGAGGGGGGAGAGAGAGAGAGAGAGAGAGAGAGAGAGAGAGAGAGAGAGAGAGAGAGAGAGAGAGAGAGAGAGAGAGAGAGAGAGAGAGAGAGAGAATTGATGGGGAGGGAGGGGGGCAGGAAACCATCATCAGGGCTATTCACACACAAACTAAAAACCGCTGAGACTATGTTTTTAAACCAACACCCCCCCCCCCCCCCCCTCCTGTGTTGTGTGTGTGTGTGTGTGTGTGTGTGCGTGTGCGTATGTTGGTGTGTCTTTTTGTCTTTTTCTACCACTAAGGTCAGCAAGGATGCATTAAAAAGATATACAATTGCAATTCAATTTAAAATGCCAAATTTAGAAGTAGAGGTAGGACTTGTGTGTGTGTGTGTGTGTGGGGGGGGGGGGGGGCAGGGTGGAGGTATGTGTGTGCATGTGCATGCAAATGCATCTGTGCATGATAAGCATAAATGTGTAGAGAGTGGGGCACTTTTTTTGCGTCTGTATGGGTTTCTTTTTGTGGGATTGGGTTGAGAAGGAAAAAAAAGAATGACAGTACTGTCTCACATTCTCTCAGAATTCTCAGTTCAACATACCACTGTACTAGATTAATAATAATAATAATAATAATAATAATATTCCTTAACTCTTCTAGATTCAAGTATTTTTTGTTCTTTGTAACCTCCTCTGCCAATTGTTTTTTTCAGGAGAACTAAACATGATCCCCTACTTCACTACCATATCTTTCTGACCTAAGGGGATACTTTTTTCCGGGTCGGTAAGAATACCCAATCGTACCCAACCGGACCCAACAAAGTTATGCCAAATAAACTACTTTGTGACTCTGTGTGTGTGTGTGTGTCATGTGTGTGTGTGTGTGTTATCTTCTTGTTCGTCTTTGTTTGAATGCATTATGAATTTTTAACATGTGTGTGCGCTTCGATTTAATTTCTATCAAGATTTAGTGCCGCATATAAGTACGGACTGTTGGAATTACCGACTCAGGCTTTATTCTGATCGCTTCTCAGCCTTTTGGCTAAGACAGTGATTCAGGAACATAAATTTTTGACCCTGGTTGGTTTGTTCAGCCCGTCGTACATGGCGAAAGCCGATACGCAATGTTAAACTGAACTTCCATCCAATTACCGATTGTTGTTGTTGTGCGTGCACGCGCGCGCCACACACACACACACTTACACACACACTCACTCGAACCTTCAATGCACTCTCACTCTCCCCACCCACTAGAGGGTAAACAGCCACTGCCAAGCAAAAAAAGTACTTATAAAGTATATTTGGATTGGATTACTCGCACCCATACAGTATACATACACTGGCAATATTAACATTTCTTCCCCTCACAACACTATCTGAACCATCTTAGACGGAAAAAGTGCTGTCTCTATGGGGGATTTGAAGAATTAAAATATCACTTTTTCCAAATCACCAATATTTTCTGTCCCGGATAGTACACTTGACACTTGGAGCGCAAGTGAAGTTATAGTGCGCGTGCACTACAACTGCACTTGTACCGTTTTGGGTTGAGGGGAAGAAATGTTAATATTGCCCATACACTCACTCCCTCACTCCGATTGGGTCTGGTTGGGTACGATTGGGTCCGGTTGGGTACGATTGGGTATTCTTACCGACCGCTTTTTTCCCCAGAGGGAAACCCTGCACCTTGCAATGTGACTGCTAATCTATCAATTACATATCTAAAAGGCATGTGGGTTCTGTGCTCTGTTCAGGAAATTACGCAAACACTGTTGACAGAAACCCCTATAAGCACATAATAGAAACCGCTATAAACACATAATAGAAACCCCTATAAGTACATATAGAAACCCCTATAAGTACATATAGAAACCCCTATAAGTACATATAGAAACCCCTATAAGTACATATAGAAACCCCTATAAGTACATATAGAAACCCCTATAAGTACATATAGAAACCCCTATAAGTACATATGTTTTCTTGTGTTCTTGCTCACAGTCATTTAAATAAAGAAAAAGAAACAACAATAAAATAAAAATACCTTTGGTAATTTTCAACAAGCTACTGCTTGTCTTTTTCAACCTTGTCTGACTGGCTGTGGTGGGAGCTGTTGTTGTTGTCCACTGAGCTGTCATTTGTGGGGTGAGTACTGTTCAGGAGGGGACTGTAGATAGGGGGCAAGTCCTACCCTTGGTCTCTGTTGAGACTTGGCCTCCTTTCCCTTATCTCTATGGCTGCTTTGATTTTTCTTCTAGTGAATTGTGACTCAGTTGAGATGATGGTGGTTTGAAGCTTGTTGGTATGGTGGGTAGTTGTTGTGAAATGTTCATCAAATGCAGAGGAAGCTCTGGAAGTATGTTCTTTTAGCCTAGTTTTTAGTGGCCTGCCAGTCTCTCCAGTATAGTCACCATTGCACTCCTCACACTGTATGTGGTACACAACACCGCTCTTCTTCTCTGTTTCCGTCTTGTCCTTTACCCTTGTTAACTGTGACCTGATGATCATAAGTACATATGGTTTTGATCCTTGTGATCTCTATTATTCAGACAGTCCCTGAATTTTGAACCTTTAGCGCAAACCTCTGCCAAGACATAGCTGTTTTTCCTATGCATTGTGGGCTGAACTGATGTAGGAAAATTAAAGTGGGCCGGCCTGCCTGCCAGCGTCTGTGTGTCAAAGGGTAGTAACTCTAATAAGGAGTGACAGGCTGGACTGGCTTACTTCCCTTGGACTAGACTATAAACCTGGCTGAATGAGAGAGAGAGTCAAGTCCAAATTTTATTTAGAGATGGACATTGAATAAGCAAATATACATGCTTTTGTTCATGAAGCCAACTAACAAAAACAAAATGCAAACACACACACACACACAATACACAAATCATATTGCTTAATTACATAAGTGGATAGCTTACGAAAAGCAAAACATAACATATTGTGCCACATATTAAAATGGAAAATGGGACACAAAAGGTTATACGCACAGATACATGAACACATCTTTATCTCACTCACTGCTGTTTTGTCTATTTGTGGGAATGGGACTGGGAGACATTACAGACCAATTCTACAGAATAACTACTACATATTCAACTGTTGCTTATCTGAAAGATGGAGTTTAAGTCTTGTCTTGAAATAATTCTTGTTTTTAATTTTCTTCAAGGTAGCAGGCAGACTGTTCCACAAGGTTCCACCAGAGTATAAGAAACAGATTTATAGAGGTTATTCCTAGGCCTTGGAAAAGATAACAAATGATTAGTGTGTGTGCACGAAGCATAGCGAGTAGTTTTGCTGGCATACTCAATAGTAATAAAAATATAACAAAATCTTAATTTGCATCAAAATTTGGGGGTTGCGCCTTATAGTCCCAAAAATACAGTAAATGCTTTAAATAAATGGAAATGCACTAATATAAGCTCTAAAAAATAGACATGTGGAACATCTGCACGCGGGACAGTAGGAGAGTTAAAGTTCATTGACTAACGTTGCCATACGCCTGCAGTGTTATTCCCATGCTCTATTTTAGCTTTCAACATTTCTTCTTCCCTTCAGGCCTTCTCTTCTTGTTTCTAAAAATTGACATGTGGAACATCTGCACGCGGGACAGTAGGAGAGTTAAAGTTCATTGACTAACGTTGTACGCCTGCAGTATTATTCCAATGCTCTATTTTAGCTTTCAACATTTTCTTCTTCCCTTCAGGCCTTCTCTTCTTGTTTCTAAAAATCGACATGTGGAACATCTGCACCCTGGACAGTAGGGGAGTTAAAGTTCATTGACTAATGTTGCTGTATGCCTGCAGTGTTATTCCAATGCTCTATTTTAGCTTTCAAAATTTTCTTCTTCTCTTCTTGTTCTTGCTTGATGCCTTCCCACTGATTAAAAATTCAGTTTAAAGAAACGTTTCTTGTTTTGAAATTCTGTGGACACAATACTTATTTCACAGAAAATGGACGGTCTAATAATTTGTAT
Organism: Phymorhynchus buccinoides; assembly: GCA_017654935.2. NCBI lineage: Eukaryota > Metazoa > Mollusca > Gastropoda > Neogastropoda > Raphitomidae > Phymorhynchus > Phymorhynchus buccinoides. Next base: position 20,799,527 of record CM065681.1, on the reverse strand, counting down.
TTACAAACATATCATGTCCCTTTCCTTCTCTCACTTCCAAAAGAAAACAAATCTGTGCTTTTAGAGCAACATACTTTTCTTTTTTTTTAAAGAGAAGAAAACAGGGGCAGAAGTGAGATTAGAGAAAGGGTGATGGTGGTAATGTGAGACTTTGAGGATATGGCTAAAAAAGGCTTCTTTAACCAAAAACACAAACAAAAAAGAAAAGAAAAACACCAAAAAACAAAACCCCACTTTTCACTCTTAACACAATCATCCATTGTTTTCTTACATATTTGAGATTCATATTCATAAAACAAATCCCCCTTTTTTTTTCCCGTTTGTTCTTCTTTCCTTTTTCTTACCTCTTTTATTTAGTGACGTAGTCTCCCCACCCCTTTACAAATTTCTGGCCAAAGGGCATGGTTGCATAGAAACTGTTTATTTATCGACACAACTGTATCAAAGTTTGTTTTGTGTGGTCGCTTGGGGAAGTGCTGCTTTTATAAATAAGCACATCTCTGCCTCAACCCCCATAGAAAAAGCAACAAAAGCAAACCTACCCAATGCACTCAAAACAAATGGAGGGCACATTGACACACATAGGCAGGCCTCAAATTACACAAACATGCATGTTATCTCATATGCACACAAGAAAACACTGTAGTTCAAATCTGTTTCTAAAACAATTCAATTTATTGTTAATAATTTGAGCCATTTTTTGCAAAAGATTTAAACAGGAAAATCAGTTTTGTCAAATTAAAATATTGTATACCGATAATTAATAAAACACATTTCAAACTTCAACTCATCACAGCACATTATGTTTTTAAAACCATCTGATCATTCATTCAGTAAATCACATATCTGTATGTATGAATTCCATATTTGATTATACGAATATAGACAGGTCAGATAAGGTGCTAAAAATGAATTTATGAAGAAAAAAACACCAAACACTATGGTTTATGAAGAAATATATCGCTGTTTTACGAACAGAAAAGTTGGTTTATACAGTGTCTTATAAAAGAAGTATCCAAAGCACGCACAGTGTTTTATTTTCAGTCTGGAAGACAGTATACAAGTGCTCTCCCTCTCTACCCCTTCTCTCTCCTGACTCTCTTTTTCTGTCATCTGTCTCTCTCTCTCTCTCTCTCTCTCTCTCTCTCTCTCTCTCTCTCCGTCATCTGTCTCTCCCACTCAGTCTCTGTCTCTCTCCCTCTCTCTCTTTCAAGGACAGATTGCAAGAATAGGCATTGCCTAAAATCTTTATCCTTGTCAAATAAAGTTTTCCAGTGTGCAGTGTCTCTCTGTCATCTGTCCCTCCCTCTCTCTGTCATCTGTCCATTTCCTACGCATCTTCCTCAAGCATAGATAAGAGAAGTTACAAACCAAACCCCTATCCAAACTATGCACATCTAATCTGTCACTATCTTTGACTCTGCCTTTTCCCTTTACTTACTGTCATCTACTATCTTTCTGCCTACCGGTCCATTCTCCTGCCTTTTTTCGTGAAACACTTCCACTTCAAAAACATTTCCTCCAGCCGAAGTCGGACATTAAGAAATAGTTAGGCCCACTATTTCTTAGTTAGGCGCATAACGGCAGCATGACGCATCTGCGCTCACAATTGACAGGAAACTGTCTGAGCGATCGAAGAAGAAGAAGAAGAAGAAAAAGAAAAACGGCAACCTCACATAATCGGCCCAAACAACTTTTGCCCTTCATAATGATGAGACGCGCTAACGCCATTTCCCCGCCAACATAAAAACAAAAAAGCTCTTCCCAGAATAAAATGAGCCATTTTTCCCTTGACCTTCACAGATATGGAAGAGAACAATTTCCTAGAGTGAGGACGCCATTACAATTCAAGATAAGAGCACACAAAAAGCAAACTTCTCAACACAGTTGGAAATACAGTGATAAAGTAGAAAAAAAGGAACCTTCCCAGGTCTATGCGTTCCGTGGCACTCTTCACATTACTAGCCAGGCCATTTTCCTTCACGTTGAACGAATCACTAATGGTCACAAAACCTGTTACCTCTCAAAGTTAAGTTGTTTAAAGGAATGGATGGTCTGGGCTAATCTTCAGAAATGTTATTACATCCATCAGCAGGGAACATGCTTATAAATAGGAAGCAATACAATGTTTAAAAAAGTACACTTTTGGTGTTATGATACAAGGAATTCACGATTTCTAACAAAATCAATTAACAGCATCCCCTTTTTTGCTGGTACTAAATAAATTAAGGTACAGTTGCTTTTAGCCAAGAGCATACATAGCAGTCACTTTATAGAAAATGTACAAATGCCTATACTGCATATAGCTTCATGTGAGAAAAAACACACACAAAATTCAAAACATGTTCTAATCATGGAAGTACACAAACCACCAAATACAGGCTGGCTAAGAAAGCTTAACTGGTAGTTCACATAGTAATCAGTAAACCAAAGTGTCAAGTATGTGGGATCTTTATTTATTAGTAATTGACCTTACACAATTCCTCCCATTTCACTGTTTCTTCCGATGAGAGTGTGTGGTACAGAGAAAGAGCACTGCCTCTGAAAAGAGAAGCCGCATACAATGGCCACTTGTCTCTGGGCCAACCACAGGAAGAGGCATGTGTTTCAAAACGAAAAAGAAAGGAGTCGATTTCATCTTTTTCTTCATCGAATGAGGGCAGTTTGGGAATGTAGGACGATTTTGGGTTGGGATGAGTCTGAGAATCTGCCTGATCTATTTCTAGGGTTCCCATCTCTAGTTTTTTCATTTTCAGCTCATGTTCTATTCTTTGTTTCTCAAGTTCCAATCTGTCCTTTTCTTTTTGTGCTTCTAGCTGCAATATGTCCCTTTCTTTTTGCGCTTCTATCTGTAATTTGTCCTCTTTTTGAGCTTCTAACTTTTTCTCTTCTAGTCTGTCCCTTTCTTTTTGCGCTTCTATCTGTAATTTGTCCTTCTCTTTTTGAGCTTCTAACTTTTTCTCTTCTAGTCTGTCCCTTTCTTTTTGCGCTTCTATCTGCAATTTGTCCTTCTCCTTTTGAGCTTCTAACTTTTCTACTTCTAGCTCTCTTTCTCTGGTTCTTTGAGCCCTGTCGTGACATTTATTGATATAATCGGTCATTTTGTCGTCTTTGAGGCCAAGCTTTTGGCCTTGTGCAAGGTACCAATCAAATTCATCCATCATGAAAATAGCAAGTAGACAAAGCAATATAGATCTATAAACATACAAGTGTTTCATAAAGAAGGTCATGCAAACATAAATTCTAACAGATTGTTCAGTAAAAGTGCATTATGAATGAGAAAATACCATGTGTCAAGCATACCTTACAAAGTGTCTTAGCGATATCTTCTTGATAAAAAAAAATTAAATAAAAGATCCGTTTTCTTTTAGCAGACAAAAAGTCCAATGAGGATTTCGCTATTTAACACATTTTCTCCAAATAAAAGCAAAAAAGTTAGGAGGTTACTCAGTTAGTCTGTTATTGTCGGGGTCACCAATGTCATGAAGCTTAATTAAACTAATTTCTCACGCGCACATTTTTAAAACAGACAACCGAAATAAACTCCCAACTCAATTTTAATTAACAAATAAACAAGTAAAATAAAACAATTTTATGCCAACACAATACGAATTATTACAACGAGTATTTTACATCCACTCAGCATTATTTATAGTTTATAGACAATTGTATGAAAATAAAATACTGGCCAGATCAATAATTAAATTAGTCTTGAAACTTCATAAGTCTTATCCAGCCAAAGAACGTTGATCACCATTCTCTGGCTCCCTGGCCTCTTTTTTGACGTCACCTCTCCTCCTTTTCTTTTTTCTTTTTTTACGTCAAAAGAAAATGACGTAAGGTCAATTACTAATAAATAAAGATCCCACATACTTGACACAAAGTACTATTGAAGAAGTAAAAAGTGGCAGCCAAATATAAAGCATGCTTCACAAAATGTTAGATTGTGTACAGAACCATTCTCTGTCTGACCATAATGTCTTTACCGTACAATTCGTGGATTTTCTACATAATCAAAGCTAGCAGTCCACCATTACCTTGTTAACAGTTCATTTTCCCGTCAAGAGTGAACTTACATTTTGTTCCCATTTGGGCCGTCCGAAAAGGCTTGGGTATTATAGTTAAGAGTTTGGGGTCATTTATCCACAGTTTGGAATAACCACTGGCAAATTGTGCTTTGAGTGTGGTGGGTTGGGGAAAACATTCGACTTTCCTTTAAAGCATAAAAAAAAAATACAGTGAAAATCGCTTGTCAAAATTGAAGGGACTGAAATTTTATTTTGAGATAGCCAATATTTTGAGTTAAAAAGACCTTTTAGCATAAAGATTATAAAACTGGGACCGGAAGAGTATTGTGAATTACCCAGTATTTTTGAGTTACCTGTTTTTTGAGTTAGCAGGAATCCACTGTAAATAATAACATGGCTATGAACGAAAGTGCTGTTTACATCTCACTAAACTGATAAACATGAGTAAACACTATAAATTCTTTAGACATGCTACCATTCTATTTTTAGTGGCAATGCCTGACAGTTTTAAACGTTAACATGACTCAGTGGATGGTTTTCCACTGATTTATCCATTGGCATCACGTACCACACCAAGAAATAGCTTTTTAAAAATTATTATTAAAGCTTCAGTCTTTGAAACTACATACACATATATTCGTAAGGCAGTTCTTAAACTGAATTGGACTAATCATCTTGTACAACTCAAGGGAAAAAATTACACATTCAGCACCTCTCTGCCCTCCCTTGAAAAACTGAGACGCTAAACAGAACAAACTTCATCAATTCAGATTTTATGTTCATGCAAGTTTACAAACCCAAGGGGGAAGACAATATCACACAAAAAGAAAAACTGATCTTTAAAGAAAACACAACAAACAAACAAAACCTCCACTTCCTCTATTTCTGTTTTAAAGTAAATACAAAAACTTTGGCAGATGAAAAAAACCCCACCCAAGAACAGCCAACAGTAAAAATCCAAAACAAAAAAGAAAAGAAAAAAGGCCAACCACAGTAAAAGCAAACAAATCCCCATCTCCAAAACAAGCCAATGGGGTCTTACATAATGTCTGTTCTCATAAACTAGCGCATCACTTATCCACTGATACAAGGCCACATACATCAAAGAGAAAAATTCTCTATTGTTATTTGCAGACATGCTATTTTCTTCTGTCATAACTGTAAATTTAAAACAGTTGAACTAATATAAAGCAAAATACATGTTCACACAAAACAGCCTGTTTATGAATATTCATTATTTGGAAAATAACAGGAAAACAATAGAATCCTTTGCATCATTACAGCATCTTAAAAGAGTAAGAGTAGTCATAAAGGGTCTTTATATAGGGTCAATAACATTGACAGGCACCAACATCGATAAACAAACTGGAAGGAGAGGTCACCGTGTGTGTTTCAAAATTTTATCCACCCAACATATTTTTAAAAAAAAATTTAATCCTGAAAACATATGAACATTTCAGTTTTAGCTCCCTCCCCTACTTGAATACACTGAGCCTAAAACCATTATGTGGTTATGGATTAAAATCATCCAACCACACACTTTAACATAATAACCAAAGCAAACAGGCTCATTAAGCAAAACAAAACAAACACAAAAACTCATGGCAAAAAATGGATGACCACATCACCACAACCCTCAGTCACTCCCATGTAGGAAACAAAAAGAGCAACACAAACTGCCCTGGGTATGTTTTGTCAGGAAGGGGTTCACTGAATCTGCAGCCACCGATTGACACAGTTTAAAAAAACAAAAAACACATTGTCACCCTGGTCCGAAGGTGAGAAAAGGAAACAGCTAATAACATTGCTCTCTCCAGCATGGAAAAAACAAATGAAAGCCCCCCACCATCTCCATCCCGTTCCCTCCTCATTTTAACAGCTACAGGAGAAAGGAAGCTACAGGATGGAGATATAGATAGCCAAAGGTCGTGGAGCTTGCTGGCATTATAAGGTGTTGTGAGGGCTGTTGTCCATTTTCCCCAAGGGGCTGGCAGTAAAGTGATCCATTCAATGAAGATGAACTGCCTCTGTCACACCTCCCTGCTGTGTGTCTGTGCACACTTCATCTGAGCAAGCCAAACAAGACAGGCATGGCCAAGGAGTCAACACTAGGAGCTAATTTGAGAATACAACAATAAAACCTGCAATACCAAAGTGACAACTTGGGACTCACAAGTGCCAACAAGACAAGTGGATCGCTGAGCGGCAGATAAGTTCCCGAGTGGGCAAACTTAGGCACATAACAGCAGCATGACGCATCTGCGCTCGAGTGACAAGAAACTGGGCAATTGCCAAAAAAACCACTTATAAATAACAATGACATCGCCGCACAGCAGATATGTCCTATGCCCGTTACACCCTATACCTGCCCCGCCCTGTACCTTCTCTCCCCTCACATCTTAGCCCCTGTCCTCTTTGCGTCCTTTGGGTGATACAACTACACACCCTTCACTGGAGTGCACATCCTTTAACACGGAGACAAGTCTGCCTCTCGGTGACATTTAAACCCCATGTGGCATAATCCCCCTCACATCTTAGACCTCGTCCTCCTTGCATCCTTTGGGTGATACACCTACACACCCTTGACTGGAATACACATCAATTACCAGGAGCCACACCCTTAAGCCGTGGGGTATACACCCCTAACACTGAGATATGTCTGCCGTTCAGCAACATATAAACCTACACGGCACATTTTGTACTACAATGTCTTTTACTCTTATTCTTACACCCCCCCCCTCACAAAATTGGGAGTGGTTCTGTGCATTATGTCACGAGATATGATGAAGAAAAACGGAAACATGTCTGCCGCTCAGCGACATTTTATTCCTGAGGCATAATTTATGTACCAATGTGTTGTACTCTTAGTCTCACACCTTCACACAAAATTTGAAGGGATTCTATCTTCTAGTTCACAAGATACAGCTCAGACAAGAAACATATAGCGCAAAGGGAAATTTCGCTTTTCAAGGTCAAACTTCAAGGTCAAGGTCAGCATGCCAATAATTTATGCTAGGATGTCTTATACATGGGTGCAACTCCCCAAAATTAAAAAACTGAATGGCAGGGGTTCAGGGACCCATGGCCCCGGCAGGGTACAGGGGCAGAGCCCCGTCGGACGATTCAGGGGGACAACTTAAAGAGAGATATATAACGAGACAGACAGACAGTTAAAATGATAGACAGAGACAGTTTGAGTCTGATAAGCCTTGTAAAATTATTACATTGCCTTGGTAAACTTCTAAGATAGAACAACTAGACTAAGTTCAAAACGCCCCAAATCACTTGTGGTCAATTTTGTTGTTGGAGGAATTAAAAAAACTGAAGTTCAGTTTCTGGTAAAATTAAAAATACTGAAATCAGTGTAAAAATGAAAGAGTAGCACCCGTGCTTATAATCTACGTCATACACCACGACACACAATCTGAAGCGCTTCTGGCAAGAAAAAATGTGGAAAATATGGCTTAAAACCCAATTTTTAGAACCCAACCACTTAAATCTTTCAAGGCCTACCGATCTCCTTGACCTTGGTCACTCTACTATCATCAGATTCGCCATACACCACTGCACATAGATGCCAAATTTTAAGACTCTAAGTCCAACGGTGTAGAAGTCATGGCCTTTTACAGATTTTACGTTTTCAAGGTCATACGCCAAGGTCAAGGTCCTATGCGCGGATGCCTTCCTCTCTTAGTGACACACCCACACACAAAATTTGAATCGATTCTGTCAAGCAGTTTGGGAGACAATGCAGCCGGAATCACGCATGCACGCACAGACGGATGAAACAAAAACAATACTTCCCGAAGCTTCGCACAGGAACTAAAAATAGATGTGGAAAAAGCGCATTGAGTGGGTAGAAAGGAGAGTGGCAGTTGGAGAGAAGGGGAATATTGTAGTGGTTTTTTTTAAAAATACCATATTTTACAGACTATATGGCACACTCTATTATCAGGCACACCTCCCAAATTTGATTTTTGTTTGTGGCTCAAGCCGGTCGGTCGGTCTGTCGGTCGGTCCAAAATTGTCGCACATTTTGACAAAATGTCGCACTTCATATCGAGGCTACACTTCAAATTGAGGCCGCTCTTTAACATGATGTATTTTAAAAGCGTACAAAATAATAAACATACATAATACAGACACTACAACAGACACGACGAGTATGCGGTGCTTCTTTTGATGAGTATAAGTAGGATACATAGTTTTAAATGTTTTCCAAAAGATATAAAAAGTTACGAAATGGTGCAGAGATAACATTCTGGTTTACAGATTAAAATTATTGAAAAGCCAGGGGAGGTGACTCATGGTTGGAGTGGTAAAAATAGACCGCGTGCCACAAACTATTGTGATTTCGCGCTTGTTTTTATATATTGTTATGATAGTTTCTTACTTTATTATTACCATAAAAACTGGACTATAAGACGCACCTGTACATAAGCCGCACCCCTTAAATTGACAAAATATTAGGTATTTATTTGCATATAAGCCGCACCAGTTTATAAGCCGCAGAGAAAATTATATGTGCACAAACAAACACAAATATAGTTCTCCTATCAGAACATAAGTATTTAATGTTCTCAGACACTTTAAACATGAGATTTTTAATCTATTGATTACCAAAACCAGTTTTGAGTCTAAAGAAGCTCAAAATAGGCTGAAGAATGTGGCCCAAAACAGATTTAATCATACTGATAAATGTAGAATGAACAAAAATCCACAGATAAGCTGCAGCAGTCTATAAGCCGCATGGGCCAAAGTTGAGGAATAAAGTAGCGGGTTATAGTCCGCATTTCACGGAAGTCATATTATAAGGCTCAGGGTCTTGGTCTGGGGAAAAACGTATTGCATTGTAGTCCGTAAAATCCGGTAACTGTCTCATTTTGATACAACGTTAGTGTGGGGATTCTCCTCCCCACACATTGACCAAGGAGGAAGATGCTCAGTAAAAGACAGATAAAAAGGAGCAAAAGGTTCATTATGCACACACATGTATGGGTGCTTACCGTAAAATGCGGACCATAAGCGGCTACTTTTTCCCTTAGCTTTGGTCCATGCGGCTTATATGCTGATGCGGCTTGTATGTGGATGATTCCAATTTTATGTTTATCAGTGTTATGGAATCTGTTTCCAGCCACATTTTCAGCCTATTCTTCAGCTTCATTGTAGCTATCAAAACTGGTTTTGACATTGAATAGATACTGAATAGATTCAAATCCCATGTTAAAAAGCTTCAGATCTTTAAATGCTCATCTTGTACTGGCATAATTTATATCTCTGTGTTGCTTTCAGCACATAGATAGGCAAAATCTACTGCTTTTCTGTTTAACTTTGTCAACTTTTTTTGTTTGAATCATTTTCTCTGCGGCTTATATACTGCTGCGGCTTATATGTGAATAAATACCTAATATTATGTCAATTTAAGAGATGCGGCTTATATACAGGTGCGCCTTATAGTCCAGGTAGGTTAGAATTTAGATAAGCCTAATAACAAGTAGTGGCGACTATTCATATCACAGAACTTGCACTGAAACCTAAAAAAATAACGTCCCTGATGTACCACCAGAGTTGATAAGGAGGAAATTTCCAACCGGCAATTATTCCTCAGTAATAAGCAACACAGGAAGCAGCCCTCACAGAAATGACTCAACACAACACACTCTATTCCCTCCTCCAATGCATTCATTTAAGCATTATCAGTGGGGTTTTTGTTGTCAAGTGGAAAATTGGAATCACCATCAATCAGGCAGAACATATTCCATTCAGCGGAATAAAAGGAGGCAGGATGGAGTGAAAGCTGCTTGATAGGGGTGGGGTGGGGTGGGGTAAGAAATAGAAGGGAGGGAGGGTTAACACTGATTGTTGACGTTGCAATCCAAAGTAAATTGTGACACTGTAAAATTGCTACATAAATACCATAACACAAGACTGTCAATGATGCTAGATTGCCATTCTGTATGAAAGACTTGGTGATAAAGTTACATGACTGTGTATTAAGCACATACACATGCACACACACACAGAGGAACATACATGCGAATGTGCCAATACATGCTCTCTCTCTCTCTCTCTCTCTCTCTCTCTCTCTCTCTCTCTCTCTCACACACACACACACACACACACACACACACACACATAGACACACACACCACAGATACATTAAACTAGTTCAAAATCATGCATGCACACACGCAAACACACACAGGAGTTAAACTATTTCAAAATCAGAAAAAAATATGATCCCTTGATGATTCAGTTTGGGAACAAGGGAGAGAGAAACTGAGAGAGAGAGTAAGTGTGTGTGTGTGTGTGTGTGTGTGTGTGTGTGTGTGTGTGTGTGTGGTGTGTGATGTGTGTGTGTGTGCGTCTTCTCCTTAGGCAGCCAACTTCATCACGTTGAAGATTCTGCTGCACTGTGTGGGTGTGTGGGTGTGTGTGCATGTGCATGCGTGTGCGTGAACATGTGCGTGCATACACACATGCATGCATGTGTGCAAATGTAGGGATGCGATGTTTATATGAGTGGCATGTGAATGTGTACACACCGTGTGTAAAAAGCAATTGGATGATAAACGATTGTGATCTGAGCTATTTACTTGCCAGATCAGATCAATATCTCTTTTAGCTGAACTGAATTATTACCTTTCCCTTACTCCCCCCCATCCTTATAAAGAGGGAAAAATAAAACAAAAATTAACGGATCATTTTTATCATTCAGAACGAATCTGATCGGCTATATAATTTCAAAATAATAAGAATAATATATTTTAAAAATAGGGTATCTGAAAATGTATGTCTTTAACACTTTACCCCATCCCTTTCTCTGTCCCCCACACATAGCTTATTAAAGACAAGAGGCAAAGCCTTCAAGGCTCACTCGCTTTGTGTTTACGGAGCTAGATCTAAATGCCAGATTGCATACTTTCACATAAATGCCATA
>CM065681.1:20776059-20786059 GCA_017654935.2 Phymorhynchus buccinoides | reverse complement strand
GACAGAGACAGAGACAAAGATAGACACAGACTTTCGTAGTTTCCCCCTTCACTTCTCCCTGGAACAATTTGCAGTGTTTACATTCAATTATCCCACTCCAGCATGGCTTGTTTGGAAACAAAACAAAACAACTATTTTTTTCCCCAGCCACAGATGGCCATTAAAATAGTTGTGGGAATTCCTTCATTGACAGCCTGGAGATTATATGTGACCCAGCACCACGAAAGGGACATTAAGTGTCAACTGACCAGTCTGAGAAAATCACTGGTATACAGTTGGAAACGTCAGACAATTCCCTTTCTAATGATACAAGAACTCTTGCATCTGTTTTTGGTCCAGAGTTATGAGCATTTAAAGTTGGTAGGGTGAGTGTCAGCCATTTTAAGAAAACAGTCTAAAATCTAGCCTAGCTGTAGAAAAAGCATTGATCTACACATTTTAAAGAACTTAAAACAACATTTTAGACACCCTTTTTAAAGATTATCCTTTACAAATATGAAAGATAAGACGTTAGAGAGCATGGAAATACCCATAACTCAAAATTGATTTAAAAAAAAAAAGAAATTATTAATTAAATTATTGACTTTTCAAGCCTATTGTGAGAAACTAGCTGAGCGACTTAATGTCCCTTTCGTGGTGCTGGGTCACATACATCAGTCAAATTGTGTGTGTGCAAACATACACACACACACACACACACACACACACACACTCTCTCCTAGCCCTTCCCCATTTGTCTTCACCACCCACTGGATATTGTCAGGTTAAATCAATTCTTTTTTGTTTGATTTCATGTTCAGCCGTTGTTATGCCTGAAAAAGATCTATCACTACAAAATATTGCAAAATTGATCATTTCAAGGGGAGCTCCAAAAATGAGACGACTCGTGTTGATCTTCAGCAGTGTGCTTAGTAAGCAACATACACAATCATAGCAAAATGTAGACCTGTTGCAGATAACCAAAACTTCAACGACAAAGAAGTGATGAATGAACAATGACAGAAGACCAACATGTTAAAAGCGGAGATGATGAGAAAAAAGAAAAACGTTTTGAATTTGTGATCAGAGAAATAGTCAAACCATAGTGCTTTTTTTTAAGGCGCAAAACTGACCCCCCAAAATGACTCTCACCCCCCCCCCCCTACATCCCTTCAATCTAACTATGATTTAGAATAACATTCCCCAATTATACCCCAAAGAAAACATCTTTTTGTCAGAATGTGCCAATCCCCCCCCCCCCCCCCCCCCCCCCCCCAAAAAAAAAAAAAAAAAAAAAAAATTGAACTTAAGAAATTTGACAACTACCGTATTTTTCGGACTATAAGGCGCACCTTTGTATAAGACACCCCCCCCCCCCCAACTTATACCCAAATTTCAGATTTAGTTATTATATTTTATTAGTCATATTATAAGGCGCAGGGGTCTGAATCTGGGGGAAAAGTATCGCCTTATAGTCAGAAAAATACAGTAATAAGACTAAACATACCTTCAACAAAACATTTGTATTAGGCGCAAAACTAGCTACAGAAACGCATAAATGCAACAAAATCAAACGGAAGGCATAATTTTCGAGCACTGACTGACCTCAATCGTCCGTCCTCGGCGGCAGCACCCCCAGGGATGATCTTGGTGATGAAGATGCTGGGATCATCGCCGATGTGAGGGTTGTCACGACCCCCCGCGATGCTGAACCCAAGGCCAGAGTTACCCTGAAAAAAGAAAAGAAGAAGAAATAAATAGAAATCGCCTCTGGCTGCGACACGCTCTCCAGGTGGGAGCAACCCGAATTTCACAGAGGCGCCTCTGTGACTATAAAGTATCCTAATACCTAGAAGCCACAAAAATGTATAATAAAAATCCAATACTTCGGAGCAGCCATAAATCATTCGCTTCAAAACACTTAAAAGACCAATGTGTTTACAGACCATATTAAAAATTATCCTTTATAAATATGAAAGATAAGATGCTAGAGAACACAAAAATACCCATAACTCAAAATTGACCAAAATGAGATTTTTGACTTTACAAGCCTGTTGTGAGAAAGTAGCCCAGCGACTTAATGTCCCTTTCGTGGTGCTGTGTCACATTTGCAAAGTGGTACAGTGCATTGGCACAAACAGCTTACAAAAATAAATAATAATGAGGATCAAATAATCAATCAAAAGACAAAATATCAACAGCCCTCCACACGTTGAAAATTAATGCATAAATAATGTTACAGCATTGCGCACACTCACTCACTGTCCCCGAAAAACAGCATATTGAATGAATTTTAAACAGTTCATGATTTGGCAAAACGTTCCAAACAAACCTTGGGAGGCAAAAGAAGAAAATGGAGGTGCACAAGCAAACTACACATCTGGTAATGATTTGTGCTAATAAGCCCTCATTTCCACAAAATCTAACATCACTTCAACATGTCTGAAATACAGTAAATTGAATCAGGTCAATTTTTGTTATTATCTGACAAGACATGCATCAAACCATACAAGAAATGCTTATGTTCATTAAAGAAAATTAATTATATAATAAATTCCTGGAGCTGGAAAACCCCACAAAAGTATTAACCCTTTCACCGCCAAAGTCACATTTTAGCACCACAGTGATCCCATGGCACTAAAAGGCATCACATTGGGGTCCATTATCCTTTGTCTTAGTTTTGGGAAGTAAGGATAGTTTTGGGAAGTAAGGATAGACCATATTTTAAGAAGTAAGGATAGTTTTGGGAAGTAAGGATAGACCTTATTTGATATATGTCACAGGAGAATCCCTAATACTGCAGATGGTTTTTGTTATGTACCCAGGTAGATTTAATGAACATTTATGGCTGAAATATGGCTGGCGGTGAAAGGGTTTAAAAAAAGGGGCGAATGTTGACCCAAAGCAGAGCTGATTTTAATGGTACTTACCCGATCCAGAAGGATGTCTTCATACTCCCACTCTCCTTCTCCATTGGTCTGAGACAAACACACATCCCAACAGAACAAAATGAAAAATGATTTTTAACTTTTTTATATCCACCCCCACCCCCTCCAGTCATTCCATGTAAATATCATCATCTCGTTTCCAATCCATATTTTGTGTGTGCACATATGTATAATATCCATAATCCATACCCCCCCCCCCCCCCCCCCCAAGTCCAATCCATATTTTTGTGTGCACACATATGTAAATATCATAATCCATGTCCCCCCCCCCCCCCCCTCCCAAGTCCAATCCATATTTTGTAGGTGCACATATGTAAATATTAAAAGTTGGAATTGCATTTTTTGGTGTCAGTGTTTTGTTCATTCTACAATCCTTTTTAGAATCTTTCCTTAAAGAGGTGAGATATTAGTTTTTACCTTAAAATGAAAAAATTACCTAAATACAATCTTTTTAAAGATATATCATATTGTCTTTTAGTTGCTACACATTGTGTATATTTTTCTGTTTTATCAATGATAAAAATTAATTCTCTTTCTCTCTGTTTTAAGGTGTGTGTGTGTGTGTGTGTGTGTGGGGGGGGGGGGGTACTTTTATAGTTTTTTGTCTTTTCCTTTTCTTCCCATCAACTTTTTTTTTTTTTTTTTTTTGTCTTTTCTTCCTCCTAATTTAGCCTCTCACCCTACCCTTCCCCCCCCCCCCCCCCCCCCTGTCCCTCCCTCCCCCCCCCCCCTCACTTCTTTTTTTCCTTCATTGAAATCAGTCTATATTTTTACAGTATCTTTTTTTTTTAACCCTTCTCATTCTACAAATACATTTTGCTTCCTTTTGCCCCTATTACCCCCTCCCCTCTTCCCCTTCCTAATCTCTAGTACTTTTTCCATCTGTTGTTTTCTTTTCTTCCTAAGTTCCAACTGTCTGCCTGTCTAAATCCGTTTCCTCTTCTTATCATCTTCTTGCTCTGATTCTCCCCCCCCCCCCCCCTCCCTCCATCTTTGGATGGAAACCACAGAATTTGTAGATCCCTTGCCCTGATGAAGCCTTAATGCTGCGCAAAGTTTAGTAAGAAAAAGAATTATAGAAAAAATATCATTTGGCAATTTTAATACATTTGAAAGCGTGTGTCTGTGCATGCATGTGTGCATATCTTAATACACAGGTATGCATATGCATGAGAGTGCATTAGAATGTATATGGACAACGCATCCACGTGCATGTGCATAGCAAAATTCAAAGTCTTTTTGTGTTTGATTAAGTACTTTCAAAATGGCTTCCACCCTACAAATAAATTTTGAAGGGATGTCATTCAAAAGATTGTAAAATGATACCATTTAAATGTATACAATTGTCTGCCTTATATATAATTGGAAAGTTCTCTAAATTGTTTTCTTCATATTACGAATACTCTGTGTGTGTGTGTGTGTGTGTGTGTGTGTGTGTGTGTGTGGGTGCGTGCGTGCGTGCGTGCGTGTGTGTTTACATGCGTGCATGCGTGTGCACGTGTGTGTGTGTGTGTGTGTTTATGCGCGTGTGTGTGTGTGTGTGTGTGTGTGTGTGTGTGTGTGTGTGTGTGTGTGTGTGTGTGTGTGTGTGTGTGTGTGTGTGTGTGTGTGTGTGTGTGTGTGTGTGTGTACGTGCATGCTGCGAGCGTAGCGGCAACCTTTTTTTAATTTTTTTACGTTTTTTTTCTTTCTATGTTATAGTAAATAATGAAAGTCAGTATCATTCATTATTTATTAGATCACAAACGAATGACTTAACACGAAAGAAAGTCCTATAATCAAAAACAATTATGGTGTCTTCGACATCTTGACAATTCATAAAACTGCAGTGCATAGCTCAATAACGAATGTCTGTGTGGGATTTTAAAATGAGAAAATAAAGCATGTAGACAAGACAAAACTATTCCATTTCATCTTTTAAATGTATTACAATTTATTAAACACAACAACAAACAATAAAACATTTGGCCATACTTAGGAATTTCTGAGAAAATATTAAGCTGACACGCATGCATGCACGCACACACACACAAAAACAACAACACCCATATGATTACATAGATTCAGTTGGTTACTTCATGGGCCAATAAGAAATTTAAATGCCAAAAAATATTTAAACATATTTTAAGTTTATAACAAAAAATTCATATATTGTATGAGAAACAATATGCCTTAACACAGACAATAGGCCACAACAACAATAAAAAGGTAAATACAAAAGGCACTCACATATTCTGAGTCCGCTGCCTCTGATCCCTCTGGCTGAAAACAAAAACAAATAGTTCTATTAATAATGATATCCATCAGAACATACATCGATTTAAAAAAGAATGAAACAGAAAATGATATCATATGTGATTTAAATACAAGTCTTGAAAATCACTAACTATAGACAGAAGACTGAAAAAACATGATTAAAACGCATACATACGCAGGCACGCATGCGCGCACAAAAACACACACACAGAGGGAAAGATTACACGTTGAATAGCTCAAGAAGGGAACACCAAAACAGACGACAGTAACAAAGCCAATCACATTCTTCTGAAGTGCATGACTTTGTAAAATGCTACCTTGGTTTGAGACGGCAATTAGAGCAAAATGTAGATACCCTGAACCATCTAACTGCAGGTTGACTTTATGTCTCTAACAACATATATACCATTAATTACCTTTCTAAAACCAGCGGTCTGGTCAGATTAAAAGAATACTCAATAGTTTCCTTCAGAATTCAGAATTAAATTATTTTCATTACATTCATTCTATTTGTCAGTTCTAAAAGTGAAAACACCTTACAGAATTTGAGAGAGAGGGAAGGGGGAGGGCAACAAAAAACAACAACAAAAAGGAACACAAAAAAGCACCGATGGAAAACTGACGTTCACAATTGCATGTAAACTATTCCAAAGGTAACCCGATGTTCCCAGTTGGCTACATACACAGAATTTCATTCCCTCTTTCTGGGTTTTAAATTCAGGTCACCAGCGCCCATATCTCCCAATCTCTTATCAAGTTGTAAACCATTTCCCCTCTCCTTCCTATTGTCAAGTGTTTTATTTCCCTTCTTTTACCTTTATTTGGGAATATGATACAAGGGAAAGGAGAAGAAAAAAAATTCCAATTAAAACAAATCGCTTTCAAGAAGCATTACAATTTTTAAGAATTGTCCCAATATGCAAAAATGAAAACGAGGTGAGAACGATTAAGTCTTTTTCTTAACAACATTTTACTTCACAATACTACGGTATACATAGGCCGATAGGGACTATCAGAGCGTTACCAATCCAATTTTTTCTACTGATGTGTCAGTTTGTTTAATCCTTGAGAGCAGTCCAGAGAGCAAGCAATCAAACGAAGAAAACCAAAAAAAAATTCTGCATTTTTCGGTTAATTGTATTTTTCCGTTTTTGCCTTTCTTACCATACATAAAGTTGTATTTTAGGAACATTTTTAGCTAATAACCTTTTTGGAATACTAACCCTATCCCTAACCCTACCCCTAAACCTAACCCCCACTATGTACAGCAGTACACAGCGATTTCTCACAGTTGTGGTTCGTTGCGTTTTTCCGTCTTATAGGGTGGGGGGTAGGGTTAGGGTTAGGGGCTAGGGTTAGGGTTAGGGTTAGTATTCCAAAAAGGTTATTAGCTAAAAATGTTCCTAAAATACAGCTTTATGTATGATAACAAAGGCAAAAACGGAAAATTACAATTAACCGAGAAATGTAGGGGGAGGGGGGGGGGCACATCTTGACCTTTACCATAATTTCTTCTTCTTCTATTCTTCTCATACATCAGAGGGACAGATGTAATTTTAATTGTTAGCCATTGTCAAAACATACATTCTTGTCACACATAATGAAAACATGATGGACTGGATTACTTTCTCAGTTACATGCATTCCTTCAATAAAACAGCAATTAGCTTATATCCACACAGAGATAAAGAGGGAGAGAGAGAGAGAGAGGGGGGAAGAGAGAGAGAGCGAGAGAGAGAGAGAGAGAGAGAGAGAGAGAGAGAGAGAGAGAGAGAGAGAGAGAGAATTGCTCTGACTGACTTTTCCTACCCCGTCCCTAACTGAGTAACTCTCCCCAAAATTAAAAAAATAAACAAAAAGAACGAAAACAAAGGGAACTTTCCAACTGCAGTTACAAAAACCTTAGGCTAGCCAGCGTAAGAAAAGTCAAGATTAGGAAAGTCAATTTGCACACGTCTTGGAGAGGGACAATATCAGACATTCGGCATGACCCCAATTCTACAGCTAGTTGACCTTTAACTCCCCCCCCTCCCCATCACCACCACCACCACTTCCTTTGTCTTCTTCCATCTTCTCCAGACCCCTTTTCCTTAATAACCTCTTGCCCAAGGCCAGGCTGCTAAACAGATTATGAGCGTGTTGGAGCACCACCTCACGCTACTGAAGTGGACACGCAATTTGTACTCTTGTCCGGGTCAGAGCTACCACGGTCCCCAACTTCCAAGGCTAAAAGGGGGGGCAGAGAAAAAGCAGCAGAGGAAGCAAGCAAAACTAAACACACTTCCTCACTTAAGTATGCATGCGCATCCATGCACACACACGCACATACGAGTGTGTGCGCGCGCACACACACACACACACTCTCTCTCTCTCTCTGAATCACTTTTAGTGGAAGGACATAAAATCAACACACACACACACACAGAGTGAAAGGCAGATACATAACAAAATCACAAACTGAAAATTAGATAAAAGCATGACATTACACATCAAGACAGAGAAGATATTTACATACAAAAACCCCAAAAAAACCCAGATGACAAGTAACAGAAAGACAGGTGACAGGACATTACACATGACGTTACAAGAGGAGGTCCTTAGGAGCTAGCCTACAAAGCCATGGTCAGGCCCATTCTTGAATATGCAAGCGCAGTATGGGACCCACACACCAACAGGCAGATCTTTGACCTAGAGAAGTTCCAACGCAGGGCGGCAAGATACGTGCTAAACAGACACAGAAATACATCCAGTGTCAGCACCATGCTCCACCAGCTACAATGGCCATCTCTGGCGAGTGCCGCCGCGCTTCCAGGCTATCCATGATATACAAGATCACATTTTAATGGACTGGCCTGTGTGAGATGCAGCACCCTCAAACCCCTGCCCCCCAGCAGAAGAAAACAAAACCACAACAAGCAGTTCTAAAGAATCCACGCTAGAACTGACTACCGCAACAACTCTTTCTTCCCCCGAACCGTCCGTGACTGGAACTCCCTACCATCAGAAACCGCCCAGTCCCCCACACTCAGCTCCTACATTTCGAAGGTGCTGAAACTCCCTGACTAAAATACACTACCAGTGTGCAGATGGATGTTCTCGGACTAGCCAGGGGTACTCGGCCGTGTATGCCCTCTTATCTGTCTAGGTTTATTTTAATTTTAGTTTTTCCAGCGCTGCAGAATTATTTGAACCTCAGTACATGTCAGTAATTGCCGGTTACGGCAGGTGGACGTTATTGGTAGAAGAAGGACATGACAAATAATGCATGCAAACACACACAGCAGAACCAAAGACAAACAAAACAACAGGACATTAACATATTGTACACATACCATTAAACTTTCACTTCCTTTATCTATGCATATCAACACCCACACAAACATCAACTCATCCATCCACTTTGTCCCCAAAACCATTCCTGACCCCAACTACTAAGATCACAATTCTACTATAGAAAAAAGTAAACAGCAAAAAACCCAAAATCAGCTTCTCATGAAATGTCATCATTTTGATGCACAAATATAAAACCAGTGAGACATTTGAATTCCTTATTTCATATTCATAGCAAAGGGGCACTGTGAACTTCTTCTTCTTCTTCAATCTCTCAGACAGTTTCCTGTCAATTATGAGCGCAGAAGCGTCATGCTGCCGTTATGCGCCTTAGTAAGAAATAGTTAAGCCCAGCATGTCCGACTTCGGCTGGAGGGAATCTTTTTGAAAGTGTTTCTTGAAAAAAGGGCAGGAGAATGAACCGGTAAGGTAGATAGTAAATGACAGTAAGCAAAGGGAAAAGGCAGAGTCAAAGAGTGACATTAGAGGAAGTTACAAGCACAGAACTCCCAGAAGGTGGGGGAACATCTGGTATCCCCAGGGGGGGGACTGGGAACTCAGATCTACATAATTATGTACACACAAAAAAGGGGATATGATCACAGAGCAAGGGCAGGGCAGAGTAGAACTGTCAACAAGTATAGTTTACCTACCACCATGCCCCCCCCCCCCCCCCACCCCTCACCCCCCAAAAAAGTCTTTTTAATAGAATGACCCCCCCCCCCCCCAAACAAACAAAAATTAAATGGGGGGAGGGAGGGGGGGCAAAACAGAAATGTTAAGTTGGAGAAAGAAAACATTAAATAAAAAGGCAAAAATCTTGAAGGAAATGTTATCTCTGTTCTCCCCCTCATTTCCTTTGTGGTTCTGCTGCCTGCACATGGAGAAAGGCCAAGTGGGGTGGTAAGCTGGATAGACTGTTGGTGCAGACACTCTTCCCGCAACCCCCCCCCCCCCCCCCCCCCCCTTCTCAATCTTCACCCAGCTTCCGTACCCAAAGCCTCTTGCCAAAGGCTTTCAAAATTCTGAAGTTGATCTCAAATACCTTCTCCTCAGCCATTTTTCTTCTTCTTTTTATCCTTTTCCTTTCCATCCTGCCAACATACCATTGATTATTTTCGAGGAATTGCATCGATTCTCCCCACTTACATTAATTCTAAAACATAGTTTTATGCATATGGGAATGGACGGTGGTAAGTTGGCAGGAAACAATTGGCCAGAATGAGACCGAATGAAAGCAGAGAACGCAACACACTTAAAATGAGGGAAAACACCACCGCGTGGCTATAATAAATAGAAGGTTATTAAATAAATGCAATGGCACACAACAGGCATTGACTGATATCTAATAAATGAAACACAACAGACAATAGAAATAGAATGAAGACATATTAAAAATAATGATTCCTTGTTTTCCAAAACACATTCACAACTTCTTTTCTTTAAACTAATAGAAATGCAAAATCTTTTGTAATACATGTATTTATA
>CM065681.1:20716059-20771059 GCA_017654935.2 Phymorhynchus buccinoides | reverse complement strand
GGTATTTACTAATTGAACGATTTCAAAGGATTGGGGTCAGAAACGAGGTTAATTCTTAGTTGGGGAAAATCCATAATTAATGGCTACCCCAGTAGGATCAAGAAGCAGTGCTAACTGAGCTGAGGGATTGGGCTAACAGGGATGCCACACTACAACACACAGACCATCTCCTAGCAGAAAAAAAAGCAAACCATTTGGACTTGTGATATACAGTACAGTGGAACCTCCCTTATAAGACTCCCTCCCTCACAAGACCTGATATTCGAATTCTGATCGCTCCTCAGCCTTTTGGCTAAGACAGTGATTCAAGAACATAAATTTTTGTTTATACCCTGGTTGGTTTGTTCAGCCCGTCGTACATGGCGAAAGCCGATACGCAACGTTAATCTAAACTTCCATCCAAGACCTGATTCTCTGAAACATTGCCCTTCATTGTAAGTATTAAAATTACCTCCCTAATAAGACCCCTCCTTTATAAGACCTCATTTTGGACGATTTTTGAAGGTCTTATAAGGGAGGTTCCACTGTATCTGGTTCCTCTGACTCAAGATTTTCTCTTCAATAAAGCAAGAACACAGCTCCATTCCTTGCTACCGTCTAGACTTGGCTTTCAGGGTCATTTAGTACAGTAGGTTAATTGAATCACTTTGAAAATCGCTTAAACTCAAAATTGAAGGGACTGAAATTTTATTTTGAGATAGCCAATATTTTGAGTTAAGAAGACATTTTAACTGGTACCAAAAACTTATTGTGAGTTATCTAATGTTTTTTTAGTTATCAGGATTCCACTGTAGTTTTTCTTCTAAACGTTTCAAAATGTTTTTCTTCTTCTTTCTTCTTCTTGTGTTTCCAGGCCATATGGTCATAATGGGTGAGTTCATTTGTGCCTGGTTTTCGGTTTTCAGTTTATACTGGTCTCCCTGCTGCATTCAGCCGACACATTCCAATATCGGAGGAGGTTTTCATTCAATATTGTGAGCTTTGCTTGATCTGCACATCACCAAGACCAAGACCGAGTCACACATTTCTTCAAGTTCAAGTCTCTCACCCATCTGCATTTCAGATAATTATTTTCTGAGAATGCATCCCAATCTGTGCTGTGTTAGTTCAGATCTCTTTTTTTTTAGTACACTTTAGTCTTTTATAATTATATTTTCTGTCAAAATTGACCCTTTCTCTCTGAATGTTGCTAGTTTTCAAGGGATTGAATCTGGTTACACAAATTTCTATTGTAGTAATGAATAATCTTTTTAAACTTGATTATTTTTGTAAAAAAACAACACAACAATACAAAAGCAACAACCCCCCCCCCCCCCCCCCCCTCCCCACACAAATTCGATAATTTTGCACATTATGTGTATGTGTGTGTGTGTGCGTGTGCATGCACGTCATGTGTCCAAATACGTGCACACATACATGAGCTGCTTTAGGACAAAACAGATGCTCTGTGTTGCAGATTTCTATCAAGAGATTAATACAAGTTGGTATTATACTGTTGAAATTTCTCTGCAAGATCTCACCAAGTAATTGAAATCCTTCCACCAGTGATAACTGATTGCTCATAAATAATTCAACACTGGCATTCAAAATGTCAAGGAATTCTAAAAGCCCTGTTTTATTATTCAGCTTGTAAATGATAACAAAGCTGAAACAATCAGAGGTTCACAAAGAATGGGCTAAGCCAAGCTTGAGCAACAAAGCTTAGAAAAGACAATTACTTTTGCATAAAAAGTATTCTTTTTTCCTGAATAGAAATAGAAATAGAAATGACATCACTGCATCATCATAAATAAACAGATAGACAGAATGGTAATACTACCAACAACAAAATTGAGTTAGAATGTTTTGTTACCCCTTCACTGCCACAGGAAAATTGAAAAATGATCGATTCTCCTATAATAAAATGTAAAAGAGACCTGCTAAACTCAATCCAAGACAAGAGGCAAAGCCTACAAGGCTCACGTCTGATTGTTATTACTATAGCAGGCATGGGAATTCCCATGACAATTCCCATGCCTGTATAGAGAGAATACTGTTATGTAGACACTTGTGCATCTGAAAACAGAATTAATTTTTATTTTACTGTGTAAATAAAAATTATTTTTATGCACCCCTACCCCTTTCTTTAAAATTTAATTATATGTATGCGCATGTAACATAGTGGAGCCCTATTTTTATTTTTGGCAAACAAGTAAAATTGAAAAGCATATTGACCAAGCTTTCAGAAAAAAACATAGTGACCAATCCCCCCCCACACACACACCCGCCGGGGTAAGGGGGGTCTACGGACACCTGTAGTAGGCCTAGTCTTTGCCTGTGGGTCTAAGCCTCTTACTCTTAGAAAATTAATAATTGAAGTTGCGTGATCTGTTACTGTTTTAAACTGATTGTTCATGCGATGAAAACTTGTTCCACATCATCTACATTTCTGTAAGATATTTTATATTAGTCCTAATATTTTATTTTCGTTTCGTTAATTCCCCCCCCCCCCCTCTGCCACAAAGCAAAGGTCAAGGTCACAGCCAGCAAGCTCATCCATGTTTATCTTCCCCTGTACAGTCTTTGCTCATGGTGATCAATCGTCTAGGCCTAACAAAGGATTCGTACGTCGAAGGCAGTGAAATCGACGAACCCTGGATTTTCCGTATATTTTTTTTCAAGACTGAAATGAATGTGGGCTAAATGTTAAGTACGTCGTCTTGATTATGAGGTAAGGCATGGACTCTAGGCCTAGGCCTTGTTGCCGGAAGTGCAGTAGGCTAAGTTGTGCGCAGAGATGATGTGCAAATGAACACGAACAACCGTTACTCAAAGGCGCAAATAAAGCTAAACAACCGGGCCGTCAACGCACACACTCGGTACATCCATTTGTTACAGAAAATATAAGTTGACGACGTTAAAATGTACCTATTTGTACACACCTGAAGTCTTGTGTTTCTTTTTAAAGAGCGTTTTTGTATATCTAATGGAGAGTCTTCTTTCCAGTATGTATCTCCTACTCGGTAGATCAACACAACAGTTACAGTAATCTCTGCAACAAATGATTTTCTTTCTTTTGTTCCTTACCGATGTATCTGACTGCTTTGATCGCCATGACTTGAAGGCTCACGTCAAAATCAAGTATCCTGCTAACTTTAACCCTCTAACATCTTATGTTTTTTTGAGAAAATGACAACGTTAAAGTTTCAGTGGAGAGTGAGAGTCTTCTTTAGTTTGAAGAGTGTGACTGAGTCAAGGTTAAAGGTTGCACAACAGTAATCTCTGCAACAAATGATTATCTTTATTTTGTTCTTTATCAATGTATCCGACTGCTTTGATCGTCGTGACTTGAAGGCTCACGTCAAAATCAAGTATCCTGCTAACTTTAACCCTCTAACGCCTTATATGTTTAGAGAAAATGACAACGTTAAGGTTTTGAGTTAAGGTTAAAGGTCGGGGCCACGGACGCAACACACACACACACACACATACACACATACATACACACAGACACACAACCGAACATGTACGATACTATAGACTCACTTTGTTTTAAAAAACGACGTGAGCCAAAAATGGTCTACAGATATATATCTTTCCTGACTTGTCTAAACCAAAAACCAGCATTCCAAGACTATGACATCAAAAGTTATGACATCATCAATGCCATCACACACCCTATGGGGGCATTCTGTGAAGGGGTTAAAGGACACCGACATGGGAGAAAAGACAACAGATATGAAAATGATTTAATGTTAAGATGTCATACTCCAAGTCGTTCACCAAAGTCACTCCCATCAAATACACACATACACTTCTTGATCTTTATGCCAGCGAACACCAACTCCTAAACCCATCTCCTCCTTGCATGCACACACACACACACAGACCTCTTTCTTTCTCTCTGACCCGCTATACTGTCAGGGCAAACACTCACTGGCGCAGCGATGAAGCACTCCTTGTCGTACATGATGAAGTCGACATACTTCTTGAAGCTGACGGAGCGCTCCTGTCGTTGGCCCTCGCTGGGCGACCCCCCACCCCACCACGACAACACACTGTGCACAACACACGCTAGCTTAGAACACCCGCACCTTTTCATGCTGATACCAACATCACCACATTTCACTTCTGCACCAGTGTGGCACCTGCTCCAGCCACAAGACAATGTGAAAACCTCGCTCCAAGGCATCCATGATGGCTGGTAAGATTTTCCAACAGAACCTGCACCATTTTCACCGAATTCACTTTTCATTCACGATGACTGAAGCCTAGTTCTTTGATTCCACGGGTCATGTCTCATGATGGGTCTTCTAACACCCTCAAGGTCTTTTACACAAAAACATAGCGTATTCCACGTACTCACTTCTACCAAGGTCTTACGTTAAATGCATTTCACTTTCTGAGAGAGACACTATGCACTTGTGATCAAGACAATCACTATTAAATGTAATTCCATTTAGGCACTCCAAGCACAAAAGGCACTAACAGTAACAGCACACTTTCACCAAGCTCATACGTTAAATGCATTTCACTTTCTGAGAGAGAGAGAGAGAGAGAGAGAGAGAGAGAGAGAGAGAGAGACACTATGCACCTGTGATCAAGGTAATCACTATTAACCCTTTCGCCGCCAGCCATTTTCAGCAAAAAAAATACCATTAAACTAAACTGGGTAGAGAAAATAAAATATCTGCAATATTGTGAATTCCTATGTGACAAATATAACATTAGGCCTATCCTTACCTCCCCAAATTAAGAAAATAGGGTCTTCGGATAACAAGTCATGATTTTATGCCTTTCACTGACATGGTTATTAAACCATTATGGTGCTAAAATGCAACATTGGCAGTGAAAGGGCTAAACCTAATTCCATTTAGACACTCCAAGCACAAAAGGCAGCGCATTCACCCTTGTCCTGGTTTAAACATTGCCTGGCTTGAATTCATGCAGTCTATCTAGTATCTTCCTAATCTATACAACATCTTCATGTTATTACTGTATTTTTATTTATCAAATTTACATTATTATGTGCAGTATAAAAAATAAGATGGCTGAAGGTTAGGGGGAGGAAAAGGGGATTAGGGCTGGAGTAGAGGTGGAGGGGGGGAGGGCCATGAAATAATCTATTAAAAAAAAGAAAAGATGTCTGAGCTATATGATATTTCTTCAACACAGATTATTTAAATGTCTTAATTGTTTTGTTTTTGTAATCATTATTTGCGCACTTTACATACTCTGAGTAAGAGTGGGGAAAGTCATATGATCAAAGAACATTTTTGTGCTATAAAAAGAACCACCAGCTCATACTTGCTTGCTTACCAAATTACTTTCCTGTTACGTCAATTTACTTACCAGTAATGAACTTTTTAACTTTTCTAGCGCCATGTCTTTTTGACGTTCTTGGTTGTCTGTTGCATCTCAACGACAAGAGGGGAGTGCCGGGTAACTACTTTTTGCGAGTGTGCATGCGTTGTTTTAATGGAAAAAATCACTGATGTAGCTCTAAAAATAAACAAACATATGGCAGGATACTTGGCAATGAATGTCTTTGCATTTGGTGGGAGGTAGAGTGATGTACTGGGAGAATGTATTCGCCCAAGGTGCTAGAACTGTAGAAGAGTCTAGTGAGTAGTACAGAGTACATCATAAGATGTGTTCAAATTTGATTTGTTTGAACAAACCAGACTAACATTCTTCTCAGCTTCTGTGCTTTTGAACGCAACTGGGATGTACTTATTGATTGTATTTATTTCATACTTTTACAACATTATTGTCAAAATATTCTCCATCTCTTCTTTGAACGATTAGAAACAATATCAACATTCATATAACCCAAGACTTTCAAAATTTAGGAACATTTTTGTGGAACGGATTGGAAAAGCAATCTGTGATCAGAAAGGTATACGATAAATCCTATTCAAATCGCACAACTTCCAACTCAGAAAACAAGAATCTATCTACACCTTACAATATTTAAAAAAAGAAGCTATAGAAGTCCCACGGGTAGATACAAATTCCCAGATTGTGTTATGTCCTTCTACTGAAAGCCTGTCTAAATGTAGAATCACATCAGTCAGACCAAAGTACACATATCATTCCAAATCACATCCGCACAGATGCCAGTACTCAATCTCCAGACAAGGAAAAACAGAAAAGATTACAATCCACCAACAGACACAGTAGGGTTCCATGGTAATCTACAGAAATATCATATAGCTCAAAGACATCATTTTCTTTTTTTTAATAGATTATTTCATGAACCCGGCCCCTCCCCCTCCACCCCTAATCCCTTCTTTCTCCCCCTAAATCCTTCCTCTCAATCAGTCCCAGACATAAAGAAATCTATCCAGGGGAATTTGGATACTAAACTGACAACATCTGACATCCCCTTCCTGCCTCTGTTCCTTTCTCTTCTTTTGCATGCTTCCAACCATGTTCTCCTTTCTGGTCACGTTTTTTTCTTCCATTGCCACAGCCCAAGGGCCAGGGAGTTGATCCCCCTCCCCATCCCACCCTCACCATGGCCTCAATGTATGGGCTGATTGATCACTGTCAATAGCCAAGGGAACTCCTAACTTGAGCTATTTGTCCGTCTCTGAATCTGTTTTTTTGTCTGTTTGTCTGTCAATCTGTCTGTCTCTCAGTAAAGATGAACCACTTCCACCCCTTGCACTTTCCTTGCAGCCATTGCAAAAGGACAGGTGTTAAAGAAAAAGGTCGGAGGGAAAAAAAATTCTGATCAAATAGAGGGGATCGCATTTGATAGCTTAAATGACCTCCTCCCCCCCCCCCCCCCCCCCCCCCCCCCCCCCCCCCCCCCCCCCGTTGGGATACCGGGGCTTGGGTCTTTTGTATAAATAGTTCCCCTACCTTCTGAAAGTTCTGTGCTTGTAACTTCCTCTAATATGTCACTCTCTTTGACTCTGCCTTTTTCCTTTGCTTACTGTCATCTGCTATCTTTCTGCCTTACCGGTCCATTCTCCTGCCTTTTTTTAAAGAAACACTTTCAAAAAGATTTCCTCTAGCCGAAGTCGGACTTGCTGGGCCTAACTATTTCTTAGTTAGGCGCATAACGGCAGCATGACACATCTGCACTCATAATTGACAGGAAACTGTCTGAGCGATCGAAAAAGAAATGAAATGCTCCCACAATTCAGCTGGATGAAGACGCACTAATTCACGGCTGGAGAAATATGCATCCATGATGCATTCAGAAAAAATCTTAATAGTTATACACACAAAGGAAAGATTATCAATGCCTTTTTTTAATTTATTCTTTAGACTTCTTTTTTTATACTTAATACTGTAAAACATGTGGGGAACTTTCCACATGCTTTCTCTACAACAAAACATGCTTTTCTCACAGTGTTTTGTGTCTGCTTGTGAATACTGGTTTAAAAGGAAACCTCTTTCAGATAAAATTCAACCGTTTCTTTAAAATGGCAACCTTCAAATGATTCTGCAGAACACTGCATATGGTTTCTTGAAGAATAAAATTAAACATGCACTGTTTATTCATACACATAAAGCTCAATGCTGGGAAATGCCCAACAAAATGTTTGGTAAAGTAAAGATGTGCCACCCCCCCTGCATTTCTCGGTGAATTGTATTTTTCCGTTTTTGCCTTTCTTACCATACATAAAGCTGTATTTTAGGAACATTTTTAGCTAATAACCTTTTTGGAATACTAACCCTATCCCTAACCCTAACCCTACCCCCCACTATGTACTGCAGTACACCGCGATTTGTCACAGTTGTGGTTCGTTGCGTTTTTCCGTCTTATAGGGTGGGGGGTAGGGTTAGGGTTAGGGTTAGGGCTAGGGTTAGTATTCCAAAAAGGTTATTAGCTAAAAATGTTCCTAAAATACAGCTTTATGTATGGTAAGAAAGTCAAAAACGGAAAAATACAATTAATCGAGAAATGTAGGGGGGGGGGGTGGCACATCTTGACCTTTACCAAATGTTTATCTCAGGTATATATTTATAAAAGAAATAGACTATTTCTGTGCGCATCCCCTTGATGTAGGGTGCTATATGATAAATGGAATGCAAAATATCGCTAAGTTGCAATGAAACATAATGTAACGTGACCAATTTTTTTTAACATGCTTGCATTGCAATTATCTTCTTAAAAACAAAACAAAAAAGTTGCAGAGCTAGAACATAACAGAATCAAGTGTAAAACACATAAAAGAAAGAAAAAAAACTTTCCCAAGCCAACCAACTTTTTTTTCTTCCTTTAGCAGAATCAGGTGACCGAAAGAGAGCACAGGAAAGTCTACTTAACCGGTAACATTCCCAAAATACCACAAATTGTGGGAGGTTCTTCCCAATGAGAGCACCATTGTCTCAAAGCAGCATCACACTCACAGACAGACTGAAGTCTCCTTCCAAATCACTGCCACTTATACCCACCACTCATATCTCCACCAGGAGAGGAAAAACAAAAAGATTGCATCGCCATCAGGCAGACAGGTCCATGGCAATCTGAAGACATTACATAGAGCAAAGAAATCACTTTTTTTTCTTCCCAGTGTCTAATTCTGTTGACCCTATCCTGACCTCCCCCATTGTCCCTTTCTGTCATTTACTTTTTAGCTACTATCCCCTACCCTCATCCTCACTTCCTCTCCATTAGTAACGAGCTCCAAGACACACACACACACACAAATTCTGCTGTTTTTTGCACTCAAAATGTAACCCTCGTCCCAATCCCTTCCCTCCCTTTTCCGGCTGATTTTGTTTCCATTTTATAAAAATGTCTCGTCCCCTTTTCTTTTCATGTTCGATCGCCCATTTCTACAGCCTGGGGGCTAAGGACTTAATGCTCCTCCCTGCCCTCAAAATATGTGCTGGATGATCATAATCAATGGCAAGGAGAGCATGCAATTTAACACACTTTAATTCTCTTCGTATCTCTCTCTCCTCTTCCTCCTCTCCCTCTCTGTGCCTCCTCTTTCTTACCTCCTTCTCTCCCTGTCTGTGCCATGTTAAGCAACTAACAATTGACCAGCACTACAATTTGATGAAACAAAATAATTTTCAGTTTGCTTCCAACTCCTTTCTAAAAACAGCAGTGCACAAAACCTCTAGTAGCAAGAACATGCATTGAGCCAGACTGACAAGCACAAAACTTCAGCCTTGAAACTAAGCCTCACGATTAGGGCATGAAAATCTTTCCATTTTCCATTTGATAAAGTACACCATGAAATGGTTTCTGCATCAAAAAGCTGGACCAGGTACATGCAAAAAAACCTTGTTGAAATGACAACAGCACACTCCAAACACTACACATATTTATGCACCCTCCTCTGCAGTTTGAGAGCCCCATCGTCTCCAGGCAGAATTTTAGACACAGACTGATGTCTCCTTCAAAATCGCTGCTACATACACCACCGCTCAATCTCTGGGATTGGAAACCAAAAAGATTACTATGGTAAACAGGCATATGGTTTCATGGTAATCTAATGAAACATAATACAGTTCAATCTCTCGTTTTTTCTTCCTTTTTTTAATAGCTTCAGTTGACCATAGCCCAGATTATCCTCTTCAATCAATCCCATGTCCCCAGACACAAAAAAGATATGTTGGATGTCTGTGTATACTCGACATCTGCCACCATTTCCTTTCTCTCCCCTCCCCTATCTACTATGAGTCTGGCTTTTCTCCCAATGTTTGGTCTTCCATTTCTTTCATCGCCTGAGGGTTGAACTTGATTCCAGTGCCTGGCCCTGACCTCAAAATCATGTGCTGATGGATGACAATCAACGGCCATGGAAACTCCTAACTACAGTTCTCTCGTCCTCTTCAGATAACTGATGTCCCCCATGCCCCCTAGCCTCAAATCCTTCCTTCAGTCTCTTTCCCTCTTGGGAGCAACAAAAGAGCAGACATGAAAAACGGAGCTGCACACACTGGTTGAAAGGTAAGAACCAGCACAAATCCGCAATTGGACAAACATTGAAACATAAATTACCAAGGATGAATGAACATTACCGTAATTCACAGTTGGAAAGAGGTGTATTACCAATACACAGGGAGAAATGAACTTTTCTATACAGCTGGAGTGCAAGAGTAGCTCAGTTGGAAGAAAATCAGGAATTGTGAATCAAATGATCCTATGTGTGGTCTGTTCACATTGCAACATGGGACACTTTATCTCTTCGAGATCAAATCTACTCAGTGAGAGGCCCTTAAATAAGACTATAAATGTAAAAATAATAATAATGCAATGTCGTTTTCAATCTTGTAGATGAGCTAGTCAAGGCGTGTACAGGATGATTTTAAACATAATTATGCACACCTGGAGATTCAGAAATAGTTAATTTCAACAATTCTAACATTTCTAAGACAATGCTTGTCTGAAAAGTGAAATGAAAGTCTTAAGCTGCGGATGGTTCGACATTTTCATAATCACTGGTCTTGATGTGTACACAGATTTTCGTTTTGTCTCACTCTTGTTTTAAAAGATGCTGCTTATTCATCAGATGAAGTCTGCTCATCAAATTAACACACTGCCATAAACTGATGATAAAGATGTCAATGCCATATCACATACATTCTACCCATCTAGCGACTATAGTCATAAGCGTTTACTCATACTGACGATCCACTTCCAATTATTGTCAAACGAGCCAGTCAGCCTAAATACCTACCAGAAACACACGACCTGATTCAGCCTCTCCTGCAGTCCCTTAGAAAGCAATTATCTTTCCTTCAGCTGTATAATCCCTGTTTCTCACGACCCTGCCTCACTGTCAACATCAAATGTTTTGGGTAATCGGGACAACACTTCTGCTGACTCAACTTCAGATGTCTACACCGCCATCCCCAGATCTTCCCCTTTCCCAATGCCTCCCTTCTCCCCTTCACCTCCCCCCCCCCCCCCCCTCCTTTCCAAAGGTCTATTACCTGGCATCCCTGCTGCTACTGGTGTCGTGTCCTTCTACGACTAGTTGTAACCGGCAAAACTCCAGTTTTACTCCCGAGCAATCAGTTTTTCATTTCCTGCCCCAGAGGCAGGAATCACCGCTATCGTGCAGTTTTAACTTTTAGCTGCCCTCCCATTACGCTCCCCTGCACCCCTGAAATATGAAAAGGAAGGCTGTGAGAATGAACCAACACATGGCATTGATGGGCTTCCGCTGTTTTCAGCTAGGATGGATTTTTTCAACAGGGGGGTGTCTATGAGTTTTGTGAGGTTATCATCGCTAGAGATGACAGCCTGGCGTGCTTCTCTTTCCCTTTTCATTCTTCTTTCTATTGATCTTTGTTTGACTGACATGTGTCAACAGCAAATTTGTCTGATTAGTGCTTAGTTGAAAGACAGTGAAATGTGTTGAACTTACTATGATCTCTTTCTATCAGCAATGGCTGATTTTATGCTGTATGTATGAAGTAACATATCCCTCAACAAAAAGCCCTTTTTAAAATGTGGTTCACATACACACATGCACGCACAAACACATACACACACACACACATATACCCCCCCTAATAATTTCTCTCTCTCTCTGAAACACACACACACACACACACACACACACACACACACACACACACACTTCTCTCAAATCAGTTTCTTTCTTTTGTGAAGACAGAAACCTATCAATATCCACATTCTTCGCTTTCCTTGAAAAGTTTATGTAACAACCTAATCTTGAAGCCTGAAAATGACTTTTTCCCTTCAAAGTCATTTTCCCTGTTTACTCACAAAGCCTAAAAAGTATTGATCTTTTCATCAACTATCTCTCTCTCTCTAAATTTCCCTCTTCACTCACGCACCAGTTCACTGTGCTAAATAGAATCCAGTCAACTACATTAGGCAAATCAGACGATGGATTGTCTTAAATTAGGAACAACACTTTGCTTGCTGTATTACCGTCCATAAGGGTCTCTGACCGATTGGACGCTAATCTCATCATCATCCTTGCTTACTGTGTGATACAGAGACCACAAGCTATAACAGTGTTAACATCATTATATCATTGTCATTTTTTTTTAAACAAAAAAACTACCACCACAACTACTACTATTACATGTACCACTGCTGCTACAATTATCACAACTGTATACTTATCAAATGTGAAAGTCCAGAACCATTTAAAAAAAAGGAGGTGATTTGTTTTTGTTTTTCATTAGCTTTTCCCCCCAAAAAAGTAGTTCTTAACTAACACATGCTAGCAATTTCTTTAATTTGATCATTAGGATGATTAAGCTATAAAATTTAAAAAATGCTGGGGGGGGGGGGGGGGGGGGGGATGGAAGGATTAGAGGTTTTATGGGGATCGAAATGCTCTAAAAGAGGGTAAAAGAAAACAACATGAATAAAAAAAAAAGTACAAAGAAAGGAGCTTCACTAAATAGACAGAAAAACAAGAAACAAACATCTCGGTGGAAACGCGAAAGAAACGAAAAACGATGGAACATGAAATCGAAGTGTGTCAGTAGTCTACAGGGGCCAGCCTTGCAGTGTTTTAACATCCCCGTCATTGACAGTCACATCATCAGGGCTATCAACGGCTAAGAATTGATGCCCTGTCCATTTACTGCTCTATAGATTGCAGCCTCCGCTTGGACCGCCTTCAGCTAAAGACGGTCATCTCTTGCACTGTTGCAGGAACTAGAAATGTCCGCCAGTCCGTCGTTTCCAACTGTGACGTCAGATAGCAGAGGGGGTAGCTGCAATTCCCACAGGCTGGGCTAGAATTTGTTTACAGTGGAGATGCCCTGCCTAGAGTACATCCCCAGAACTAGAAACTGGAAATAATGCTGGGAAACAGTACACACGGCCCATGCTCTTAGTAGTGTTTCTCCTTATTGTTTTTGTTTGTACTGAATACATTTTTTTTAAAGGATGCACGTTTCTATTCTCTTATAACATTCTATTAGCTTTTCTACATACCATGTCTTTGTCTTTAATGTGTTGTTTTGTTGATTTGTTTTATCGCTGCAAAAAGAATTTCATGAAAAGAAATTTGGTAACGGTCAAGATGTGCCTCCCCTCCCCTACATTTCTCAGCTCTCCCCGAATTTTCACACTTGCCTTTCTTACCAAACATTAAGCTGTATTTTATTAACCTTTTCAGCTAATTATCTTTGTTGAATAATTAATCGCAGTCATGATAAAGGCCATTCTCTAATAGGACCCCCCCCCCTATGTAGTGCAGTACACACAACAGCCGCGGAGCATTTGTCACAGTCCTGGTTCATTGCGTTTTTCTGTCTTGCCTTTATCTTCTACTATTATTGAATGCATGTGTTTAATTATGTAAATGGATGAAAATTAGTGTTAAATATAGCAAACGATAGAGGATGAAGTACTCAATCTGCAGCAAGAAAGGCAATAACGGAAAAATGGAAACAACCGAGAAATGGAGGAGGGGAGGGGGGGGGGGGGGGGGGGGGGGGGGGCGCATCTTTACCTTTACCAGAAATTTAAAACCAAACAATGCACACTACTTGCAAGAAAAGTTCCTGTGTACCACAAAAGCACATTGTTCTCCCCCACACACACACAAAGCTAAAAATGGAACAGCACACAAAATGTGTAGAAATTGGCTGACAAAGGTCCTTGGCGAATGGAACCAACCATGCAACGCGAGAAATAAACACGGGGACACGCAATCTATCGTCTGTCATAGCCTGTTACTCACATGAGGAGATCAATAACAACAATCGTTGCTGATAA
Organism: Phymorhynchus buccinoides; assembly: GCA_017654935.2. Taxonomy (NCBI): domain Eukaryota; kingdom Metazoa; phylum Mollusca; class Gastropoda; order Neogastropoda; family Raphitomidae; genus Phymorhynchus; species Phymorhynchus buccinoides. The sequence continues at coordinate 20,757,390 of CM065681.1, read as the reverse complement.
AAGCCTCTTCCAAAGACACCTCATTTTCAAACAGCCAACTCCCATCAATTCCCACCCACTGAACTGGTTCAACTTTCTTCTTCTTCTTCTTCTGTGTTCCCAGGCCATATAGCCATAATGGGTAAGGTACGTATGACTATGTGTCCGGTTTTCAGTTTTCACTGGTCTCCCTGCTGCGTAGAGCCGACACATTCCGATTTCGGAGGAGCTTAAAGGAAAATAATATTTGGAAGATTTTTTTGAAAAAAAAGGCAGGAGAATGGACACAGAACTTTCAGAAGGTGGGGGAACTATTTTTTATGAAAGACCCCCGGTATCCCCACAGGGAGGGTTCAACCTTAAATATTAGCCTCCCCCTTTTTTTACCTATTGTCTCCATTTGGTTACTGTATTTTGTTCTCGTTAAAACACTCACACAAAATGCAAATAATGAATCTTCTGTTCTTTCAATGACCTTTCAATACCTGGAAGACATTCTTTCCTCTAGTTCACAAAATATTAAAGATGGTTCTAGACTGGTTCAAGAAAAAAACCGTGTTTCTGATTAATTGACTTTGTGTTACATCCAAGTTTTGCAAGCGACGGGTCGGGCGACCAAAGACAACATGGAGGTGATCCTGTGAGGAGGAAATGAAGAAGTGCGGCCTGTCCTGGGGGGGGGGGGGGGGACTAAAGAAGGCTGCCCAAAACCGCGTCCGCTGGAGAACTGTTGCCGAGGCCCTATGTTCCACGAGGAGCCAAAGGGATAGGTCAAGTACATCCAAGTTTATTAAAGAATTAGAAGAACAAAATAGCAGCTGTATTCAGTGTTAATTCTATCTTGAAAATAATACTTTGGAGGTTTTTTCGCCCCCAACCAAAATATTAACACCAGTTTATTAGAGAGAAGAATCAAAACTGACACAGAAACCATATTAAAGCATGATATCTTGATTATCTTGTCAAAATGAGTTTAGATTTTGGTTTTCATTGGAGAAATAATTGTCTTGGAGAAAGTGTGACAAGCTGAAACTGTGAAAGCCACTGTTTGTCAAAGTTCCATTAAAAAGAAGAAGAAAAGGAACAAAAGGGGAAGGTTGCACTAGTTGCAGAAAGGGCAAGGTAGATGACCTTATTTGGGCAGCTGTTGGTGTAGTCTGAATGGGATATCAGCTAGAGTTGAGAACCGGTTCAAAAATCCAAACAGGTTTAAACCGGTTTTCCCTCTTCAAACCGGTTTTACTGAACCGGTCAAACCAGTACTCGCATCACCTATGCAAACACATATTTATTTGTCAGAATATTCACACAGGCACGCACGCGCACACATACACACAATAAAGAAACTTATGACACACATACTCAACTCAACACTCAGTCAAAGTCAAAGCCATACACCACCACAAACTAGAAACAGCTACTCTTGGTTTGCAAACACCCAATCTGCGCTGAGAATCAGTGTTGTTCTTCTAAAAGAATGCGTTATTCTAAGAAAAACTTACTTTCAGTTTGCAGTTGAAAAAATTGTTCACAGCAACTCGAACTGGTTTTTCGAACCACGAATATTTAGCACAATTTTTTCGGTTCAAACCGGTTTTTTCTCCCACCTCTAATATCAGCAATAATTAATCATTTAATTGGCATAAGGAGCAAGGCGTAAGAAAGTAAGTGGTGTTCCACCATATGTTACACCAAAAAAGACACTTAACATCAATGGAGTGACTCATCAGCAGTGCAGTGTCTCCATGCCTCCTCTTGTGGGGTGCCACCTGAACATGCTACTCCCATTGACCATCATGTTATCCTATCGAAGCAGTGGGCCCAAAATCAAAACTGAGGTCACCACCATTAAAGCAGGATATGAACGGCCATGGAATATGACATTTTTCTTATACTTATTGACAAGGAAAAGATGAAATGATGCGCTGAGCTTTTCATTCTGGTCTAAAACTATCCTAAAATTTGCTTTTATAGCATGCCTCCATCGATTGGACTTCTACACCGTTCTTCAGGACATTTTATAAACATTCAGAGAAGCGTCCATAAAACGTGGCTGTGTGATTGTAGTTTCCCTTTTGAGCTTATACCATGCCCTTTCAAATTTATATAATATTTAACATTCTAAATTTAGTATATAAAATTTAATATAGTTGGGATAGAAAAATCCAATGATAAAAGTACCTCCAATGGGAGTCAAATCGAAGAGTTCTAAGCTGAAACCTATAATTGAAACAACTGTATCAAAACTGCTCAGGTGAAACCAATTTACTTCCTCCACCATTAACACTTCATTGCATACATAAATAATTGTACTATTTGAGTTTATCATCAAAATGTGCATTTGGGAACCCAAATGATGACGAAATTACTACTGGAAATCTATTAAAAGCCAAATAGAATTTGCTTTGTTTGTTTTGAAAACAGCCAGCAAGCAGCACTCAGAAGCTATCACTCCGGATAAACTTTAACCCTCTTGCATTCGCATTTGGAACAGACAAAATTTCTTCTAGTGTTCATATTCCTTGACACATTGTTAGGAAAATCTGTCTTTTGAAGCACACAGAGCGCCATACAGTTACTATCCCATCATTGCAAGTGAGAAGCTTCTTCATAGTGTGCGCATAGCAAGCCAGAACTTAGTGCATGATGAAAATGCCATCAGAGGGGGTCTCAGAGTGGGGGCAAGCTATGGGCGGTTTTGGGCGGCTTGAATGCACAAAGGCAACTTCCGGCTGGGCGGTTTGGGGCGGAATAAATGCACGAGGGTTAACGAATAAATCAGTCTCAAAGCCTAAATTCCAGAAACTGGGAATACAATCAGATTCTTTAGCATAAAAAAGGGACGAATGAAGCATTTCATTTTGTAGATAATTAACTCAAATAAGTTTGCCAACGGTACAGAAAAATGAGACCAAGGCTCAATTTCTTTTCTCTTTCCTCTTGAGATGAAACTGCCAGGAGAGATGTTCAGTGTAAAGCACACTTCTACAAGTTCCTGTTAATATAATTGCCATTTAATACTTGACCTTTGGGGCACTACTATCCAATATTTTTTAAATCTAGAACAAACACAATCAACAGACTCTGCCATTCACTTTGACGGACAGGTTAACTTTTAACTTTGAACAAAATTGTTTCCACTACCTATTATTTTATATTAAGTGAAAGAGTTACAATTTATTTCCGCACACATTTCCAGGCTTGAACTAGACCCAATCGTTTAAGTGTAGTTTTTGGCAATGACTATATTTTATTCAGAGCCAATTACATGAATGCATTATATTATAAATGTCTCGTGCCATTTCCTTTACATGAAAAAGCCACCATTAGATTTGTTTAAAAAGTGCCATTCCAGCCACCATCAGTTACATGAAAGACCCAATAGTTGATGGCGTCTGCCAATACTTTGTGTCTACCATTCCACTATGACCATGATTTCATTAAAATCCATTCCTGCAACTTGATATTATACTATTTACTATTATACTATTTATTATACTATTTCACTAGATTTTCATCCACTACTCTTTGGGAAAAAAAGGTTCTTATTATACCATTAATGACTGTCTTTCACTAAAGCAGCCTAGAACTGATTCCTTCTCTCTTTTTTTTTCTTTTCTTAACGTCCTGCTACTATCTTTCAAATGAATGAGCACACAACTAGCTTTTTTATGTACACTTGCAGTTGCACTAATTTTTATATCAAGAAAAACAAAATTTGCATCTTATTGTTTACACACTTAATGACACTGCTTTTGACATAAAAAAAAGTTTTAAAAACCCATAACATCCAGTCTGCTTCTTGAGTTCTTCCAAACAAAACAGCAAAACTTCTAGCCACCCCTTTTCGTTTTTCTTTTTTTTGGTTTTACATGCTTCCTTTGGCTGCCATTCACACAAAGGAGTTTATCATTTTCCAGTCCTTCCCACACAAATTCTGCACACTTGTCTTCACAATACAGGACCCAGGCACTTTACATCACACACCTTCAACAAGTTTACATTCACCCGTACAACAACAGTAGCTGCCAAACTTCACAAGACTTCCCCTTTTCCTCTTCAGTCCTGTTTTCTTACATTTCTTCTCCTTCACAACTTTTCGAGCCCCTCCCTAGCAAAATCCATCACCGTATTTTTCTCCTAGTAATCCAGGATGGTCGATTCTGTGACAAGAGAGCATCAGTTCCGATAACTAGAAATGCAGCGGATGACTAGATGTAGTTCAGCCAATGACTAGTTGGAGTTCAACCGTAGGCTACTATTGCAGTTGATCCAACCCTGCCGGATGGAATGCCAGGAAAGGGGCTGATGCTGCAGGCAAATGGATTGCATGTGGAGAGGCCATTAGAGGAAGCCTGAACCAGCAGGTGCACCATCTCTCTTCTCCGCTGCTGATCGGCTCCCCTGCAAAGCCAGGGTACAACCTCAGCCCACAACAAAGCCGGAGAGAAGAAACCCTATCGCTGCTGTTCCCCCCTTTCCCTTACAATCCCCTCCTTTAATCACGCAGTATGCACAAAGTTGGATCTGATTCCTGGGAGATCACAGACAGGAGGAGGTGGAGGGATTAAAGAGGAAAGAGAATGAGGGGAAGGGAGGGGGGGGGAGGGAGGGAGAGGGAGAGAGAGAGAGAGAGAGAGAGAGAGAGAGAGAGAGAGAGAGAGAGAGTTCACTTAGTTTAATTACAAAGATGGCAGTACATGAACAAAGGGAAAGAGAAAGCCTGAGAAAAACAGAGACATAGGGGATTGGGAAGGAAGAAACAGAAATGGAGGAAGAAAATGTTGGATACAGAGGGACTGGGAAACAGAGGGAAAAAAAATAGCGATCTAACTTTAGAGAGGAAGACAGAGGAATGAGGAGATAGAATAAGAGAAAGACAAATAAAACAATGGAAACAATACTAAGACAGAGAAAAATAGAGAACCAATGACATGAAGTTTTTCCTCTTCCATGAGATGGGAGAGAAAAATCAACGGGCAAGGAAAGCGAACTTAAAAGAGAAAACACACACACAAACAAAGCAAAAAGTCAAGATGTACGGATAGTGGGTGAACGGAAGAAAGCAAAAGAGAGAATAGAATGAATGGTTAAGAATGAGAGAGAAAGAAGAGTGGTGTCTGAGGGCTGGAAGAGAGGGGTAAGGTAGAGAGGGGGGGAGAGAGAGAGGGGGGGGGGGTAAAGCGCCTTGCTTAGCAGAGAGGAGTAGAGCTTGTCACACAATGTCTACTGGGGAAGCAATTCAGGACCAGGGCCGCTGGATCTCTCAAATCACCCCTTTAGTAACAAGCTCAAACTCATTGTTTTTTTCTTCTCTGTTTGTTTCAGCCAGTATTTCTCAATGTCTCTCTCTTGGAGGGTACAAACAGGAAATGGTAGTTCCATGCGCCATCTGACGAATGAGAGAGACCGAGGGGCAGAAGAAAAAGGTCGATGCTTTAGGGAGTCAACAAAGACAAGAAGAAAGCCCAGAAAGCCGTTTTCTTGTTATTGCGTTTTATTGCTTTCTCTGTTCTTTAAAATGAAGCTTATTCCAACGGAATGAAGCTAGTTTCTAGAAAGAAAGAAAAATTATGTGAATGGAATAGTATACTTTCAATCAATTTAACACACACACACACACACACACACACACACACACACACACACACACACACACACAAAGGGGGTGATAAATGAAAAAGTAATGATGGAGTTTTTCAGTTTTGCTTGAAGAGCAGTTTATGTGATATACATGTATTAAAAATATAACCAAATGTCAAAGAAAAGGGAATTCCTGTTTGATCAAGAATGTGTTGCTGTTCCATGGCCTTAATGCTTCAAAACATCCACTAAATCAAAAGACAGGAGGGAGTGCAGGATGTTTAGTGAAATGACTCACTTTCCGTGTAAGAGCTTTTTTCCTTCTATTTGGTGTTCGTCCATGTCCAAGGTTATAATGTTTTTGTTGTTTGTGTGTGTGTGTGTGTGTGTGTGTGTGTGTGCGTGCGTGCGTGCGTGTGTGCATGCGTGTGCTTTGTTTGTTGTTTCATGTTCATTTTTATTATTTGGAATTTTTGTTTTGTTCAAATTGTGAAAACACCTAGGGCTTTGTTTTTAGTCACTGTTTTAAAAAAAAATCTTATAATTAATAATCAAACAGACCCTTATGATCAATAGCACTTTTTTTTAAAAGAGTAAATAAAAACTTCAATGTGACCTTCTCACAAAAATATCAGCTACTTCAAAAGAAAAAAAATTCATATACAAAAGGTGCCCCCCCCCCCCCCCCCCCTCCTTTTTAATTTTATTTAGCATATTAAACACACAAATCACAAGGCTGATGGTAACAGATAAATAGCTCAAGATGAGAAGTCACGAAAACGGGTGAATCGCTCACAAAATATGTACAGATTAAAGAATAGTATGATCAGACTCAGAAGAGTTTACTTAACACTTCCTGAGGTAGGGACATCAAAAAATTTCAGTCTTTCATTGCTTATTTAGTATTTTAAAATATGGTATAAATGCAGACGAAAACGCAGCTCCGGCAACGAAAGAGAGGCCCGCAGTTAATGCTTCTTCAACAAATCTAGTTGTAAAAAATAAACTTAGTGCACGCATATCTTCAATTACGACAAATTCTGCTTCTTGTACCTTTAACTTTGTAAAATCAACATGTTACTATTATTTTATTACACATCGTTTTTATTTTAACCAATCATTGTTCGAATGCAAGAACGAAAGTAAGACAGCGTTAATCCACAATGGCGCTTCGCGTTCAGAGCAAAGTGCGTATCATCACTTTTCCGAATGAATTCATTATGTGACGCAGTTTTGATTCCAATCGATTACAGATGTGAGTAAGTGTATTACGATTGTGCTTGTGTATAATGTAGAATGGGTGCATTGATAGAGTAGGCAATGACTTCAACGGATTGAACTGGAAAAAAAGGTTTAGATCTAGATAATCATCTGATAATGCAGGCTCTTCTAGGCTTCTTGCCCACATATTGTAACAGTCAACCAGCTGACAATTCTGCCACCTTTTGGGGGCTTACTGAAAACCTAGATCTATCCTGGCCCTACCAGATTATTATAGGATGTACTCAGGCAGAGAGAGTAGTGAGTGTAAAAAGCAAGTGTGTGAGGGAGTGGGGGGGGGGGGACAGAGTGAGGGAGTGTGTCTGTGTACATGCGTGTGTGCGTGCGTGTGCGTGCATGTGTGTGTCTTTGTTGTTGCTTTTTGTGTGCGTATGTATGTGTGTGAGAGAAATGAAATTATAAAAATGAATTTGATTGACATTAGCAAACAATGCTCCAATGCCAAGGAAGCACAAGCCATGAACTAAAGAATATAAGCCTATAATTGTGTGTGTGTGTGTGTGTGTGTGGGGGAGAGAGAGAGAGAGAGAGAGAGAGAGAGAGAGAGAGAGAGAGAGAGAGAGAGAGAGAGAGAGAGAGAGAGAGAGAAAATGTGTGTGTGTGTGTGTGTGCGTGCGTGTGCATGCGAGAGAGTGAAAGAGAGAGAGAGAAAGAGAGAGGGAGAGAGAGACAGAGACAGAGATTGTGTCTGTATTGATGTGTGTGCGCGCTCACGTGAATGTGTGTGTGTGTGAGAGAGGGAGAGAGAGATTGTGTGGTGTGATGTGGGGGTGGGGGTGGATGTACTCGTAAACGTTGACGTCGTGAACGAGGTTGTGATGTGGGAAGGTGTACTTTTTCTTTTGTATGTATGTTGTGTGCGTGCTGTGTTTATGTGCTTTTTATTTAATAAAATAAAATTGTGGTTGATTATAGTCTTGTATTGTTTTTACCCCATCGCATAAACCAATTTCTTTCTTTACTGAAGCAAAATGTTGTTGTTGTCGTTGTCATACCCTGGCTAAAAGATTTCAGGGATCATCCCAACAAATGCAAATGCACCAGCTAGGAATGAGAATACTATGTGTGTGACCACTTTTGACTACCCCGACACGTTTGCAGCCACACTCCAACTTCGGAGGATTTGGAAGACTGACGATGTTATGCTAGGAGTTTGTCATAGCTAAAGACAATCCCGCTTAATTATGAAGAGCATAACAACCTTTTGATGTAGCTTTGGTGTTCTAGCCTATGTCGATTGGGCTGGCACAGCCTTAAAGACGATCTAAAGCAAATAAAATGAAGCATTGATTGATCGATTTTATTTTTCTTGGAAATGATCAACAGAAGATTGTTAAAGATTGTTAAGTTTAGAGATTGAAAAGAGATGTGCAGCCATTAGGAACTACATCTCGATTACAAAATCCAAACTGCTTAAACCCTTCAGTGCTTAGGACATTTAATAAATAAGTCCTGCTACTTTTAGTGAAAACAAATGAAAAGAAACAGCCGGAGGTGCTGATGGTACACACGGGACATTCCATTAAGTATACGGGGGCTCTCCCAGCTTGGTGACCATCAGATGCAATGCAGAGGAGTCCTTGCGAAATGTCCCTATGGGGGTACCAGCCCGTTTATCACGACTACAGAACCCGCCGGCAAAAGACACCCCACCCTGAAACCAGCAGTAACCATCCAACAACCCACCAAGGACAGGCGAGGCCAGTGCATTTCTTGGCCAAATGTTTGAATACAAGTGTTCAATTCTGTGTCACACAACTTGGTTGATCTTACCAAACCACGAGCATCTTCTCTTGAGTTTAATCACAATAAGGGAATCAGGTCATGGGTTGTTGAACACACACCTCCCTCCTATTTTCTGTGATTTGCACTTACATTATCAAATGGATTTGCTTGCTGATGGAGTGACTAAAAAGCTTGGTTGTGTAACAAATTGATAGCAGGCATTGTTATTAGTCATTTTCATTGAGTATGTAACTGGAGAGGGAATAAAATAAGGTATTTTTTGCATATTAAGAACTTCGTTATAGCTATATACTGACAGTGAAGTATATGATATATCAGCCTAGAACCACTTTCAACAGTTAGCCTTTTCCCACTTACTTAAAAAAAAGGGGGTTATGCTTAGTTTTCCTCATTAGTCCCTTGCTAGAATTTTCGTTTAATTATAACTGTCCATGATCAAATGCCTTTGCCACTGAAGGGATTAAAGAATGATGATGAAAATGTCCCTACATCAGAAATTGACAAACACACCTTGAGGAAACATCATGCCAAATTGCATACTTGTTACATGAAAATGCTATTTTTAAAAATATCAAATTTAATTGTCCGCCATCAAAATGCCATTGGCATTGAAAGGGTTAAAGGCTGAACTGCAATTGTCCATACATCAGGAATTGATAAACACACCATAAGAAATTATCATATCAAATTTCATGCTTATTTCATGAAAATTCCCAACACTATATTTTTTTTTATTATAACCATCCGCGAGCAAAATGCTCTCGGCACTGAAGGGGTTAAAGGCTGAATTGAAAGTGTCCCTACGTCAGAAATTGATAAACACACCATAAGAAACTATCATGCCAAATGTCATGCTTATTTCGCGAAAATGTATACCACTAGAATTTGTTTTAGTTATGAATGTCTGCGAAAAATGCCCATGGCACTGAAAGGGTTAAAGGCTGAATTGAAAATGTCCCTACGTCAGAAATAAATAAACACACCATTAGAAAATATCATGCCAAATTCCATGCATGTTACATGAAAATGCACACCACTAGAAGTTTTTAATTAAAGTTGTCTGCAGTAAAATGCCCCTGGCACTGAAAGAGTTAAGGCTAAATTGAAAATGTCCCTTCGTTAGAAATTGATAAACACACCATAAGAAACCATCAAGCCAAATTTCATGTTTCTTATATGAATATGCCCCAAACTAGAATTTAAAAAACATTTTAACTGTTCGCGATCAAAATTCCCTTGGTACTGAATGGGTTAAAGGCTGAACTGAAAATGTCCCTATGTCAGAAATTGATAACCACACCATAAGAAACTACCATGCCAAATTGCATGCTTATTGCATGAAAATTCACAACACTAGAATTTTTTTAATTTATAACTATATGCTATGATAATGCGTTTGGCACTGAAAGGGTTAAAGACTTAATTGAAAAATGTCCCTTTGTCAGAAATTGATAAACACACCATAAGAACCTTCATGCCAATTTTTATGCTTAGTGCATGACAATTCAGAACACTATAATTGTTTTTAATTAAAAGTTTTGCGATCAAAATATCCGTGGCACCAAAAGGGTTAAAGGCTGAATTCAAACTGTCCGTAAGTCAGAATTTTATAAACACACCATAAGAAACTATCATGCCACATTTCATGCTTAATGCATTAAAATTCACAGCTCTAGAATTTTTTTTAATTCAAATTTCCACAATAAAAATACCTGTGGCACTGAAAGGGTTAAAGGCTGAATTGCAACTGTCCCTACCTCAGGAATTGATAGACACATCATAAGCAACCATCATGCCAAATTTTACACTTGTACATTAAAAATAAACAATTCTGACAATTCCTCCTCAGCTAAAATAGGTTCTGCTGCATTGCCTCCATTTCACCAAGAAACAGTCCGCTCAGAATATTCTTTTTAACACAATACAAGCCAAACCAAAATCAATGACATCATTCAATGCAAAATTATTACCCAACTGCACATCATTTGTAAACAGTCCCAGCAGAAACTACAGGCCACACACCTCTTTAACTCATTCAAGTCGCCCCGGTCATATATATCCGGAATTAATAGATAGCTGTCAATTTGATGCATTTGCTTCAAGGGAAGTAGATCTGTGTGCACACCCTACCTTGGTCACTTCTAAACTCGCTTTGCTCCCTTAGATCACAAATTTGCCTCTGACTTTGCTTTTGCAGTGGTTTGTTGTGGGGAAACCAATCGGTGTAGAGAGTTTTTGTATATAAAGTCTATATATATAAAAACGTCTAATCTACCACTTCCCTATGTCTTAAAACCTGAAGTAAAAACCCGTAATCTTCTTTCATTTCTCTTTTTGTTTATGTATGTTTTGTTTGTGTGTATGGCTGGAGTGATTTGTGAGGTTTTTTAATGACTCAAAATCGTTGGGATATGAATGAGTTAACACAGGAGGAGGAGGGAGGGTACAGGAGGGTGCATTATCATCAGCCTTAGTCAGCAAACACAGCGATAAACTAGAAAAACTGTGTGATGTCCTCCTCCCCTTCCCTCCCTCTTTATATCTATTCTTCCCTCTCAGTCAGCAATCTATCAATGCTTTAGCGCAATATCCTTTATCTAGCTTCCTGGTTTTAAATAAACAGCTATAATTTTCTACCACTTACTATCATCACTGCCACTAACCTCTGTCCGGTTTTTAAAAAAATGAACCTTATTTCATTGGAATACAGTTGGTCTAATAAAAGAAAAACAAAAACTTCGCAACTATTTTAATCAATACAATTGTCCGCTTTCCATTAATTACCTGGGGAAGTAGGGGGGGGGGGAGACACAGAGAGAGAGAGAGAGAGAGAGAGAGAGAGAGAGAGAGAGAGAGAGAGAGAGAGAGAGAGAGAGAGAGAGAGAGAGAGAGAGAGAGAGAGAGAGAGAGAGAGAGAGAGAGAGAGAGAGAGAGAGAGAGAGAGAGAGAGGCGAACAATGGTTAAAGAAGACAGCAATAGCTGTTGTAGTTTTCAATCAATCAATCAATCAATCAATCAATATTTATTATCCCCATTAAAATGAACAAGGAAATTTTGTTTGTTGTCACATTCAAACATACAATAAAACACAATGCACATGAGAAGTACTTAGCATATCACAGATATAACATTATGAGTATTATACATGCACCCACCCCCCCACCCCCCACCCCCACACCCACATACTCTCACACTCTCTCTCTCTCTCTCATATATACACTACACACACCCTATAACACGCACGTACAATTGCACACACACTTCCGCATCATTTGTGACTGTGAGCATCATTTGTGAGGTTTTTTTTTTGGGGGGGGGGGGTTTCTGTTTAAAAACAGGTTTTGATATGCTATACTGGGTTGGTACCTCCCCCTAAATGCAGCCATAGTTCACCCACGGAAACACTGCAGAATGGCAAATCAATGAGACATAATTGAAAACAAAATAATCACGCATGTCCAATTGCACATCATTTGTAGACAGTCCCAGCAGACACCACAGGCCACACACCTCTTCAACAAAGCAAAAGGGGGAGAGGAGAATACATCATCACCCTCAGTCCAACACACATAGAGATAACACAACTGGAACAAACATCCTCAGTTCTTTTCTTTTTCTCCCTCTTTCTTTCCCCTTTTGGTCAACAATCTATGCTTTAGTGCAGTTCAACTGTTCCCTGGCTATAAATAAAAGCCTAGGTGATCGCTTCCCGCCAGTTTCCCTCTGTCCAATCTAGCACAAAGCTTTCATCCCCGTTGCATAGAGTTCTTCCGTTTTTCCTTTCCTTAATGTCCCTTCATTATCATAACTCACATCGTTTAGTTATCATCTCCGAACTGCCCTCTTTACCAAGGAAAACAAAAAGGTAAAAGAGTGAAATCAGCGTAACAGAGAAAGAAGGGTTAGGGAAAAGAAGTGTGTGTGTGTGTGTGTGTGTGTGTGTGTGTGTGTGTGTGTGTGTGTGTGTGTGTTAGTGTGTGTGAGAGAAAGAGAGAGAGAGAGAGAGAGAGTGTGTGTGAGAGAGAGAGGAAGAGAGAGAATGTATGTGTGTGTATGTGTGTGTGACTGTGAGAGAGAGAGAGAGAGAGAGAGAGAGAGAGAGAGAGAGAGAGAGAGAGAGAGAGAGAGAGTGTGTGTGTGTGTGTGTGTGTGTGTGTGTGTGTGTGTGTGTGTGTGTGTGTGTGTGTGTGTGTGTGCGTGTGCACGCACATGCGTATGTGTACACATGCACACACAAGCGTCTCTGTGTATGTGTGTGTGTGTCAAGGACAAATACGGGCAGAGGAGAACAGAGGAAAAGACAAAGAGAGGGAACAATAGAGAGCAAGAGAAGTTGAGGAACGAGAGAGGGGTAGGGACCAAGGGAGGGAGGAAACAGGGAAGAACGGGAGAAAGGGGGGGGGGGGGGGGGGGGAGAGAGAAAATTCAAGCCAACTGGGTACAATCCATTTTACAAGAATCTCCACAAAAAGGGAAATGGGCCTGACAACAGCGATCAGCACTGCCTGCTGATGATGGAGAGAAATGTTTCTGACACTTGTCATTGCACAAACACATAGTAATAATACAATGCATTATGAAACAGACAGGGAGAGGGGAGGGAGATGTGATGGGGGGGGTGGGGGGGGGAGTTGGGTAGGAGAGAGACGGGACACAGGAATAGAAAAGACAGTTATGAGAACTCTGAGGGAAATATGGAAAATAGAGACAGACAGAGACTGCGACTATAAGAGACAGACAGACAGACTGACGGACAAAAAGAGACAGAGCAAGAGCAGGAGGCAGAACAGAAAAGGGGACAATGACGATGATGCAGCTGATGGTTATCTTTAAAATTAACACTGTTAACTGATGGGATTAGCTATCAGTGTGTGTGTGTGTGTGTGTGTGTGTGTGTGTGTGTGTGTGTGTGTGTGTGTGTGTGTGTGTGTGTGTGTGTGTGTGTGTGTGTGTGTGTGTGTGTGTGTGTGTGTTTGTGAGTGTGTGTGTGGTTACGTGCATGTGCACATGTGCATGCAAGAGCGTGCATGTTTGTCCATCCAGGACATTCATTGGCAAACCAAAACAATAACATCAACATTTTTACATCAAAATTTATGTTCATGGATTTTTTTTATAAAAGAAGACGATAAGGCACGAAAAACTGTCCCAAAAGAAAAAGATTCAAGCCGGTCTTTTACTGAATTTCTTATATTTTAAATCTTAAAGTTTAAAAGATAGGATATACTATTATTCGGTAATACTAAAGGTTAGCAACAGGCTGGACCATCTTTTAACAATAGTTTTAATATTCAGTTGCTTGCCAGCACTTATTTCAAAACATCAAATCTTAGCACATTAAATAATAAAAATTATTTTTTCCCCAATTAAAAAAATCAACAACAAAAATCTAGAAAACTCATAAAACAAACTAGCAACACTTGTTTACAAATTTAAAAAAATCTAGTACAAAACATATCACAAAGTAACACACCTCATGTCTACTTAAAAATTAAAAAAATTAAAACAAACATAAAATACTGAAATACTAGTATGCCCAACATGAGTCCAGGCGGCTTCACAAGTAACCAACCGAATGGCAAAAACTGTCCAAAGAAAAATCACTTCAATTTCCATCACAATTTCCAGTAACACCCCACCAACAAACCTCCTTCTCGCACCCCACCACCATTTCTATCGCTTCGAGATTGTCTCACCAACCACAATGAACAACTCTGTTCAATATATCCCCCCCCCCCACCCCTCCATCATCCTCCCCCCCCCCCCCACCCCACCCTACTTTAATCCACCAACTATCAGCGTGCCAGACCATTTCCTGATTTGCTTCACAATAAACCAGAGCAAGTGAGGAGAAAAGAGAGAGAGAAAAAAGAAAACTGCCCAGGGATTTGGTAATTCCCACACATGCCATTCACAGCAAGTGGGTGGTAGGGCTGATGTCAGCGTTGACTCAATACCATTTCCACTCTATCTTGTTCTGACAGCAAGGGGACAAGACTCTGACCCCCATCAAAACCCTTAGGTTCCTGATTGCTGATGTGAGAAAAATGCAAATACAGTGACATTTCAAGGGCCAGCCACACGTCCACTAAAATCGCACCACTGTACGATACGATTCGATCACGTGATATTAATGCGCCAATCACATTTGTTCTTGGAGACAACATGATCAAATTGTATTGTACAGTCGTACGATTTTAGTGGACGTGTGGCTGGCCCTTTATACTTATCTAGTCATTCTGTTAATCACCACAGTACTCACTCACTTGATTATTAAATGGAATGAAAGTTGCAATATGCCATATGGGAATTATTTTCTGACAATAGACTACTGGACAACTTTATTTAACAAGGATAAAGATTTTAGGCGATGCCTATTCTTCCAATCTGTCCTTGGATAAAAAAAATAATTTAAAACAAAAAAATTAACACTACTGACCAGAGAGCACACCAAACACATTCAGCTATGTAAAGGAAGTTTCTCTTTGTTGGAACGAATGAAACAATTCACAAGAATGAATCCTTTCCAATCTGACCCCACAAAATGATGTCATACAAGGAAACTGTCCATTTGGGTTGGGTTTGTTTGTTTCTTTTGCTTTATATAATGAGCAATCAAAACAAAAATTGTTTACTTCATCAAAAAAAGCAGTGCAATGTTATGCATCTGGTGGGCTCAAAACACACACACACACACGCACGCACGCACGCGCAGCTTTTCCACACATTATGTCTTTGTCTGTTGTCGGGTTGATTTGTTGATTTATTTTCTCACTGCAAAAAGAATCTCCCATAAAATGGATAATAAATGATTGATTAATTGATTGATTCAGTGCTGACATAATTGGTGATTATATGCCATCAGATAGATAAAAACCTTAAATATTTATTACTCTATTACCTTCAATCTAGAAAACAAAAAGGGAAAGGACAGAGAAAAGGTGGAAAAGTAAAAGATGGGGAAGCGGGAAGAATGAGAGGAAGAAGGGGAGGAAAGGCATTGAAAGAAAAAAAGTGGAGGGGGAGCAACGGGAAAAGGGATAAATAAGAAAGAGGATGACAAGTGAGAAAAAAAGGAGACAGGCATTCTGTAAAAATGCTGTTATTCCAATACCAACACACCTTGTGCATTTAACTAAGTATCAGTGGTTTTTGATACAATTTCCCCATACCATTTGACACTGCAAAAAACAATTTTCACACTGACACCACAAATGTGCTATAGATGGTACTCATCATTCAATCCATAATTTTATTATACGAGTACCCATACCTCCCCATATTTCATCACAATTTGTCGGTTGAATGATTGTCAGCTATTTTTCACCCATCCCTGCGCTTTCAAGTTCTATTCTGTTCTCAAAACACACACATACACAAACACACACGCATGCATGTGTGCACACACACGCACACATACACACACACGCACGCGTGCGCATACACACACAAGCACAAAAAGTGACAAATCAATATTTCCTTCATCATCACCCCACTCCCATATTACCTCTTCCAAACCACCCATATAAAGGGACACAACACAAGCTTTGCAGCATCAACTCAGCAGCAGTTTCTTCCCTTGACTGGCCTACTGCCTCGTGTTGCCTACTACAAACCTTGTTCATAAGATGGATCACATCGGGAATGAATAATTAATTTCATCTTCCTCTTCCAACTCCAATTCCCTCTCGCTTGCCAACAAAACTACCAGAGTAGGAATTAATCTTGTTTCAAAAAGAAAAGAGAACAAAAAAAGAGAAGCAACATTGAACAATTCTCCCACTGACGCCCAAAACTAAGACAACTGTCAACAGCTCTCATCTGGGTTGATTGGTTGTGGGGTCCCTTTTTGTGCTTCACCCACCAGCTAAAATACTTCTTCGTCTTCTGCGTTCCCAGGCCATATGGCCATAATGGGTAAGGTATGCATGTGTCCGGTTTTCAGTTTTCAGTGGTCTCCCCGCTGCGTACAGCCGACACATTCCGATTTCGGAGGAGTCTAAAATACTTCAGGTGAAACCTTTTCCGTTTTCTATTCTTTTTGGTATTTTTGCTGATGACAGTTTATAAACTATATTCCCGCAACTAAAATAAGCATTATCCATAAAATAATATAATGATATTAATACCCTCAAAGTCTCAATATGCTATGTCCTTGATACTATTTAAAAATAATAATACGCTTAAAGTTTTGTGATTTGCACCGGCCCTTTATGGCCTATTCTTTCAAAAGATAGAATGATATTTTAACAGTTAGCTAGGCCTACAGCATGACTTCAAGATATAAAGGTATTGCATGCTTCCAAAGCCATAAAACTGATAAAAGCATCTTTAACTTACAAGTATTATAATAGTTAACACTCATGAACAAATTAATATGCAATAGTTTTTTCTAATACGCAAGTTGTCAATAGCTGAATATTTGCACAAGAAGTGCACATGTTGGCATGCTGAATCAGTATTACACAAGTTTATGTATATTGTCAATCGTTTGCTTTGCTGTTATTTTTTTTCCCCACACATACATAAAGGTGGGTTTTGACTTTTGGGTGTCTGTGTACATTTAATCCTCCATAAGAATTAAGAATAAGAATCTGTTTACACAGAATCCTTGTGCAAAAGATACTTTAAATACCTTTTTGAAATAGAAATAGATTAAGTTACCAAATTTTACAGACTATAAGGTGCACCTAATTTTACACATCCCCCTAATTTTACACAAAATTCTGATTTGGCTATACATAGTTTCTTACAATTTTATTAGTCATACTATAAGGCACATTGCTCTTAGTCTGGGAAAAAAGTATCGCTTTAAAGTCCGTAAAATACAGTATTTTAAAATGGCATAGAGGAGTATTTCTCCAACATTACGAAGTAAACAGTATGGCCGCCCATGTGGCGGGGCCCTTTAAAAGCAGCCATACACGTAATCTTCCCACCCAAGGCCATGTGAAATGTTCACATGGCACTGGGTGTGCCCCCAGAGCGCTTAACTCTTCTACTACCGTCGGCGGGTTGACCCGCCGGTTTACCGTATGCCGTTGCTTGCCACGGGCGGGTTTGACCGCCAGATACTAGGGAAACCCCGGTGTCCCCCTTTGCGCTATTTATATCAAGTGACATCACATCCTTTACTTCCGTGACATGCGCAGTTCGCTCAGGGAAAGTACAACCTTCCGCCATCTTCATTTGTAGGCTAAAAAAAATTTCAATCGATTTTCGTCGCGTTTTTGACGATGGAAACTGACAACTTTTGGCGTGAACCTCTACAAGATGGCGATAGTGCCGAAAAAGTGGAAAAGTGGCAGAATCTGAACTTAGGCGAATCAAAAAGCGCATCGAAAGTGTTGGGTTTGCAACAGCAGATCGACACAGGTAAATTTAGTGTTGATTCGAGCGAGTATTTTTTTAATGAATTTTTAAAGTGAGTGTGTGCGAAAATCAGTGCAGCGGCAAAAATTACTTGGTGCGCAATGGTAAACAGTCTAAGTAATACTTGGTAGTAGAAGAGTTAAACTGGGGAACGAAAACAACAACAAAGTAAACTGTAGTATGCTTACTGATAGTGTGTTCTGTTTCATTTTTGTGTTTAGAAATTCGCTTGCTTTTCTCACACCCTTTTCCTTCCATACTCTTGCCCCTTCTGTTGCTGTGGGTTTTTTTCCCCTCCCTTTCTTTTATTCCCTTTTTTCTCTTATAGTGATACTGCAATGAAAATTCATGAACACCTACATGCATGCATATTGCATGCAACTGAATACACCCAAGCCTCTTGCTTTTGTTCCAAATGGTTCACTTTTGTTTTCAAATGTAAGTCCCAGCTCAACAGCATCACAAACACAAATGTTTGCAAAGAATCAGTGAACCTCTTTAGCAAAAATGCTGCGCAGAACAACAAAGATATGCGCATTTCTTGCAAACTGCTAAATCAGACCCAGAATTTTTTTTTTACAAATTACTATTCAACAATTTTGACGTCCATCTACATTATACAACACTCCATAGAAACACAACAGAAACTACAACAACAAATTTACGAATACCCAAGGCATGTCAAACATTGTTTTAACACACAAAAATGCAATGAAAGAAAGTACAGACAAACAAAACAAAACTAAAATTCCATTTCAGAAACATGCAATAAACCACCTCAAAGATCCCATAAGGATTAACATGACTGTTGACAAATAGCTTTTTTTCGCTCTCTCATTTTCATAATCATTGTGCATAAATTTATAATCAAAGAACAACATTCCATCTACACTGTGCCCTCATTTTCCACTCCATGGACAGCAACTGTTTAGAAAGACGCTCAATGAATAAATCAGAAAGCTTTCTGGGTCGATAGACCCAACTGCAATCTATAGTGTAATCTACTGTATTGTATTGTATTGTACAATATTGTATTGCATTGTATCAGAGCTGATTCTATGATTTTGAAAAAGTGGGGGCGCCCCCCCCCCCCCCCAAGATTGAAAAAGTGGGGGCGTTCCGCCCCTAAGAATGAAAAAAGGGGGTCAGGTCCAATGGATATGATGCGCCTGTGGGCGATGTCAATGCATTTTGTTTTTTGTGTTTCAAACACAGTTTGCACTGCATTCAGCAACAGTTTCTGCACACTCATTTGGCAGAGAATTTCTTCTTTTCATTTTGACACCACAAAAATTAAAATCTAGGAGCGTCGTCCGCTTCATTTTGAAGAAAATTCAATATGGCGGGTAGGACTCTCGCAACTTCTTGCCGGTAAAACGAGATTAACGCGATTGGTTGATTTACTCTAACATTGTAAAGGAACTGGTCAATGAAATGTTGAGAAATCATTCATTCCTGCTCGATGCTTTCAGTTTGTGCAGACGGATTTAGCAGACGACGAAGGAATTCCTGCAGCGAGCGGTAAAAAGTGTGGGCAGTTCTGCAAATATGCGGGTGTCGGCCCGCACTTAGACCCGATTATTGCGGGAAGGAACAGAGTTTTGGGGGATTTTACAACAACAACAACAACATACAGTATTTATACGGCGCTGAATCTTGATAGAAATCAAATCAAAGCGCACACACACGTTAGCATTCATAACGCATTCAAACAAAAATACAATACAAAGCGAACACACACGCTTGACATAAATGGTATACAGCAGAAACAGACCTAAAGGCAAGAGAGAGAAGAGAAAGAGAGTGGAGCCTCAATGACGGGGGAACAGGTGGGTTTTGAGGTTAGATTTGAAGACTGAGAGGGTCGGTCGCTGACGGAGGGAAAGAGGAAGTTTAGGGAGGGATTTTACCAATCCCGCACCCTAGAATCAGCTCTGTGCATAGTCATAGTGGATAACTCCCAGTAAAATGTGAACTGTCCTTCCCTGGAGAGCACATTGCCGTTAAGGCTGCGCCAACTAATTTTACCACTATTACCCTTTACTGCGCATGTTAGTTATGTGTGACGAAATGGGTAGGGGGGGGGGGGGGGGGATTTTGACAACTAATAAAGTGTACAATATGCACAAGCACACAGGATCTCATCTTTGTCATCTCTTCCAAAAAGACTTGGCACTCAGACCGTGGTTTCTAGAGGAAAGAACTAAACAAAACTGCAGTTGTTGAACATCAAACGCAGACATTGTTTCTTGACTCTTCTAGCGCCGAGTATTTTCTGCTCTTTGTAACCTTCTCTACCAAGCAATTTTTCAAGCGAACTAAAAATAATTACCTACTTTACTAAAAGAATTAAACAAATGGAAATGCACTGATATTAGCTCTAGAAATAGACAACCAAGTGGAAGATGTTTCCCGGCGCCCACCTGGAACACTGACAATAACGTACAGGCAACATCTAGGTGCACATTTGCACCCGGGACAGTAGTAGAGATAAAGAGATGAGCACATAATCTCAGATCCACCCTGTTGTTCTTGGAAGAGACAACGGGGACTCTGCCCAACAGGCAGAGAAACACAAAAAGCGAGGACACTTACAGTAGTAGAGTTAAATAGGTGAGCACATAACCTCAGATCCACCCTATTGTTCTTGGAAGAGACAATGCGACGCTGCCCAACAGGCAGAGAAACACAAAAAGCGAGGACACTTACCGGAGGGGGCAGTTCCTTCTCATAAGAAGCCACCACAGTGGTGGGAGGGGGCGTGTGGCGCACGGTGGGGATGCTGACGGTGGGCCGATCGTTGACCACGTCCGGTGGCTGGCGGGTCAGCTCGGGAGGGGGAGGGGGCAGGTCCTCTTCCGTTGCTGAGGAGTTCATCTTCTGTGGGGAGTAGTGCTGCAGACAGAAAGGCACACATATACCGTATTTTACGAACTAATAAGGCACACCCCCGAAATTTTACACAAAATTCTGATTTTGTTATTATAGTTTCTTACTATAGTAACATTATAATGCGCAGTGGTCTCAGCCTAGGAAAAAAGAATCGCTTTATAGTCCGCAAAACATGGTAACTTTTTTTTTTCAGATCGATAAACAAATACATAACTTCACATTCTCTATTCACAGATAAGGCATTAACAGTTTTAAACTGATTAGTTTTGTGCAAACCTTACAGTAAGAAAAAAATTGCTTAGTATATTTATTCGAAGAATTTTCAGAATTCTCACACACACTGACTCTACTGTAGTAGTGAGTCTACTTCTCTTTGTATTTATTTGCATTGCAAACACACACATGCGCATACATACAATTTTTTTAAGCAAACACATGCGTGCCCATGCACACACACACACAAATATTCACCTGGTATCACATGATTTTGGATCTTCTAAGTACACTGTACCTGAATATCCAGAAAGGATAGAATGATATTATAACTATCTTCCACCGAAGCGTTTTTACAACGGCTACCGTCACACACCAAGCACAAATATTTTTATCAAGGCCAAGGTGATTCTGGATCTGATGATTGTGCACAAAAGTATCTTGAAAGATGGATTTTACCATTTTCAAAGAGTAAAATGGGTCATAATCAACTATATACCAACTGCAAAATTTGTACATTTATAAGACAGAAACTGGGACAGAGGAGAGAGGCATAGTGACATACCCAGCAGGCGCTTCCAAAGAAGTGCAGCTCTGCACAAGTCAATGCAGTCATGCTTCCCATTCCTTCATCACACACATGCTTCCACATTTTTCATCATCTATTTTAGTAGTACTCACCTTTCCACATCCCCAAACCTGTCTATTCGGTATTCCAGGAATCTCAAGCTCCTTCACCCCCCACCTCCACCACTACCAACCCACTCTCCACCCATACTCCCCTTTCATCCCAGGTTCCCACAGGTGAGCAGCTATCTATACCCCTCTCTATCCTTTCCAAAACACTCAGCTTTAACGATCTAATTACAGCTTCAAACCCTATCTCTTTTTTTAACAGAAAAAGGATGGGTGTATGGCGAGATGTTGGAAAGAAAAACTAAAGCAGGGAGAGGGGGAGATCTTTTCTTCTTCTATCATTCCCTTTGAACCCTCATTTTCAATGCCACTTGGAATGATCTCCCTTTCCCTCCCCCTCTCCCCAATCTATTTTTGTTCAGAAGTATGTGATGAATCAGCAACCAGCAAAATGATTGCATTTGTTTGGCTTATTCAAGGTCACTGTTGAGAGCTTTGGTTGAGTTTTTACAGAAATATTGCAAAATAGCTTTTCGGGGGCACAAAAACAATTAGTCTTTGGAGAAATGGATAAGAATGACTGAGCACTACATAGCAATGTAAAAAGCCCAAAAATTAATGTAAAACAGGACCAAAAGCCTACCCAGATGCTTTTTAGCATGATGACCGACTTCACTGCACTCATACTTTTCTGGACAGCCAAACAGAAAAAACTCATCTGGCTTGTTTAATAGTTTCTTTAAACTTTATTTTTTCAAATACTTAGATGATCTACACACACACACACAGAGAAAACTGGTAAAAATTTGTACTCTTGTTCTCATCGTGATAATGAGTTTCTTTCGTTTCTAGTTCTAGCTCAACAAGTTCTAACCCACCCTATTCTAATGCAAATGATTTCCCACAGTTTTCTTCCATTAGTCTTCTTTTTTTTTCTAGCTAAAGGCAAAAGCAGTGCAGCAAGAGTTGGAAGAAAAAAGATACCTGCTAATGACTGATAAGGATTCTTTTGATTGCGGGGAAAGAGGGAGGAAAGATTAGCTCCACTTCTCTTATTAACGCTGCCAAATAAAGCGCCTGCCTGCACAAACATTCTCTTGATTTCCCTCCAAAAAACACACAAACACACATATAGCAAGCATGCATGGACCTGCATATTTGCATGCTCTCTCAGAATACACACATACAACACAGCGTGCACATGCTTACGCAAGCACACACACACACACACACACTCTCTCTCTCTCTCTACACACACTCTCTCTCTCTCTCTCTCACACACACACACACATATTAAATAAAACAAAAGCCTTTTTTTCTTCTCTCACTTAGTTGAAAAGTGTTGCACAAACACATTAAGATAATGGGGTGGGGGGGAGAAGGTGGGCTTCCGGCTGGATGACAAATGAGAGGGGTGAAAAGAGGCTTCAGGGGAACATAATTTCACATTCATGTCAAAATACTAAATCTATTTGTATAAACATGCCTTGTTTCTTCTGTCACATCTGTTTAGGAAGTCCCTAAAAACTGAAACATCACATATGATAAATAATGCTAAACAGTGATTTTAAGTGATTTTGTTTTTATTTTCACTTTTGCAAAAATAGCCATTCCCATATATAAATGAGCACTGATGCATGCAGTGTAAATGTTTTTCTCTCTCAAAACAGTGCATATCATAGCTCATCTTTTTCAAGTTCCAGTGTATATCATGCTAAAACAAAAATACACTCCAATGGACTGGTAGAACAAAAGCTGGGGGGAAAGAAAAAATAGATATGGGGCACTCACAGTAGATGCACATTATAATACAGTCTCCCAGATCCATGACATAATGTACAGTATTCACTTACCATACTTATCCCTCTTCCCCCATAGGCTCAGATTTTCTGCTAACTTTCCCCCCTTAACTCCCATGATTTGAACAAGAACATGACATGTTTGGATAGATTTTATTTTTGATACGTTGATTCTGATTTAAGCAGTTAAAATCAACTGATACAAAATACAGTCAAACCTCTATCTATTACAAGACCCTCCGTTAAAAGACCCCCTCTCATTTCAGACGATTTTTTTGGCACAGCTGAAATGCATCTTACTACAATTTCTGCACAAAAAAGACCCCTCAAATTAATTTAAGACCGTTTTTTCTGACATTTTGGAAGTCTTAAAATAGAGGTTTGACTGTACATTGAACTTTAGTGGAGCATAATTTCCCATGTTCATCCCACAACAAATCAATTCTGTAGAAAATTTTTTTTAATTGAAATTGGATCTGAAGTGATAAAAATGTTCAAGGACACAAATGACTTGAGGCAGACAATAACATAACAAAAATGACACATACAAATTATGCAAATAAATGGACACTAGTGTTGCATTTTTGCTTCAATGTTGCCCATTTTCTTTTTAAACTAAACCAACAAAACCTGGAAGAATCTCATATAAATGCAATTGTTTGATGCAAAGCACACCTTCATGTGCTTCTTTTGTTTGAAGACCACCCCCTCCCCCCAAAAAAAGAAAGTTGGATTTCTTATCTATTTATATGCAAATGGAGCCTTTGTGTACTAGTTTTACAGGGCAGATCACTCCCTCTTGTTTAAATCTGTTGGAGCAGATACTGCTCTCAGATACCTATTTGGATGCAAATTAACTACAAGTGTACAACTGTACTTTATTTTTATTTTGTTGTTGCTTCTCTTAACCTCAAAGTCAAAGCCACAAACTTGAAAAAAAGGTGACAGGTGTACTTTTTCTTATTTTATGTTGAGACTAAACTTGCTAAGACAGGTTCGTGTTGATGACTTTAATTGCAGATTACACCCACATGCACTCTACACACACCATGCACACATGCATGCGCGCATGAGCCTCCCCTCCAACTCTACACACACAAACATTCAAAGAAGCTACCAACAACAGTCAGTCAATCGAGACAGTTGACAGGTGATTTTGCACACAGATGCAAGTATGCACACAAACACCCTGACACAGCTGTACACACACAGTGATGCACAGAAGATCGAAAAGTGATAGGTGAAACTGTCCTGAGACAAGAGAAATCAATAGAACACTGTCCTGGCTCTGGCAGAAATCAATAAGACAAAGTGTGCCAGTGTTAAAAATTTAATCAGATATTTCATGATTTGTCCTGACATGGGAGAATACAATATATTTTCAACTTTAATAGGTCAATGTGCTGTGACCGGGGCCTCGGGACATCACTGCACACAAGATGCAGGTCAATGTGCTATGACTGGGGCCTCGGGACATCACTGCACACAAGATGCAGGTCAATGTGCTATGACTGGGGCCTCGGGACATCACTGCACACAAGATGCAGGTCAATGTGCTGTGACCAGGGCCTCGGGACATCACTGCACATAAGATGCAGGTCAATGTGCTGTGACCGGGGCCTCGGGACATCACTGCACACAAGATGCAGGTCAATGTGCTGTGACCGGGGCCTCGGGACATCACTGCACACAAGATGCAGGTCAATGTGCTGTGGCCAGGGCCTCGGGACATCAGTGATCACTGCACATAGTGACACAAGATGCAGGTCAATGTCGGGACATCACTGCACACTGCAGGTCAATGTGCTGTGACCGGGGCCTCCTCACTGCACACAAGGACATCACTGACATCACTGCACACAAGATGCAGGTCAATGTGCTGTGACCGGGGCCTCGGGACATCAGTGATCACTGCACATAGTGACACAAGATGCAGGTCAATGTGCTATGACCGGGGCCTCGGCACATCACAAGATGCTCCAACACAGAGACAAGCCCCTCTTCACCCACACAAGTCAACACACCTCTGGCTTGGGCTGGCTGTTGGCGGTGGGGGCATCGCGCTCCCACTTGCTGGCAATGCGCAGCGTCTCCAGCGTCTTCTCATGGGACGTCTTGTTGTCATCCAGCAAGGTTGTCTCATAGAACTCCTGGATATCTGCACACACACACACACATATACCAAAATGACTCAGCGGTATGGCAGGGTCTCTGCAGGTGGGTAGCCTAGAGACCTGACAAGGATGGAACCCTTCTTGGGGCTGTGGCCAGACAAACCAGTGTGTAGCTGTGTGCCGAAGTTCAGTAGGAGTAGTGCAGGAGTAACAGTTACCGCTGGATCATGGATGGTTTGTGACAAAGGACAGCAAATAAAAAGAAAATTATATCAAATCAACTTAAATTAATTATCAAATAAAATGAAAGAAAATAATTAACACTACAAGTACAACTCATTTAACAAAACAGGAACTTAGTCAAACAAAAAATGCACAAGGGCACCCACACCCACACAAATCTGCTTAATAATCTCATAATGCCTGTTATTTTTGTCTGTCTGTTTGTTTGTTCTTTAACTGGATATCTACTTTTTGCATGTGTTCATATCCCTCCTTCTTTACCATATCACCCAAAGTTAATGATTTAATGGAAATCAATGGACATAGTTCTTAACCTGAAGAAACTAAAGATACAGTTAAATGGCACCAGCAACCATAAAAAGTAAACCCAAGGGACAGGGAAATGAATGTGTGCGTGACAAGCTACAGCTAAGCTAGCCAAGCTTCAGTTAGGAATAGTATCATTAGTTACCGTCTCTCTCCGCTGTTTGACCACTACACTAGCCTGCCCTGTAATCTGTGATGCTATTGCATTCTTCCATTAACCCTTTCACCGCCAGCCATATTTAAGCCAAAAATGTCCATTACATTTACCTCGGTAGAGAACAAAATCCATCAGCAGTATTGGGGATTCTTCTGTGACATATTAAGCATAAGGTTTATCCTTACTTCCCAAAACTAAGACAATAGGGCCTTTGGATAATAAACCCCAATTTGATGCCTTTTAGTGACATGTGTGTTGAATCACTGTGGTGCTTAAATGCGACATTGGCGGTGAAAGGGTTAATGTAAAATATTATGGTTTATGTTCAAAAGAAAAGCATGACAGTAAAAGGTGCTTTGCTTGGGAAGAGAAGGGGTGTAGCCTTTTAATTTTTGACTGCTGCTTCATAAGGTTACTTTAGTGTTTGGTATTTGGTACTTTATAGTCACAGAGGCGTCTCTGTGAAATTCGGGTTGCTCCCACCAGGACAGCGCGTCTCAGCCAGAGGCGCGCCATCCTTTTTTTTTTTTTGTATGCGATTTTTGTCACTGATGATTGATGAGGAAGGGGGGGGGGGGGGGGGGGGGGGGGGGGGGGGGGGGATTTTGACCAAATAACAACTTTCTCGTTGCCACTGGGTTTAACGCATGAGCACACAGGACAACGGTTTATTGTCTCATCCGAAAGACTCCATGTTCAGACCGTAAGGCCTAGTGCAGAGTGAGGAAAAATCCCCTGAACCCAGGTTCGAACTCAGGTTTATTGCATACGAGGCGAACACGTTACCTCTGTGCCACTACGGTCACTAAATAAATCATTCAGATAACAAAATATATTAAATGCCAATGTGTTTTGCATTCATATATTTTGCCAAATTAATTTTTCCGTTTACCCCCTTGTTGGTAGGTAAAATTGTAAAAAATGTATACTCTCATTCCAGGCCAACAGAGATATAAAAAATGTTCAGCATTTTGAAAACAAGATCACAAGCTGGGGGCAAGCTCTGGAGCCCAAGAGACAGGAGAGAAATGTTTGTGTGTGCACCGCTCATCAACTAGCCAGGGGAGCCGAGCTCTAATCTGGACCAGTATCATCAATACCAACTAAACTCCCCCTCTTTTCTCTCTCTCCGGCTCTCTTACTGCTTACCTAGCTAGAGGACCAGCGAGCCCTGTAATCTGTGCCAATGGCGGACAGTTAGCTGGCAGCCACCAATCAATACCACTCCCAGGGAGGGAGAAAGCAAAGCCACAGGCCTACTGTACTGTAATCAGCATCCAGTCACTCCAGTCAGCAAAAGCCAAGAGGTGCTGGGGACCGATTAGGGGTGTGTGTGTGGAGGCGGGTGGGGGGAAGGGGAGTGTGCATGGGGAGAGGGAGAGATGAGGGAAAAAGTGTGTGCGTGTGTGTGTGTGTGTGCGTGTGCGTGTGCGCACGTTTGTGTGTAAAGGGGGAAGGGTGGGGCCCGGGGAGCAATATCAGTCACTAATATCTGAGGGGAATGAAGGAAAGCATGCCAATGACAGCTGTGTCCCTTCGCCCCCTAAAATGTCCTGGGATAAGTGGCCAAAAGGACCACTGCAGATCTGCATCCATCGCTCCACACTTCTCTATCTCTCAAGTCTCCTGGCCCATATATATCTCATATCAACCTCCTCCAAATCCTTGCAACTACCCCCCCCCCCTCACTGCCCCCCTCCCTCCCTTCAAATGTGTCCATCCTTTCTTGTATGTCCTCTTCTAAAGTGTTAACTTCTTGCTTTCTTCATATATCTCTTTGATTTCTAGAATCAATCTCTGTAGTGTACCTTCATCTTTGCTCTGTTTTTGAGAAAGTTCAACTTCAAGTTCCATCTTTGATCTTGATATTTAAGATCAACCCATACACCTTCATTTAAATATTCCTTCAAATTGATCAATACACAGTGGTTGTCTTTTAATATAACTGAACTATCAATACAGCACTTGTTTCATCAATTCATATCTCATAACTGAACAATGTTTAAAAAAAAAATGTTCAGGTTTTACTCTGCGACAATAGTATGCCCTAACCTAAGTAAAATCCTTTACTTTAAAAAAATATATTCCCACTCATTTTTAGCAATTAAAACAAAAATTCATTTAATTTAGAAAAGCTTGACATTTTAACCATTCTTATGATTTAACGGTCACTAATGTCAGGAGTACTGCAACCAAAAGAGAAGCGTCCCTCTACAGTTACATAAAAATGCACATATTTTCACAAGCTAAAACCAGGTGTTAAACTAAAGGCTAAAGCAAATCTGGAGGGAAGGCGGTTAAGCACACACCAAGGATAAAAAAAAGGGGGTGAAAGTGTTGTCTGAAATCTTTGCCAGTTTGCAAAGGGATAAGAGCTCCTTCCAGGGGTGCACTCTTTCAAAAGCAAGTGCTCCTTCAGTCCACACTAAAGAGCTCTCCAAATCCTTGATTTACACAAGCACAACCTTCTATTTCCTCTGCTGTGTTTACAATGATACTGAGGTACAATCGTGTCAACATGCTGGGCCTATTTCCTTGTTAGGCGCATAACAGCAGCATGACGCATCTATGCTAAAATAACAGGAAACTGAGCAATGACAAAGAAAGAAAGGAAAAAATAAAGAAAAACAAACGTCCTCAGATTTCTTTTACTGTTCTTTGCTTACCCAAAATGCCAGCAAACAAACATTATTGAAGCAAAGATGTTTTTAAAGTGAAAAGAATGTCAAGATTTCTTTTAAGCATCGTAAATAAATCACCCAAATGAATACATAAGAACCTATCTCAATACATGTTTGCGTTACACATAGCTATCA
Organism: Phymorhynchus buccinoides; assembly: GCA_017654935.2. Classification (NCBI taxonomy): domain Eukaryota; kingdom Metazoa; phylum Mollusca; class Gastropoda; order Neogastropoda; family Raphitomidae; genus Phymorhynchus; species Phymorhynchus buccinoides. The sequence goes on along the minus strand of CM065681.1, from coordinate 20,728,252 downwards.
TTAGAATTTACATAACTAATTTTTTTTGGCATAAACGTCAAATCAAATGATTGTGTGAGCACACTAGGCAAGCATGATTTGTTAATATTTTATAGTTTTCCCAGGGCATCCTACTTTTGTCTTTACATAAAAAAACTTGTTGGACTGAAGTTTCCAACAGCAAAGGGCAACATTTGGCCAAATAAAGCATACACACACAGACACAAAACCCAGTGCTTTCTGTATATATCCCAAGACAATGATAATTATATTTATAGCGTCAGCAACACAAATGTGAGAGACACAAAACCCAGTGCTTTCTGTATATATCCCAAGACAATGATAATTATAGCGTCAGCAACACAAATGTGAGAGACACAAAACCCAGTGCTTTCTGTATATATCCCAAGACAATGATAATTATAGCGTCAGCAACACAAATGTCAGAGACACAAAACCCAGTGCTTTCTGTATATATCCCAAGACAATGATAATTATAGCGTCAGCAACACAAATGTCAGAGACACAAAACCCAGTGCTTTCTGTATATATCCCAAGACAATGATAATTATAGCGTCAGCAACACAAATGTCAGAGACACAAAACCCAGTGCTTTCTGTATATATCCCAAGACAATGATAATTATAGCGTCAGCAACACAAATGTCAGAGACACAAAACCCAGTGCTTTCTGTATATATCCCAAGACAATGATAATTATAGCGTCAGCAACACAAATGTCAGAGACACAAAACCCAGTGCTTTCTGTATATATCCCAAGACAATGATAATTATAGCGTCAGCAACACAAATGTCAGAGACACAAAACCCAGTGCTTTCTGTATATATCCCAAGACAATGATAATTATAGCGTCAGCAACACAAATGTCAGAGACACAAAACCCAGTGCTTTCTGTATATATCCCAAGACAATAATTATAGCGTCAGCAACACAAATGTCAGAGACACAAAACCCAGTGCTTTCTGTATATATCCCAAGACAATGATAATTATAGCGTCAGCAACACAAATGTCAGAGACACAAAAACCCAGTGCTTTCTGTATATATCCCAAGACAATAATTATAGCGTCAGCAACACATAATGTCAGAGACACAAAACCCAGTGCTTTCTGTATATATCCCAAGACAATGATAATTATAGCGTCAGCAACACAAATGTCAAAGAGACAATGCAACTTATTAAGACGCTAGATCACCAGCCGTGCGGCAGTATTTTCCGCTGCACTGCTTCGCCTCGCAGCTGGTAACGAGCCTTTATAAGTTTATTTCAGGACTTTAGAAGGACTTCTAAGACATAGTGATGATAAGTCTCAACTATCTCAATGTGAATACAGGCCCAGAAACTCGGCAGCATTTTCGACTCCAGTGATCTTGACCTTTGACCTGTGACTTCATTTTCAAACCTGGTCAGATATCCTAAGTACCAATCTGCATGCAAAAATTTGAGCAATGAGCATCCTAGGTCCCTCCGTTCAAACGTTATCGTGCCAGGTGCTAGGCAGCATTTTCAACTCCAGTGACCTTTACCTTTGACCTATGACATTTTCGAACTTGGCCTAGATATCCTAAGTACCTATAAGCATGCAAAATTTGAGCGTCTTAGGTCCCTCCGTTCAAATTTGTTATTGTGCTAGGTGCTCGGCAACATTTTCGACCTATGACCTTCATTTTCAAACTTGGTCTAGATATCCTTAGTACCTATCCGCATGTAAAGTTTGAGCCTCCTACTCCTAGGTCCCTCCATTCAAACGTTATTATGGTAACATAGTCAGTCAGTCAGCCAGTCAGATAGGAACAGAATGCCTTGAAAACATTATCAACTTCGATCTCTTCGTTCGCGGCTGGTAAAAAGGAACCTAACTCAACTCAACTCAACTCAACAATACTTTATTATCTCAAAAGAGAAATTCATCGTTGTTACGCCTGTGATTCAACATTAAAATACACACATCAAACATTATATTATTATAACATTCACTGATTCAGAACATGTTAAATACATTCAGTACAATAAAATACATATCAAACATTATAATAATCAAAAACATGCTAAATACACTCGCAATGCAATAAAATACTTATCAACATAAGATTATAAATTAGGCATAAGAAATACTTGTACATGTCAAATATTCAAAAGAGCAAAATAAATAACACCCATATATAATCGTACATAAACACAGACACACACGCATAGGGCATACATGTATGTATGCACACGTGCACCAACACATGTGCATGCTCCCATCGCACACTCTCTCTCTCTCTCACACACACACACACGCACAAATAAATGCGTGCATAGCCAAATACACACACGCGCGCGTACGAGTGTGCACGCACACACACACATAGAGGCACGCAAGCACACACACGCACACATATACATGCCCGCACACACACACGCACGCACTCACACACACACACACACATGCAGAGAAAATAGCACTGCACACGTACACTTGTATAAAGACGAGAAAATATTGACTTAAACTATTACTTTAACATGTAGAAAAGTACATTAGTTATAAAACAGATGATCATTCATTAAAAGAAATATACATTATCGTTTATTTATTCATAAAAGAAATGAAAGTGGGGATAAAACTGTGACTGGTTCTCAGCGTTCTGGTTTTGGCTGTCCTGTAGCGTCGTCCTGAGGGTAACAGTTCATAATACCTGCTCAGACCATGAGCTTCATTGCCCGCTATCATTCGCGCCTTTCCTTTCACTCGCCTCTCATACAACACATTCATACCCTCCTGTCTCGCTCCAAACAAAAATGCTGTAGGAGAGGCTAGAAGAGGGAATAGGAAGGTGGAGTGGAAGAAAATAAAAAGCCAGAGAGAAAACAAAGGTGAGAAAGAAAGGCTGCACTTTTTGGCTTTATATTTATAATACTAAACAAACCTTTCAGAAAGAATTGGCCAGGATAAGGTATGGATTACTTAATTTCACATGCACTACGATGTTGTGCATTGTGATAAATAGCACAAATAACACCTTCATGCAGCTTTAATGATCACGTTTTTGCTGTTTCTTACTGGGGTTTTTTAAAAACAAACAACAGTGTTTGGGTTTTGTTTTGGTTTTTGTCTTAGCCATTCTTTTGTTGTTGGTGTTTCTTTTTCCTGGTATATCCTTGCAACCCAAATGGTAAATTGAATGTTCTTTTCGCTATTCTTCAGAGGAAATCAATTGTACTGTACATATGTAAAGGACTTACAATAACGCAAAGGTGAGATTTAGATTATTTTCTTATGTAAAGCAAAAACAGTGGAAGTGAGAGACAGAAGGAACAGGGGGGAGGAGGAAAAGAAAAGAGAGAGAGAGAGAGAGAGAGGAGAGAGAAGAGAGAGAGAGAGAGAGAGAGAGAGAGAGAGAGAGAGAGAGAGAGAAACAGAGAGGGGGGGAGGGGGAGAGAGGGGGGGAGGGGGAGAGAGGGGGGAGGGGGGGAGAGAGGGGGCAAAGGCAGTAAAGGGGGTAAAAGGGAAAAGGGGGAGGGTTTAAATTAAAATAATCAACTACCGGTAATCAAGTGCTATGTTTGTTCAAATGCAAGAATGCACTGCGAACATACATCATGTGTTAAAAAGCTTGTGTTATGCTTGCAGACATATGTGTACGAGGGAGAGAAACACACAAGAGAGAGAGAGAGAGAGGGGGGGGGGGGGGGTAAAGGGAGCAAAGGGGGTAAAAGGGAAGAGGGGGAGAGTCTATCAACTTATCAAGTTCTATGTTTGTTCAAATGCAAGAATGCACTGTGAACATACATCATGTGTTAGCTTGTGTTATGCTTGCACACATATGTGTATGAGGGAGAGAAACACAAAGAGAGAGAGAGAGGGGGGGGGAGGGAGGGGGTAAAGGGAGCAAAGGGGGTAAAAGGGAAGAGGGGGGGGAGTCTATCAACTTATCAAGTTCTATGTTTGTTCAAATGCAAGAATGCACTGCGAACATACATCATGTGTTAAAAAGCTTGTGTTATGCTTGCACACATATGTGTACGAGGGAGAGAAACACAAAGAGAGAGGGGGGGGGGGGGGGGGGGGGGAGAGGGAAGGGGTAAAGGGAGCAAAGGGGGTAAAAGGGAAGAGAGGGGGGGAGTCTATCAACTTATCAAGTTCTATGTTTGTTGAAATGCAAGAATGCACTGTGAACATACATCATGTGTTAGCTTGTGTTATGCTTGCACATATATATGCATGGGTGCTCCTGGGAAATAAAACAAAATCCTGCTAGGGGGCGACCAGGGGCAGCACACACACACACATTTACTGTTCTTTTTTCACCGCTCTAGACTTAAGTGCTACATTCCTTTGAATATAGCAAATGCTTATATAGGCCCTTTTTATTGTACAAGTGAGTGTGTGTGTGTGTGTAAGAAAATCGTTGTTCTCAAATTCTCATAATCCAGCTACGCCGGCTTTAGGCAATTTAAAAATCCTGCAATTCAGGACATCTTGCAAGAAGGAACATCCATGCATAATGTGCACGCGCGCGCGCGCGCACACACACACACACACACACACACAATTACGTAGACAAATTTTTTGCTTAGGATTCAGCCTTTTTCAGGAAAAATTAGTTCAATGGTTATGCCTGACTGTGTGTGCCTGCATGCGAGTATGTGTGTGTGTGTTAGCGCAAAGGCACGCACATGAATGTGTGTGTGACTGTGACAGAGAAGGAGAGAGAGAGGAGAGACAGACAATAGTAATTATACTTGTGCACCAGTTCTTACCAATTGTTATTGATATTTATACACTATAGTGTCTTCCAAACATTTTATGTTTAAGTATCCTCCATTTGGTTTCTTGAAATTCCACTTATTTTTGCACTAACACTGAATTTGATAACATAATCTGATAAATATAATATTCATAAGAGCACTAATTAGGATTCCACACTTTTAACTAATTGAAATTGCATTTGATTTAGTCATGTTCAAGATCCTGAAGATGACATACATGCAACCATCAAAAATCTCTTACACAAGTTAAAACTTAAAAGTAAATTTATCTATATTACCAATAATGCAGGAGGAAAACTGTTTAGTACAATAGATTAAAAAAATTCTACACAAACAGATCATGATTATGACAGTTGACACACACACACACACAATCTAAAGTAGTCAGACTAAAGTAAAATCATTCTTCACTATAACTTGTATAAGTACACTCTGTCGTAACTGTTTCGATGTACAAATCTGAGCGAAACTTACCCAAAAGGGCCTGAAAGAGACGAGACTTGAAGATACGGATAACTCTCTCGATGGCAGTCTTTAGAGGCCGATCCTGAGGCTTGGTCAAACGCGTGTGGTAATCCTCCAGCAATTCTAGTGCCCGATGGGCATCTGCAACCAGACCAGTGCAATAAGAACAATTACCCAAGTTGATTTTGATGTTGAACAAACTGACTGATTTTCCAGCAGAACAATTCCAACAGAATTATACTTATAGCCCACAGATGTGCATTGTTCTCAAAAAAACACAAAAAGCATTGCCTAGCTCATGGTATTTATTTAGCAATGTATTCTTCTTTTCTTTAAAAAAAATGTTTGGTGTCTTTTCAGTTTTCCATCAAACAAATTCCAACCCTATTGAGGTGTATCCTGTTGAAATGATTGAAACACTATATCTCTCTCTGTGTCTGTCACTTCTTCCCATCCCGGCTTGTGTCATAAGGGCTCCCGATTATCATCATGTCCATTTGTGCAAAATACATGCACTAAAAGTAAAACTTTTTTTTTTAAGACAAAAAACCCAGCAGGTATGAGAAGAGAAGGTAGACAAACGCAATGAAATTGTTATTGGTGTGTAAAATTAAAAATACTACTACAATGAAGCACCAAAATCTTGACTTGGGTGTGAAGCCTGAAGACATCAAATCCATTGCAGCTTGCCTTGGATTTGGAATTAACCCATTTCTAACTGTGCACATTTCACACATGTATGCATTTAACTTTTAAGTAAATCAAAGTTACAACTCCCAAGATAACTAAAACTAAAAGCAACAAATGGACTTTTTAATATGTTCAGCGATAGTCAACTGATTTGTATTTATTTTGATTTGTATTGTTTTGTGGGGGGTTTTCTTCTCACATTTGTAGTTTTAAAAGGGTTTTCCCCCCAAAAGTAAAAAATAAAAATTCAAAATATCAAATTTCAAATGGGTGCTAAAATTGTCAAAATTGTTTTTGTTTCTTTGAAATTAATCAAATTTGCATACATATCAATATTTTCAATCATTTTGATAAATTCAATGAACCATGTCACCTCTAGTCTAAGTCTAAACATGCCAGAAACGTGCATAGTAACAACTGACCCATTGTTTTTTCTTATGTTGAGCCACATAGAAAGAATTACATTTACAGAACAACATAAAATACATTATAAGAAAGTTTTGAAGGTATTCTGAGAGTTTGAAGTATTAAAGTGAGGGAAAAGAGGTGTGGGGGAAAGAGAGAAGCCACAAAGTCCTGATGCTGTAGGTGGTGGGCATGAAGGTGGTGGTAATGGGAGTGTGGCATGGCTTCTTTGTCAGCTTGTGGTGAGTACCGACAAACATATTCTAAAAACTTGCAAAGAGGAAAAGGATCTTGGAGTCATCTTTGACTCTGGATTAACATTTGTCTGATTTGATAACCACATTAACACGGCTATTGGTAAACGTAAAGGCAATAACATGCTGGGCCTAATTAGGAGCAGTTTTATTGTGTTAGATAATATAGTATTTTTAAAACTATATAAAAGTTTGGTCGGACCTCATCTAGAGTATGGAAATCAGGTCTGGAGTCTGTTTTTAAAAAGGCAATCAGCAGCATTAGAAAGGTTCCAAAGACGAGCAACAAAATTGATTAAAGGCGTTAGTCACCTTGATTACGAACACAAATTAAGAAAGTTGAAATTACCATCTCTGAAATATATACACTACTCACAAAAAGTTAAGGATCACTATGAGAAAACAGGTGCGCAATAAACTCCGTTCGCTCCTGTTATTTATTTCTCAGTCAAGCCAAATTGTTATGAATTCTTGTTCAGCTGTAAGTGGGCGATGTTGTGTTAGTGGAAACATTGCACGTGATTCTCTATTACTGAGCTTGGCAGCAAAAGAAAAAGCGGAAACTTGCGAAAAAAGACCTTGTTTTGGATCGTTCTGCATGAACACATTGCACAAGCCAGATGGAAAAACCATTATGCACGTGCAAGCACTACTGTTTATGTGTGAGATGCTGTCTCTTGCTTGGCTTTATAAGAAGACATACCACCAGTATTAGGCCTGATTTGACAATGCCTCCACGACGAAAATTGAGCGAGTTGGATAGGGGACGAGCTGTTGCATGGTTCCAAGATGGTGTTCCCAAGCGAGAAGTGGCCAGGCGACTTCAGGTGTCCATCTCGGTCATTGTCAGACTGATTCAACGCTTCACAGCCACTGGGAGGGTCCATGAAAGACGCAGATCTGGTCGACCGAAGAAGACAACTCCACGTGAAGATCGTCTCATTGAACGACAAGCCCTGCAGACAAGAACAGCCTCTTCCAGCATCATTCGAAGGCAGCTGAGGGTGGCTACTAACATCAACATCAGCCAGCAGACCATACGGAACCGCCTTCATGGGTTTAACCTCCGTTCTCGTCGCCCAGCTGTACGGCCACGCTTAACTCCAGCCCATAGGGCAGCACGCCGCGCCTTCTGCAGACGTCACGTGAGGTGGACACGTCAGCAATGGTCCCAGGTCCTGTTCAGTGATGAATCACGCTTCACCCTGAACCACAACGACGGCCGACTGAGGGTCTGGAGGCGCCCAGGGGAACGCTTTATTGACGCCACTGTCCAAGAAAAGGTGGCCTTTGGTGGAGGTTCTGTAATGGTCTGGGGGGCCTTCAGCCTTCACCACAGAACACCCTTGTATCATGTACAGGGTAACCTGACTGGCCTCCGATACCGGGATGAGATCCTTCGACCGCTGGCTGTGCCTACACTGCAGCAGATGGGACCGCCGGCTGTCTACCAGGATGACAACGCTCGCCCCCACAGGGCAAGGGTGGTCAACGACTTCCTGCAGCAGTCTGGAGTCAACAGAATGGAGTGGCCAGCATGCAGTCCCGATCTCAACCCGATTGAGAACCTCTGGGATGAGCTGGATCGCAAAGTGAGGAGCAACCACCCCCCTCCCAGGGATGCCCAGCACCTCTACCAGATGCTGCAGGCTGAGTGGCAGGCGCTTCCACAGAGGATCTTCACCACCCTGGTCAACTCCATGAGGACTCGCTGCGTCGAGTGCCAGAACAGCCATGGCGGATACACGCATTACTGAACTTTTGGGAGCATCAGAATGCCCTGTCTTGTGATTTCAATGACTTTGGGAAATCAAATTTCGATACGTACCCACTTTGATCAAATGTACAGACCAAACGATTGCTCGAAATTGAAGGCAATTGTGTATCGTTATCACTAAAGCATTGAATTAAATGTTGGCCAAAATTCAACGCATTGGCTTTCTTATTTGGAAAGTTATGAATTAGTTTGCAAGTGATCCTTAACTTTTTGTGGATAGCTTAGAAAAATTCGTGGGGATCTGATAAACACATGTATACAAACTTTTTCAGTGATAACAATAGTAATAAATCTTTGTTCCAGCTAACAACTGACTCAAGAACCTGTAACAGTGATTTAAAAATACTAACCCAGTATAGCCGAACTAATATTCGAAATATTTTATTTTCTAACAGAGTAACAAAGTTTTGGAATACTCTTCCTGCACATATTAAACGAGCACAGAATCTAACACAATTCAAAAAGCTCCTTCTTCTTCTTCCAATATAGTTGACAAAGTCAGTTATGACCATTATTTCAACTGAAAAGGGCGAAGAGGTCGAAGAGAGAGAAAACAAAAGAAAAGAAAAGAAAAGAAAAGAAGAAAAACAAAAACGAGAGAGAGAGAGAGAGAGAGAGAGAGAGAGAGAGAGAGAGAGAGAGAGAGAGAGAGAGAGAGAGAGAGAGAGAGAGAGAGAGAGAGAGAGAGAGAGAGAGAGAGAGAGAGAGAGCTTTGGTGGGTAGACAGCCAGACAACCGACCAGACTGGGACCGTTCAGTGGAACCCAGCCATGATGCCGGCCCAACCACTGCCTACCCTTGGGTCTGGAGCTTTTAGTGCTCTGCCAACAGCCTCCTGAAGAAGGCTTTGGCAGAAGGGGCCTGGACAGTTTCTGGAAGCAGGGCGTTCCACTCTCTGATGGCGCAGGGGAAGAAGGAGGAGCTGCGCTGCTGGGTGCGGCAGGGGATCCTGCTGAACTGCTCGCTGTGTCCTCTTCTCGCTCTTGCAGCTAAGGGCTGCAGATGTTCACACCTGACCTGGAGCTGCCCTTTGAGGATCTTGAAGAAAGTTGTAGTCTTGTGGTGGCTCTTCGTTTTTGCAGCGTGGGCCACTCCAGTTTGGTGAGCATGGCAGTCACGCTGGACTTTTGATGGCAGTCATTCATGACGAAGCGTGCTGCTCTACGTTGGACTGCCTCAATGTCGTTGATGTTTCTTTGCGCGGTGGGATCCCACACGCTTGAGGCATACTCAAGATGAGGACGGACAAGTGCTTTGTCTTGTAGGCCTGTTCTTTCATGTCCTTCTGGTTCGTCTTGAGGGTCCCTCTGATGAAGCCAAGGGTGTTGTTGGCTTTGGCCACAATGTTGTTTATGTGGGTGTCCCACTTGCCGTCATCCTGCAGTGTTATTCCACTTGCCGTCATCCTGCAGTGTTATTCCCAAGTACTTTGTGGAGGCCACTCTCTGCAGTTCTTGATTGTGGAGGGAGTACTTGGGGGAGGTGGTGGTAGTCCTCCGTGTGACATGCATGACACTGCATTTGTCTGGGTGGAATTGCATGTCCCACTCATGTTCCCATTGTTCCAGTGCCTTCAGGTCTTCCTGTAGCTGCTGGTCTTGTTGGTCTGCCTGCTCTCGATACAAGATGGTGTCATCAGCGAAGAGGCGGGAAGGAGAAGCCACTCTGTCTGGGAGGTCATTAATGTAGACCAGGAAGAGACAGGGGCTGAGGACGCTACCCTGGGGGACTCCCGATTTCACGGCGACGGGATCGGACCGGCTGCCCTCCACAACCACAGTCTGAGTTCTGGCCATCAGGAAGTTAGAGATCCATTTCTTAATAGATCCTCTGATGCCGTAATACTGTGGTTGACTTTGTCGAACGCCTTTGCAAAGTCCGTCACTATGACGTCGGTAGGGGATCCTTTTTCCATGTTGCTGGAGAGTTCTTCTATGAATTCCAGTAGCTGGGACTCACAGGATTGACCGGAAAGGAATCCATGTTGCTGAGGACAAAGAATGTTGTTGTTTTCCAGGTGAGTCATGATGGAGCTGACCAGAATGTGCAGGAAATGCTTTAAGGATATTGGGCGGTAGTTTCCAGGCTCGTAATGTTGGCCTTTTTTGTAGACCGGTATGACGAAAGCCGTTCGCCAGTCGGCAGGGACTTCACCTGACTCGAGTGATGTCGTGTAGACAGCTGTCAGGATTGGGGTGATCTCTGAGGCCAGTTCTTTCACGACCCTTGGGGAGATCTCGTCGGGTCCAGGTGCTTTGTACGGGTCGAGTGATCTCAACAGCTTCTCGACGCCAGAGGAGGTGATGTTGATGGTGTCCAGTGTTGGATGTTGTTCTGCTGGGGTTGGCATGGTGCATTTCTGGCAGAATTCTTCCTTAGTGTATGGTCAGGTCAGGTCAGGTATTTTGGACGACCAGGCCTTGCAGCCTCTCAATGCGTCCTTCCTTTTGGTTAGTGTTTGGCAATTGCTGTGGCGGTTTTTAGCATCCATATTGATGCACTAATCATGAACGTACTTTAACAGGGCAATTTTTGGATCAGTCTAGGAGGTTTTTGACTTTGTTAGTATCTGAGGCCAGTTTAGTATGTGCAGGGAGGTTGTTCCAATATTGGGTGACTCTGTTAGAAAAAAAGTTTTTTCTAATAATATTAGTTCTGCTGTACCTGGTTAGGATTTTAAGTTCACTGTTACGGGTTCTTATTTCGTTAGACAAGTGAAACAAGCCTTTGTTAGTATTGTCAGTGCCTTGAAAAATCCTGTAAACATTTATGAAATCTCCCCTTAGTCTTCTGTATTTTAAAGATGGCAAGTCTAATTTACGTAGCCTGTCCTCATATTCCAAATTTTTATGGATTTTATCAGTTTGGTTGCTCTCCTCTGTACCTTCTCAATTGCACTGGACTGTCGTTTACGAAAGGGATTCCAAATTATGTTTCCATACTCAAGATGAGGCCGTATTAAATTTAAACATTTGTAAAGATTTATGAACACCTCTTTATTTAAGTATGCTTTGACATCACTGATATACAAAAACTCGGTGTTGAGAAGGTCAGCCTTTTCCTATGAGCATGAGCGCCGTTTTTCTAAAACTGGTGTTAAAGGTCCAGATTCGCTTGGTCGAAAACAAAATATAAAAACCTCTCAGCTGTGCAAAAGTTCAAACAAAAATGACAGGACAATGAAGAGGCCGCGAGGCCTAATGTCATAACTACCTGACCTGACCTGACCTCTTCTGCTAGGTATGTTAGTGTGACGAGTACTAAAAATGTCGTCTGCAAAAACAGCATTGATTTCTTACCCTTACGCGATCGTGATCGAAAGTTAATGCTTACTTCTCATTCAAATGACCATCCTAGTCACAAACTGTAGTTTCTGAACAAATTATCAACAATATGTTTATGAAAACTACTGCCTGTACAGCAAAAATTGAGAGAGATTACCTTGTTTTCGGACCGGCATCTTGATTTTACTGCGTCAGTGGTTGCACTGCGAGTGAAGAGTGGAACACGTTCGCGATAGAGCCAGTAGATTGCAAGAAATGAACGTGTTATGGGATATAACGAATGCAAAAACACGTGCAAGCGTGTGTCGGTTGATATCACTTCTAAATCCACCAATAATGTTACCCAAACACTTGAGAGAGAACGTACAACAATGTAGGTTAGAAACGTAGTCTGATTATCAAAGCAGGAAGCGCAGCAGAATATGGCGACAATATCATCAAATCACGTGATTCGGGAGTAACCTTTGTGACAACCACTTGTTCCACAGTTTTCAATGAGGACAAAAAGTAGTGACAGGCTGAACCCACTGCTGTAAACAGTGTTTTATGCATTTATTTGTAAAAA
>CM065681.1:20666467-20715559 GCA_017654935.2 Phymorhynchus buccinoides | reverse complement strand
GATCATAATTTAAATCATAAACACTTTGGTTTAAAGGGGGTATTGACACCAGACGACCAATAAATTCAGTTCAACAAATTCTCTCTCTCTCTCTCTCTCTCTCTCTCTCTCTCTCTCTCTCTCTCTCTCTCTCTCTCTCTCTCTCTCTCTCTCTCTCTCTCTCTCTCTCTCTGTCATGAAAGCAAAGAGGCACACGCTTCAAGCAAGTCATGAATCTTCAGAACCATTTTGACAACCGTTTAATTCATACAACGATATTTCTTACTGTGGTACAATGTTTTCCCTCTGCTATCTGGCAGTCATTGTCGGAAACGACAGACAGGCAAGAACAACAACAACAAGAATGTTTCAATAACTGATTCAATTACTGTCTATAATCCTAAATTTGTTTGCGATCCAGATAGTAAAAAGACATTCGACACAAGAACAAGATGTCGAAACAAATTAACGAAAATTGTTATAGGGAACAGCTACGTATTAAAAGCTCGTTTTTGCTGTTTCTTTTTTTTTAGACAAGATAATTATGTTTATATTTTGTTCATAAATAGATTTCTAAACCATATCGAAGCCATAAACTAATGATTGTATTAGCGGCTACTTAAAGCTACAATAAGAAAAGTCAAGCACGATACTCGCCAAAACGTAGTCTTGCTTTTTCATTACATCAGTTTTTAATTACATAGATTTTTTAAGTCGATTTAAACTCCTAATACACCAATTAAATCCATATGAATTCTGTGTTTTAGCACACGACAGTGGCAAGATGAAACAAAACAAGACAAATGGATGGATGACTTTCAACAACTATTCCATTCATGATGGAAGATTTATATTACTTTTATTTTGATTTATATGATGTTTTTTCTTCACTGATATTAAAAACTGAACTCTGTTGATCCAGAAATTCAGCTTCTCTCTCTCTCTCTCTCTCTCTCTCTCTCTCTCTCTCTCTCTCTCTCTCTCTCTCTCTCTCTCTCTCTCTCTCTGCGTGCGTGCGTGCGTGTGTGTGTATGTTTGTGTGTGTGTGTGTGTGTGTGTACATGCGTATGTGTGTGTGTGTGTATATGCGTGTGTGTATGTGCGTGTATGTGCGTGCGTGCGTGCGTGCGTGCGCGCGCGCGCGCGTGTGTGTGTCTATAACATTAACGTACGGAAGTGTATGTTGATTGTGTATGACTTACAAGCACACCAACATCGAGATGGCCAACGTTACTCATCCACACGCAAAAACAACAACAAAACTTGTAACTTGACGAATACAATACAGCAGAACCAATCAATATTTTTTTGGGTAATAAAACCCCACCCGTGCTTTCATCTTCAAAAGAGGAACAGTATCTCTTAAGACCGAAATACACGTTATTAGTTTTTCATTCTTCCCCATGGCAACACAGTCATAGGCAAGTTACTAGAGTACCTCTGTGTTGTCATGGGGAAAGAGTAAAAACTAGACACGTGTATTTCGACCAGACATTTATGTCATTTTATTCAGAGAAGTATATTATTCTGAATTTGACGTGTACGTTTTAACAGGCACAGTCACAGGAGCATTTCTTTCTTTAATTTTTTTTTTATCTTAGTTTTTATTATGTTTATCTTTCTTCTCTTGAACGAAGTATGGTATTCAAGCATTCCTTGATGAAACATAGGCTTAGGTGAAGACGGGGTAAAAAGCCCATGGGCGGGTAAGAAGCCCGTGCCAATTATCTCATGAAATGAAGCACATTTCAGTCAAATGTTGCCCATGAGACGAACGCTAAACATTAACACTCGTCTCAAGGGCATGCGTTCGTCTCATGGGCAACATTTGACTGAAATTTGCTTCATTTCATGAGATAATTGGCATGGGCTTCTTACCCGCCCATGGGCTTTTTACCCCGTCTGACCCATCACAAATATCTTACATGCGAATGATCATACATTTTAATGAGGTACAATCAATTATTCATCAGGTTTGTTAAAGGCAACCTTGTTCTCGTTCATTTGCTTGTACACCATTCAGACATGTAGAGACGAACATAATTACACATTTCATACCAGCAACTGACACGATTAATTTGCTTTTCAGGTGTGACCCTGGTTGTATTTGTCTGTTCGAAGCTAAGGAGACAGAACACAAACAGTGGATAATGTTGATTATTAAGTTCCCTGTAGGGCCTATTTATCAATATTTGTTGTTAATACATTCGGTAATGAAATGTACATTCGTAAACGAGCTTCACACACACACACACACACACACACACACACACACACACACACACACACACACACACACACACACACACACACACACACACACACACACACACACACACACACACACACACACACACACACACACACACACACGTGCGCGCGCGCGCGCGCTAGACATTGAGCATTTTACAATCTGCAACTCGTTATTTTTTGTTGCGACACGTCACACAACGTGTCAAACAATCTAACATCATCATCTCATCATCATGGTCATCGTTATCATCATGATCTTCCTCATCATTATCGCTATTATAATCATCATCATCATAATCATTGCTATTACCATTAGGGAGAGACACTGGTCCATGTCATCACATTTTGAACGAGGAGTAACAGGTGATATTTCTTTAGCTGATACATTTACAACACAAAACATTTCATAATTTTCAGAAACAAAATCGTCCCACTTATTTTAGTCTCCTTCATTTACTACTGCGATAACGGTACTTTACTTTGTCTCAATTTGAACTAGTTTATTGAACGTTAATAATAACTTTTGTTTTACCAAGCTTGTGATTCACTGACTAAAACTTCTTGCATACTAAATCCTTTCGCTGCTAAGCTGGAACGAATGTCTTGCTTTGTCCCTCAAACTAGCAGCCTTCTTCGTCCCTCGAAAGCCCAGAGAGTCTGCTTCAACTGCCGCCAACACTTCCATTAAAGCACAAGAAGCAACAACCGTGAAAACCCTACAGCATCAACCTTCATCAACGGGAAAACTCAGCATCCTACCTACCACCACCACCACCACCACCCAGTGTCAAAAGACGGGCCCTCCACTATGCAACCCTGTCACTGGCCAATGCACTGCTGAGATCGGGGAGGATAAGTGTCCTCCTGTTCCAGAAGATGCTCGGACCGGAGGAAACTGGTGCTTCGCTGCCTGGGTGTACAATACCGGTAGCGGTACTTTAAGCGCTGTTGGGAAAGGATGCTGGATTGGAAATGATTTAGCATGCGTCAAGGGAAGTCGAGAATGCGAACACAAAGGCCCACCGCGACGTGGTGGCATCTACTTCTGCTGCTGTGACGGCGACATGTGCAACGTCAACATCAGCTTCCGTCCTCCTCCCGAAAAACCGCCCTACTTTCGGGACTGGAGGCTCACGACTACTCGGAGATTTCCCAAGAACATGTCTGCAGAGGGAGGGAACTACGACGAGGGTCGTGCCTCCTCTACAGCACCGCCAGTTTTAAAGGTATATCTCCCCTAAGGGTTATGAAATATTGATTGGTTGACTGATCGTTTGACTAATTGATTGATTGGTTGATCGGCTATTTTGGTTGTGTGTATACATCGCTTACTTCTCTGTTTATTGTTTAATTTATTTACCCTTTGTACCTTAAGTCAACACTTCTTTGCCTCGACGCTTGTATGCAGAATCACTTTATAGGACAAAGTTTACGATGGCATTTTACAATGCATTAATTGTTTTTTGTTTTTGTTTTTTTAAATTGTCAGACAATAAGCAGAACATATTAAATTATCTGTTATAGCAACGTGTTCTGACATTTGTGAGTTTCCCTAAATTGGCGTGCAAGAAATGGAAATGCGACTTTAACAAGGAAAAAAAGACAGATAAACTATTTTGATATTCTAGCGTTTGGGGTTGAATTTTCTGTTTCAGGGCAACCGAGATCATGCTAAAGAAGCTGTGCTCTGTTCCGTGGTGTACTTTTCTGCTGGAGTTGTGGCCGTCGTGGGCATTTCCATTGTGTGGAAGGTATGTTTTCAGGATATGGCCCATGACGAAGAGGGTGTGTCTGTTAGTCAGTCTGTCCTTCTGTCTGCATGTTTGTCTGGGGTGGACGAAATAAGTCAAGGCGTTGTCTGGGGTGGACGAAATAAGTCAAGGCGTTGTCTGGGGTGGACGAAATAAGTCAAGGCGTTGTCTGGGGTGGACGAAATAAGTCAAGGCGTTGTCTGGGGTGGACGAAATAAGTCAAGGCGTTGTCTGGGGTGGAAGAAATAAGTCAAGGCGTTGTCTGGGGTGGACGAAATAAGTCAAGGCGTTGGCGGGGGTGGACGAAATAAGTCAAGGCGTTGTCTGGGGTGGACGAAATAAGTCAAGGCGTTGTCTGGGGTGGACGAAATAAGTCAAGGCGTTGTCTGGGGTGGACGAAATAAGTCAAGGCGTTGTCTGGGGTGGACGAAATAAGTCAAGGCGTTGTCTGGGGTGGACGAAATAAGTCAAGGCGTTGGCGGGGGTGGACGAAATAAGTCAAGGCGTTGTCTGGGGTGGACGAAATAAGTCAAGGCGTTGGCGGGGGTGGACGAAATAAGTCAAGGCGTTGTCTGGGGTGGACGAAATAAGTCAAGGCGTTGGCGGGGGTGGACGAAATAAGTCAAGGCGTTGTCTGGGGTGGACGAAATAAGTCAAGGCGTTGTCTGGGGTGGACGAAATAAGTCAAGGCGTTGTCTGGGGTGGATGAAATAAGTCAAGGCGTTGTCTGGGGTGGAAGAAATAAGTCAAGGCGTTGTCTGGGGTGGATGAAATAAGTCAAGGCGTTGTCTGGGGTGGACGAAATAAGTCAAGGCGTTGTCTGGGGTGGACGAAATAAGTCAAGGCGTTGTCTGGGGTGGACGAAATAAGTCAAGGCGTTGTCTGGGGTGGATGAAATAAGTCAAGGCGTTGTCTGGGGTGGATGAAATAAGTCAAGGCGTTGTCTGGGGTGGATGAAATAAGTCAAGGCGTTGTCTGGGGTGGACGAAATAAGTCAAGGCGTTGGCGGGGGTGGACGAAATAAGTCAAGGCGTTGTCTGGGGTGGACGAAATAAGTCAAGGCGTTGTCGGGGGTGGACGAAATAAGTCAAGGCGTTGTCTGGGGTGGACGAAATAAGTCAAGGCGTTGTCTGGGGTGGACGAAATAAGTCAAGGCGTTGTCTGGGGTGGATGAAATAAGTCAAGGCGTTGTCTGGGGTGGATGAAATAAGTCAAGGCGTTGTCTGGGGTTGATGAAATAAGTCAAGGCGTTGTCTGGGGTTGATGAAATAAGTCAAGGCGTTGTCTGGGGTGGACGAAATAAGTCAAGGCGTTGTCTGGGGTGGATGAAATAAGTCAAGGCGTTGTCTGGGGTGGATGAAATAAGTCAAGGCGTTGTCTGGGGTGGACGAAATAAGTCAAGGCGTTGGCGGGGGTGGACGAAATAAGTCAAGACGTTGTCTGGGGTGGACGAAATAAGTCAAGGCGTTGGCGGGGGTGGACGAAATAAGTCAAGGCGTTGGCGGGGGTGGACGAAATAAGTCAAGGCGTTGTCTGGGGTGGACGAAATAAGTCAAGGCGTTGTCTGGGGTGGATGAAATAAGTCAAGGCGTTGTCTGGGGTGGATGAAATAAGTCAAGGCGTTGTCTGGGGTTGATGAAATAAGTCAAGGCGTTGTCTGGGGTGGATGAAATAAGTCAAGGCGTTGTCTGGGGTGGACGAAATAAGTCAAGGCGTTGTCTGGGGTTGATGAAATAAGTCAAGGCGTTGTCTGGGGTGGACGAAATAAGTCAAGGCGTTGGCGGGGGTGAACAATTCCAATGTAAGACAGGCGATAAATTGAAGAAGAAACATACACATCTCTCCTGATCATTTGTGTCTACCGTATCGATTTTTGTAAATGTCTATATATGTCCTGGTCCCCGTTTCCATCAAACCTCTGACAGTGATTCGTCTTCAAGAGTAAATAAGGAAAATAATACTAACTTTTCATTAATTGCACGCAGTTGATATATCAGAAGGAAATAATGACAACTAGCTTTTAGTCACAGCAAGATCCAACAGATACTAAGCGCATATTTATTTTTAGAAAAAAAAGTAAGTAACAATTTCCCCAAGGAATAATTAAAAACAAATACATGCCAGTTTAACAAAAAAAGGCAATGACTCATTAAGACATAAATGTTACTGTGTTTTGACATCGGTAAAAGTAAGAGTAAAACAACCCGTTTTCACACAAGAAGGAGAGGAACCGAAGAAGATAAGAATGTATGGCCCTACAACCCAAAAGTCTCCTCAAAGTACCAGTTCCTCTGTTCATCTTCGTTTCCACAAAATCCCAGTTCTTGTAAAAATTTAAAAAAGAATGCAACAAAAAGGAAAAGAGAAATACGTTAACTTTTTAACAAGAAAAAGTCGTTTTTAACATTGAAATTCTATCTACCACCGCTCAGGTCTAAAGTTACACCAAAGTTATTTCGCTTCCAATGTGTATTTCATGTTCATAAAGGACATTATGTGATCAATTCTGGCGTTGCATAACATTGGTGGTTAGATAAACAGCGTGATAAGGGAATGAAAAAATACATGTTAAAAAATCCTGCTTCCCAATGACAATCCAAATTAGGTCCCTTTATTTTTTTAAACAATTAATGGATTTTCCCATGGATGATACCCTGACCCTTCAAAACACCTAACTGAAATGAATTCATAACATTAAAACTGAAAAAGAAAACAAAATAATTCATAACTGTATTTGATAAGTCATGTATTGACAAACAATGATAGCAATAACCGTAACCATCAGAGGAGATGATGACTCAATGGAATGAATAGAGGATATCAGGCATGCAACTGGGCGAACAGCGACCTATGTGTCTACTAAATGCTCTGGTCAAACCACAAAGATCAGCAAATAGAGAGGAGTTCAGACGCAGTCATGCAACAACGCAATCCCTCTCTATAAGAGGAAACTGTCTTCCTCACTGTCAGAGTTTGACACAGAAAAATCTGTATTGTTAAAACAACAACGCAAAATGCAATAAATTAATAGAAGAGTGTAAATATTTACAGATAATATACAAAACAAAACGTGCACATTATCAATGCTCTTTCTATCCCCATTATAACTGTTGCTGCTTGCACAGCATGGTCTCGCTAAATAAATACACTAGTCACGCATATCAAGACATGATGAAGGTACCATTTTAAAACAACCTTCAGAGCACAGACTGTTAAGCCGTGTACACACATAAGCGGATATTCCATGCGGAAACCCGTGCGCAATCCATAAATAAGTGAAGCAAAGAAGGGAAAAGATTTGCGCACGTGTCCGAATTTCCCCTATATGCGTAAACTTTTATCCTTCTTTCTTCCACTTATTTAAGGTTTTCCGTACGGAACTTACGCGTCTAATGTGAACCCGGCCTTAATGTTAAGGACTCCTCTGTGTTAAGGACTCCTCAGCCTACTAAGATGTTTTCGATGAACATCACTTCCAAAGAACATTTTTGTATGATTAAGACATGTCTCAGAGAGTTGCCACAAAGGATGTTATACCACAAAAATGTATTTTGTCTGATGCTCAAGAGATCTTTTAGGTAAATCTGTATGTCTTTGCAGACTATCTCCAAAATACAAATGCATAGTTTTTGTTGTCTTCTTAGAATTCTGCCACCATATCACACTGTAAGACAGTGTTTTCTGATTTTTGTTGTTAGATGTTGTTCATATGAGTTATACTCAGGAGGTTGTCTCTTTAGAAACGTTGCATTCTACACCACAGAATGTCTTTGCAGTGTTATCACATGTACTGGTACACGTTTTCTTTAGGGTTTCCCCAACCTAACACCGACGTTCTTGGCAATAATTCTATAATATTCAAAGCATTTTCTTAGGCAATGTCAATGGATGTATTCTGTCTTTGGTAAACATTGTCAGATGCAAAGGCATACTTATGTGTGTCATGCGGCAAAAGATATCTTAACACATAATACACATTTTCTAACATTCGACACCTGTTTGGGAAAAAACAAACCAAAACGTATCTTCACAGAATAACTACATTTTGCCACAAAGGGTCTATTCACAGAATAACGTTTGCCACGAATGTTCTACTCACAGAATAGCAGTTGCCACAAAGGATGTCTTCACGGAATAACGTTTGCCACAAAGGATGTCTTCACAGAATAACGTTTGCCACAAAGGATGTCTTCACAGAATAACGTTTGCCACAAAGGATGTCTTCACAGAATAACGTTTGCCACAAAGGATGTCTTCACAGAATAACGTTTGCCACAAAGGATGTCTTCACAGAATAACGTTTGCCACAATGGATGTCTTCACAGAATAACGTTTGCCACAAAGGATGTCTTCACAGAATAACGTTTGCCACAAAGGATGTCTTCACAGAATAACGTTTGCCACAAAGGATGTCTTCAGATAATAACGTTTGCCACAAAATAACGTTTGCCACAAAGGATGTCTTCATAGAATAATGTTTGCCACAAAGGGTGTTTGCCACATGTCTTCAGATAATAACGTTTGCCACAAAGGATGTCTTCACAGAATAACGTTTGCCACAAAGGATGTCTTGTCTTCAGGATGTCTTCACAGAATAACGTTTGCCACAAAGGATGTCTTCACAGAATAAAGTTTGCCACAAAGGATGTCTTCACAGAATAAAGTTTGCCACAAAGGATGTCTTCACAGAATAAAGTTTGCCACAAAGGATGTCTTCGCAGAATAACGTTTGCAACATTCAGGGTCCTTTTCAAGTGTTGGCACACAAGACGTCACATACAGTGTCTCACTACAGCACAAATTGTCTAACAACGAATTTGTGTAAACACAAAATTGTCCATTAGGAACAAATCTCTATAGCTAAAATTGTATGGCATTTTGGACAAGCTTATGAAGCCTGAATGATATCGTTTGCAAATAATGTCAGATTCCGTAGCGCATAATAATGTTATTATCTAAGATAAATTCGAGATATTTTCTTATTTCTTACGTCTCTCTCTCTCTCTCTCTCTCTCTCTCTCTCTCTCTCTCTCTCTCTCTCTCTCTCTCTCTCTCTCATTCTGTGCGTGTGTGCGTGTGTATCTCTGTGTGTGTGTGTGTGTGTGTGTGTGTGTGTGTGTGTGTGTGTGTGTGTGTGTGTGTGTGTGTGTGACTATGTGTGTGTGTGTGTGTGTGTGTGTGTGTGTATGTGTGTGTGCGCACGCGTGTGTGTATGTGTGTGTGCGCACGCGTGTGTGTGTATGTGTGGTTTCTCCAAAATATTATATAAGAGTGTGACACGTTATTCAACAAATGTCATACTTTAAATCATTAATTGTCTGAGGTTTATGACATCTTCACGAGTGCTACCATTTTAACAATGCGGGTATCAAAACTGAAGAGAATAGTTATAATACTCAACAACACATTACTGTAAGGTAGATACGACACATTTACGAGCACTGTCAGAAGCTTTATGGCTTTACTGCATGTAAGCGTTTTTCGTTAAAACACGCGTAGCATTTGTTTTAATTTGTTTTTGTTTTGCAAACTATATAAAATTCCATAGAATGCAAATGATGACATTCTTAGCATCTTCAAGTTCGGTTCATCTGAGAGTGTTCTTTCTCAAGCCTAATGTGATAGCTAAAACATTTCATTTATGTCATTTGCTATAGACACTACCTGATACTTCTTTATTCTTACTGTCAGTAGCTCTCAGTATGCAACATACACTCGAGAGATCACTACAAAATAAGCATCTTTTGTTGTTTTTGTTTTATCAGGTGGTCAGACGCAAGGTAGTGGCTCGAAGAAAGCGGAGTGCCGAACAAGTCCACTTCATTGGAAAACAGAAGACGAACCCCACCAGAGAAAACTCATAGCTTTCTCCGTTGGCCTGAAGTTTCTGGCAGCCGCCTACCACGCAGTTTATCATAATCCACTGATTGTCATGGTGCTGTTCTTTTTCTTCTTCAAATTGTTCACCTATGTAGAGTCTTGTTTCTTGATTCCTTGGGCTAGTTTTACTTTTGGCTTACAGGATTTGAAATAAATAACTTTTCCTTGTCATTTATCGTGTATATTTTTAATGGGTACTATTCTTTGCAGTGCTTCATTTAGGTCACAGAACTTGCTCTTAGCGCTTTACAATCACAGAATCACGCAATAAGTCGTAATGTCAATACCATGAGCCTTCCATGAGTCAGTAGAGACCACTGGACGGAGGAATATGACGGCAGTGACTACATAGTACAAGTTCTCTCTCTCTCTCTCTCTCTCTCTCTCTCTCTCTCTCTCTCTCTCTCTCTCTCTCTAACAAAGATTTATTAAGAGACAAATCACACATGACCTTTCTTTATAATCAGCGAAAATAAAGCGGATTATTCAACATGCGTGAGCAGTAGCTTCAATTGTTCAAATTAGACTATAATTATTTTTGCTCTTCATAATTGTTACACATAACGAGCAACTCTCACATTACAAAGTGTACAAAAACAAAGACCCTCTTAATAAAAGAAAGAGACTGCGCACACACACTCTACACAGAAACCAACCTTGACAGCTCTTACAATCATACAGGAAGCACTTCAAAGTGCACAAAAACAAAGACCCTCTTACTAAAATAAAAAAGACCTCACATACACTCTACACACAAAACAACCTCGACTTCTCCTCCTCTCCATCCTCTTCCTCATCATCACACTTCTGGCGGCTCGGTGACCACAGCCCAAAGAAACGGAGATATGGACCCGGAGTCTCTGCGCACGCAGGTCTTGGCGTTGTCGTAGTAGATGGAGCCCTGGGGGCACTGGGAGAAGACGAGGGCCCGCTGGTCCAGGCAGTAGACGAAGGCTCGGGAGAAGCGGCGTCCCGGGGGGACGGTGTGGATGCCGTCCGCCGTGCGCCAGCAGGTGGGCAGGTGGTGGTAGCATTCCCGGCACGTCCTGAAGCGGGTGTCCGGGCAGTAGGAGGAGTACTCGCCTGTTTGTGGAGGGGAGGGAGAGAAAGAAATCATATTGAACATTAATACCAATGAACGTGTACTTTATAAGGAAGAAAAAGACAGAAGAAGCAGAAGTCTGTATGTCTGTATATCTGTCTGGCTGTCTGTCTGTCTCTCTCTCTCTCTCTCTCTCTCTCTCTCTCTCTCTCTCTCTCTCTCTCTCTCTCTCTCTCTCTCTCTCTCTCTCTCTCTCTCAGAGAGAGAAGAAGCAGAAGTCAGTCTGTCTGTCCTATATCTGTCTACCTCTGAGTCTGTTTCGACCCTCTGTCTCTGTGTCCCTCTCTGTGTCTCTCGTCTCACTCACTCTCTCTCTCTCTCTTTCTCTCTCTCTTTCTCTCTCTCTCTCTCTCTCTCTGTCTCTCTCCCTCTCTCTCTCTCTCTCCCTCTCTCTCTCTCTGTCTCTCTCTCTCTCTCTCTTTCTCCCCCATCTCTCTCTCTCTCTCTCTCTCTCTCTCTCTCTCTCTCTCTCACCTCTCAGCCTCAAACCCTCTCTCTCTCCCTCTCTCTGTTTCCCCCCCATCTCTCTCTCTCTCTCTCTCTCTCTCTCTCTCTCTCCTCTCTCTCTCTCTCTCTCTCTCTCTCTCTCTGTGTGTGTGTGTGTGTGTGGCACTCACACTGATGCAAAGGCTCCTTGGCACGGCCACAGCCTGGTCCGCGGCGCACACTGAGGAAGGAGTCACACCGGCCGGTCTGGCGGTTGAAGAGGGAAGGGAAGCGGCACTCGGAGTGGAAGGGGCGGCCCGACAGCCCGGGGCCACTGAGCGAGCAGTTGTAGAAGCGGGCACAGTTTCCAGGGTCCGCCACCACCGCCTTGGGGAACCGCCGACAAAAGGCTGCAGGACGCGAGCTGATGGTCCGTAGAACTGTGGAATGATAGAATGAGAAGGAGGGTAGGTGATAGGCTTTGTTTTAAATGGGGGAAAATCTGAGTCAGCAACCGTGGAAATGTGGAAACTAAAAATCGGTTTGGTTATCTAGGAAATTAGGAATCCAGATGCTATCCATAAACGCTTGAGGAAAGGTTATATCAGGCCTATTCCTAAAAACAAAGCAACAAGAACAACATCAAAAAACAGAAAGAACCACATACGCGCGCGCGCACACACAGAGGAAAGATTATGCACAAATGAAAGTTATGTTTAAAAATAACAGTACCAATCACCCACAGAAAATTAGCATGCACCAATTGCAAACTAATATTATTTTTATTTTGTTGACATCTTTCGGGCACATGATGGATAAGAACAGACATACTATGCGTTCCAAAAGGCTACATTCAGGACACATTTTATTTTCAGCCATTATTCTAACAAAAAACCTAAATACAAAATCAGGCTGATGCATTTTTGCACATTTTTTTGGGCTATGATACTGAAGGGTGAAGCAAAAAAACAAACCCTGGCAAAATAAACGCGAGTAAGACTATTGCTTTTAGCTGATGAATTCACAGACTGTACAGGATGAACCACACTCACTCTGGTCCATGGTTTTGCCACACGTGTTGGACAGGGGGTCAAAGAGCGAGTTGACGCATCGCACGATGGCTATGGTGCGTTCCTTCTGGCACTTGATGAACCAGGGGCTCAGCAGGCGGTTTAGGAAAGCCCGGTTCCCGTCCGCCTGGCCCCGGCAGCTGGGGTAGCGCTGCTCACAGGGCAGGCATCTGGACTGGGAGTTTTCAGGGCATTTCCGCAAGGAGGCATATTCACCTATAAAACAAAATCATAGTGGGGAGATTTATAAAGGCTTGTCCAGGAAGGCCTGTGTTTTTATTATCACAATCATCGTAACAATGATAACCATCATCCTCAATTTTGTCATTGCCATTACCATCATCATTGTCATCATCATTACACTAAACTACAACACAACGGAACCATGGATTAATGATACAACGAATAGTTATTTCTTTAAAAGGAAGCCTGGGTTTGTTACTGGTATGCATGTATGAATGGTGGGGGGTGTTCCATACCATAACAGGACAACAGAACACTGAGCTACTACAACAAAATAGTAAAAGTGGATCTCCTTTACAATCTCTCTCTCTCTCTCTCTCTCTCTCTCTCTCTCTCTCTCTCTCTCTCTCTCTCTCTCTCTCTCTCTCTCTCTCTCTCTCTCTCTGTAACCGGTTCATGTTCATTTTTCATACCGTCACAGGAAAACAAAACCCTGAGCTAAAACAATCATAAAGGGCCAGCCACACTGCATACGATTCGACCTCAATACGATCCGATTATGACGATGTCTGTGAGTCATGATTCACGTGAAAAACTTACGTCTAAGAATAATTCTGCTATTTTCGCTCACTACACTCAAGTAGACAGCAATACACGAATCAAATAAACATTTCTGTTACAAAAATACAGATATTTTAACAAATTCGTGTACGGAAGGACTACAAATACAGTGAACATAAATAGTAGGATTTCTCCAGATGTATTTAGACAGTAGAATTTCACGTGAACCACGCCTCACAAATGTCAAAATCGGATCGTAGTTGTTGTTGTGAATTGAATCGTATGCAGTGTAGCGCGCCCTTAAAAGTGTCCAGCTCTTCCTTACACGGCAGCTTGGGTTCGTAGCGGTTTCCGCAGTGCACGTGCTTGAAGTGTTTGCAGCGGCCGTTGGACACCAGATTGGGGTAGGGGCACTCGCCCTCCGTGGGCGCTTTACCCCGCTGCGGACAGGAGAGGTAGCGCGCGCAGTTCAGCGGGTGGGACAGCACGGTGTTGGGGTGGCTCAGGCAGAAGTGCACTGTGGTGTCTTATCACGTGGGAAAGAAGAAAAAAGAGGTAGAGACTTTGTTAAGCTAGTTTAGAGGTTTGTGTCAAAGTCAAAGTCAAAGTAAGTTTATTTCCAAACCCCCCAGGGGGTACATGAAATTGTTACATAATACATGTAACTACTTCCAAATGAAACATTACACACATAACCAGCAGAGAGAAACATAGCGGTATATAGTGCCTTACAAACCAACCTTACCAAATCTAGTATACTCTCTGACATACACACACATAAAAAGCTATATATGCATACATCAAATTTAAACATAAAAAATGCAGAGAACTAATTATCCCAATCACTAGTGATGGGATGTAACTACAGAAAAAAACGAACACTGCATGGACACAATATTTGTGTTTTAAAATACCATTTACGCTTACCTAAGTGGAAGGGTTTAAAGCCTAAAAAAATAAAGAAAGGTCTTAGAAATCTTTTACAATTATCTTAATGAAACTAATTAAGCGAATGAGGATTTTTGTATTTGTTGTTTGGAATAGAGAATGAAACTTAATAATATTTGGTCTTTTCTGGCAAAAGTTTGGCAAATATAGTTTCCTTGGTTCTTGGAAGGCTTGGCATTCAAAGATGTAATGGAATTCGTCTCCCAACACACGGTGTTCGCACTTAGGACAGAATCGTTCGTTGTGTGGGATGTTTTGAATCCTACCTGTTTGAATTGGTAGTTTATGTGAAATCAGAGAGGGAAATAAAGAATAAGAAAGACAGAGGGAGAGAAAGGGTGGGGGGGAGGGGGAGGGAGACCTACATTTTCACGGAAGTACAATCTACCTGTTTCCCACGGGCATGACAGAATGAATGACTGGTGGCAAGAATGTTCGATCCGATGGCTATGGATGGCCTGGACAGGAGAGAGAGAGGGGGGACAGGGAGGGGAGGGAGGGAGAGGGAGAGGGTGGGGGAGGGAAGGAGAAACAGACAGACAAAAGTGCAATGTGATGTCCGAAATATGGTAAAAGAAGATAAAATTCCAAGTTAGTTTATAGTGTTTGGTGAGAGAGAGAGAGAGAGAGAGAGAGAGAGAGAGAGAGAGAGAGAGAGAGAGAGAGAGAGAGAGAGAGAGAGAGAGAGAGAGAGAGAGAGAGAGAGAGAGAGAGAGAGAGAGAGAGAGAGACGAAGACAGACAGGGCAAGAGACAGAGAGAGACAAATCAATGAGAGAGAGAACGAACGAAAGGATCGAACGAACGAAAGGATTTTATTGCCGTTAAGCTTTGAACTTCTTACAGCAAGGAACGACGCGCAGAACGATTGCTATTGTAATATTAATGTACAATTCACAAGCGCGACGTTATTTCACTGACGTGGAAACCACAGCAATGTCTTTGTCTATCTATTTCGATTCATGATTTCTATGCAAGCAATGCAAGAGTCACAATATCATGTTTTTCTTCTGTCACGTCGGTGCAATGAGAGAGAGAGAGAGAGAGAGAGAGAGAGAGAGAGAGAGAGAGAGAGAGAGAGAGAGAGAGAGAGAGAGAGAGAGAGAGAGAGAGAGAGAGAGAGAGAGAGAGAGAGAGAGAAGAGAGAGAGAGAGAGAGAGAGAGAGAGAGAGAGAGAGAGAGAGAGAGAGAGAGAGAGAGAGATAGCGAGCCAGAGAGAGAAAGAGAGAGAGAGAGAGAGAGAGAGAGAGATATAGCGAGCCAGAGAAAGAGAGAGAGAGAGAGAGAGAGAGAGAGAGAGAGAGAGAGAGAGAGAGAGAGAGCGAGAGAGAGAGAGAGAGTGAGAGAGAGATAGAGAGAGAGAGAGAGAGTGAGCAAGAGAGAGAGACACAGAGAGAGAGAGAGAGAGAGAGAGAGAGAGAGAGAGAGAGAGAGAGAGAGAGAGAGAGAGAGAGAGAGACAGAGAGAGAGAGAGAGAGAGAGAGAGAGAGAGAGAGAGAGAGAGAGAGAGAGAGAGAGAGATAGCGAGCCAGAGAAAGAGAGAGAGAGAGAGAGAGAGAGAGAGAGAGAGAGAGAGAGAGAGAGAGATAGCGAGAGAGAGAAAGAGAGAGAGAGAGAGAGAGAGAGAGAGAGAGAGAGAGAGAGAGAGAGAGAGAGAGAGAGAGAGAGAGAGAGAGAGAGAGAGAGAGAGAGAGAGAGAGAGAGAGAGAGAGAGAGTGAGCAAGAGAGAGAGAGAGAGAGAGAGAGAGAGAGAGAGAGAGAGAGAGAGAGAGAGAGAGAGAGAGAGAGAGAGAGAGAGAGAGAGACAGAGAGAGACAGACAGACAGACAGACAGACAGACAGACAGACAGACAGACAGACAGACAGACAGAGAGCAGCAGCAGCAGAAGAAGAAAGGGTTGAAAACGAAATGGTTTATAACCAGTCCTGCCGATGACCTTGAATGGTTAAACTTTGAATCCGCTTACTTCTGGACAGCTGCGAGGTACAGCGGCGATATCGGGGATCCATGAACTGCCAGGCCGGGCAGGAGTGCAGGCCCGTGACCCGCCCCCTGTAGCACGTGACATACGAGGCAGACAGTTGCCGGGGCAGGGGCACGGGCCCGTTACGTCGACCCCAGCAGCTCGGCAACCGATCCCGACAAGGGATGCAGGACTTGCCACCCGTGTCTGCGTGAGGGCACTGGTTCGCTTGGTAGTGACCTGTGTTTGGACGATACAAAAGATCAACAAAGTTTTTTGTATGTATGTAAGCCTATAGCCGTGTGCCGAATGGCAAACTTTTTGGATAAGGTAATTTATAATTTCGCTACCCCTACTAAATGTTCTCACTGAAGAAGTTCACCAAGAAGCAGTATTTACCTTGCTAGGGTTACGAACGGGTTAGCATTAGGTTAGGGTTAATTCTTAATTATAGTTATTAATTCTTATGAAACGGAGATAACAATACATTAAGATTACAAACAGCAAACATGAGAGGATATGTAGTGAAACTAGCAGTTTGTTCATACCAATTTTCACTTTAATTTGGTGCTCCTTTATTGTCTTCGTCTTCTTCTCCTTGGCAGCAAGAGTCACTCACAAATCAAATTGTCTCACAATGTGTCGAATTTTGCTAAAGGTTTTCGGGGAAAACCCGCCTGTTCATGTTTGTAAAGGTATTAGGTATTACTATTAGGTACTTTATAGTTACAGAGGCATCTCTCTGAAATTCGGGTTGCTCCCAACTGGAGAGCACGTCGCAGCCAGATGCGCGCCACACATTTTTTTTTTTAAATTTGCATGCGATTTTTTGTGTGTGATTGATTAGGAAGGGAAACGGGGGTGGGGTAAATTTTGACCAAATGACAACTTTTTCGTTGCCACTGGGTTTAACGTGTGCTAAGTGCATGGGCACACGGGACCTCGGTTTATCGTCTCATCCGATAGACTCCACATTCAGACCGTAAGGCCTAGTGCATAGAGAGAAAAAAATCCCCTGTACCCAGGTTCGAACTCGGGTTTACTTGAAACGAAGCGAACGCGTTACCACTGTGCCACTCTACACCTTCTTTTCCTCTTTTTGGAAGAGAATATCAACTATCGGGGACAGAAGGTTCACAGAATACTGTGATGAGCTGTTGTGTTCTGGCTGCCCCAAGAGTCATCAGTCACACAAAAATCGCATGCAAATTGAGTTTTTTAAATTGGGTGGCGCGCCTCTGGCTGCGACGCGCTCTCCAGGTGGGAGCAACCCGAATTTCACAGAGACGCCTCTGTGACTATAATGTACCTAACCTAACCTAACCTAACCTGACACAATGGCAAAACCAAACTCACAAGGCTGTTGCGGTGCTCGACGTCCTTGGCACCGCACCATGTGTCGCGGGACGCAGAGGCCGGTGTTGGCCTCGAACAGAAGGCCCAGGGCACACTCCGACACGTAGGGCCCCAGGGGGCTGCCCGCGTTGGAGCAGTTGTAGTACTGGGCACAGTTGTCTCCCTTCGGGGCAATGAAGCCTGGGTCCTTGATGCAAGTGGCGTTGACGTCTAAGAGGGTATATAGAGCGGAAGGGGAATGGAGGGGGGTGGGGGTGTAAAAAGAAAGATAATAGGTCAAAGCAAAAGTGAACAGCAAAATTCTTCATGCGTCTGAACCTGTCTCTGTCTGTTTCACTCTGTCTTCATATTTTGACCTGGGTATTCGCATGTGTCTATTTGTTTGTCCCCTCTCTCTCTCTCTCTCTCTCTCTCTCTCTCTCTCTCTCTCTCTCTCTCTCTCTCTCTCTCTCTCTCTCTCTCTCTCTCTCTCTCTCTCTCTCTCTCTCTCTCTCTCTCTCTCTCTCTCTCTCTCTCTCTCTCTCTCTCCTCTCTCTCTCTCTCTCTCCCTCCAATCAAACCTCTATTATAAGACCCTCCATTAAAAGACTCTCATTTAAAACTGATTTTTTTTGGTGTTTTTTTTTTGGGGGGGTCAGGAGTGTTGAACTCTTCCTATAAAATCAATCACCATTATAAGATCCCCTTCAATTTAATACCGATATTTTCCCTGACTTTTTTGAAGACTTAAAATAGAGGTTTGACTGTGTCACTGACTTCGCTCTTACGTACACACGCACACGCACACATACGTTATACATAAACGCACGTGATCTTACGCGCACACCTCTCGAACATCGTGTAATAGTTATCGGACAAAAAGGTTCAGATCTCTTAGGCCGTGTACACACATAAGCGGATATTCCATGCGGAAACCCGTGCGCAATCCATAAATAAGTGAAACAAAGTAGGGAAAAGATTTGCGCACGTGTCCAAATTTCCCCTATATGCGTAAACTTTTATCCTTCTTTCTTCCACTTATTTAGGGTTTTCCGTACGGAACTTACGCGTCTAATGTGAACCCGGCCTTACTCTTAGTAGAAAACAAGAAAAGAGAGACAGAGGAGTTCAGATCAAACAAACAGAACGAATATTTAAACAAAAAGAACAAAAACCACCACCATGCAGACACATGGGGGGCCCCACACATGGACAACCCCCCCCCCCCCCCAACTCCCAATCTCCCCCCCCACCCCCCCCCCCCCCCCCCCCCCCCCCCCCCCCCCCCCCCCGTTCTTTCTGCTCACTTTCCCCCCATACCTGATAGGTGAGGGAATAAGCGTGGACGACGAGTGGTAGTCGTTGTCGTCCTTTTCGTCGTTGTTGTCGTTGGTGTGGTTGTTGACGTTGTTGTTGTCGATGTTGTCGTTGTGGGAGGAGGAGGAGGTGTAGTGGTGGTGGTCGTCGTCGTAGTTGTAGTAGGGGTAGTGGTAGTGGAGGTGGTGACGGTGGTGGTGGTGGTGGGTGGGGCTGTTGAAACGAGATGAATTTAATAGCTGGTTAGAAAAACTGACACGAAGAGAACGAAGCATCACGAACATAAAGGCTTACGCACGTAAGTACACAAATGCACCAATGCATTCACTCACAAACATGGAGCACACGAGCACTTGCACGGACATATTTGCATATACACATGCACAAATGCGTACACAAACACACGCGCAACATACAAACACACACGCGCGCGCGCGTTTAACATTCCAGGGTTGCAACATAGAGAACTAGTAGGCTACGATGCTTCCCAGCTTTTGACAAAATCGATTCTTCACTATATTTTAAACCGAGCAGTAAAGGGACTTTCCCGTCACAGTCGACAGCCAACTGTTTAATCTCCTTCTCACATTAGCTCTTGCCCTAATATGGCATAAGGTATTAGGTACTTTATAGTCACATAGGCGTCTCTATGAAATTCGGGTTGCTCTCACCTGGAGAGCGCGTCGCAGCCAGAGGAGGCGCGCCACCCATTTTTTCTTTTTGCATGCGATTTTTGTGGCTGATGAGGAGTAAATTTTGACCAAATGGCAACTTTTTTGTTGCTACTGGGTTTAACGTGTGCTAAGTGCATGGGCACACGGGACCTCGGTTTATCGTCTCATCCGAAAGACTCCACGTTCAGACCGTAAGGCCTAGTGCTAAGTGAGGGGAAAAATACTCTGTACCCAGGTTCGAACTCGGGTTTACTTGACACAAGGCGAACGCGTTAACTCTGTGCCACTCTAAACCTATGTGTTCATATATCTAACAAAATATTACACCGGCCCTTCGCTGAAACTCTTATCTTCTTAATATATAACCGACCTGTGTGTGTGTGTGTGTGTACTGTATGTCCTATGCAACCGTATTTAGCGTGGTTTTAGCGCCGCCAAACTTTCACAGTATCCAGAGGGATGACCCATGCTGAAGGTAGGGTACATTGCATTTTGCAACACGCTCCGTAATTAGCGTAATTAGTCAAAGTTCGGGTCAGTCGAGCAGTACCCACTATCACGGCAGAGAAAAACCATAGCCGAGTGGGTTAGGCGTCGCACTCTCACACGAACATTCTGAGTTCGAACCTGGCTCCGTCCCAATTGGATTTTTTTGTGTTTTTGGTTTTTTGAGGGGGGGTTAAACAATCAACCTGGACCTGTATTCACGTTGAGATAGCATGAGACTTAGCATGATGCTAACTTAGAAGCTCTTCCAAAAGTCCTATTAAATCCTATAGGACATTGGAAGAGCTTCTAAGTTAGCATCATGCTAAGTCTCATACTATCTCAACGTGAATACAGGCCCAGGCTTATTATCCGCGAAGCGGGTAGTTATCTATAATTATCCTTGTAAATGACAAAGACCTTCAAACTAGGAGGCATTTTGCACAGGCTCTTAGTGCCACAGTCTTAGGCCGTGTACACACATAAGCGGATATTCCATGCGGAAACCCGTGCGCAATCCATAAATAAGTGAAACAAAGAAGGGACCAGATTTGCGCACGTGTCCGAATTTCCCCTGTATGCGTAAACTTGTAACTTTCTTTCTTCCACTTATTTAGGGTTTTCCATACGGAACGTACGCGTCTAATGTGAACCCGGCCTAAAACAAATGAGCAGACGCGGAAACTCATCCGCAAACCCATCCGTTTATTTCTGACATCAGCGAATGGGGTTTCCGTGCGGAAATGCGGATTGCGGATTTAATGTGCACAGGCCTTTCTGGAGGACCCTTTTCAACGTCAACCGTCTTAAAGGCCCACCACCATCAACCACTTTTCAACGTCAACCGTCTTAAAGGCCCACCACCATCAACCACTTTTCAACGTCAACCGTCTTAAAGGCCCACCACCATCAACCACTTTTCAACGTCAACCGTCTTAAAGGCCCACCACCATCAACCACTTTTCAACGTCAACCGTCTTAAAGGCCCACCACCATCAACCACTTTTCAACGTCAACCGTCTTAAAGGCCCACCACCATCAACCACTTTTCAACGTCAACCGTCTTAAAGGCCCACCACCATCAACCACTTTTCAACGTCAACCGTCTTAAAGGCCCACCACCATCAACCACTTTTCAACGTCAACCGTCTTAAAGACCCACCACGTCACATGTCAAAATCACGGCTTTCACGTGTTTTACCTCTTATAGACGGTAAGAAATCTTAAGACATCTTCCTAGCATAGGAGGACATGTGACACGTGACGTGGGGGGTCTTTAAAGTCGTCATGGTCGACAGAATGGGTAATGTCTCCATACAGCAAGCCAGTTGCATCATACACAAACCGAAGCCCAGTTTTCCGGAATAACAGTAGTCTCTTCTGTTAACCGGTGGTCATAGTCGGACACGACTGACCAGCAAACACGTGATCGGACCAAACAAACAGAAAACACACCCCATTGCATTAGCAAAGCTCTCTTACGAGCACAGATGACGTTCAATTTGTTATTTCCCCCTTTTCTCCACTCTTACCCTTGTTTACTCTTCCGATCATTCTGGGGTGTAGAGTGGCACAGAGGTAACGCGTTCGCCTCGTATACAATAAACCCGAGTTCGAACCTGGGATTTTGTTTCTCTCGCTCTGCACTAGGCCTTACGGTTTGAACATGGAGTGTTTCGGGTGAGACAATAAACCGAGGTCCCGTGTGCCCATGCACTTAGCACACGTTAAACCCAATGGCAACGAAAAAGTTGTCATTGGGTCAAAATTTACCCTCCACCCCCCTTTCCTTCCTCATCAGTCACACAAAAATCGCATGCAATTTTTGTTTTAATGGGTGGCGCGCCTCTGGCTGAGACGCGCTCTCCAGGTGGGAGCAACCCGAATTTCACAGAGACGCCTCTGTGACTATAAAGTACCAAATACCAAAAATACCGAATGGCCTGTCTGTCTATCTGTCTGTCATTCCCCTCCTCCCATTCTCTGTCTCTCTGCCTCTCTCTGCCTGCCTCTCTCTCTGCCTCTCTCTCTCTCTCTCTCTCTCTCTCTCTCTCTCTCTCTCTCTCTCTCTCTCTCTCTCTCTCTCTCTCTCTCTCTCTCTCTCTCTCTCTCTCTCTCCACCCCCCCCCCCCTCTCTCTCTATCAATAGGATACAATTTTTAGCCAATAATGATTTTAAAGGCATGGTTTAAGCAAACAAAACAGTGATCAATGAAGGGACGTTCATAAGCCGCGAGGTTTAGGCTTGAGCCAGCAGTCCCACACCCATAGGGGTGCCTGCCAGAACAGTCTATCTCAAAAGGAATAAAGAGCACAGATGGGCAGTTCTGGCTTTCACCCCTCGATAATTACTATACTATACTATACTATACTATACTATGCTATGCTATGCTATGCTATACTATGCTATGCTATGCTATGCTATGCTATGCTACACTATACTATACTATACTATACTATACTATACTATACTATACTATACTATACTATACTATACTATACTATACTATACTATACTATACTATACTATACTATACTATACTACGCTACGCTACGCTACGCTACGCTACGCTATACTATACTATACTATACTATACTATACTAGACTAGACTAGACTAGACTAGACTAGACTAGACTAGACTATATTATACTATACTATACTATACTAATATCTCTTTCTCAGAAAAAGTAAAACTCGATATTATTATTTTTACTGTAACAACAATAATATTATTGAAGGGACTGCGCGCTCAGAGGAAAAGCCCTCTTGAAGAAAATCTCGTACACTTCCTTGTGCATACATTGTTAAGTCAGTCATAACAAGATGGCGGAGCCATATGAATGTACTACCAGTTCAAGGCAAATACCAAAACAAAAGCAAGAATTGTTTACAATTTAAAATTGAAATTAAGTGGGGGAAATGCATGCTCCTAATTTTAGAAGAAACAAAATGGTGACTTGCTGGATCCTATTGGCAAACACTGACCTGGGTGGGAGGAAGAAGGATCCAGGGAGGTAATTTGTTCAGTATTGTTCAGGGGACAGTTTTAAATTTCGAATCATCTCCTTTGCATTTCGTTTAGTAAGATCTAGTGATGAAATTTAGGGCAGTTAATTTTGGCTTCTGGGGTCATTAATGTTTTGGGTGTTAAATAAATGTGACGTATTGGTATATCATTATTAAGAAATTAGATATTTTACAACAAAATATTGTTAGGTGACACATTTTCACTATACCTACTTTGATTTAAAGCCATCCATTATATGCGGGTGGAAATCAGTGCCTTTTCATATTCAAAGCTTACTCACGGGGATTACGTTGATATGACTTGCTGTTCTGTGAATCTGATCTGTCAATAAAAGGCTACGCCTAATTAGATGCTAAACCAACCATTGAGTGAATCTCACAACACATTCTGCAAGTGAAAGGTCTAAGGAACCATTGTACCAAGTTTCGTTACGATCGGTTCAGTGGTTTAGGCGCTATGGGCTGGAATGTATTTCATACACATAATATTATGAACGCACGCACGCACACGAACACACACGCGCGCGCGCGCGCGGAGCGAATGACGGACGGACAGAGAAATTCACAGCCCTCGTTCCCACCTCAAAGTACCGTACTCCTGTTCTGTTAGAACTGGGAGTACAAAACCCACCTCTCATTAATATTTGCATAGCGTAGGCCTATTGCGGGCGTTTTATTGTGTGAGCGTGTTGTGTTGTGAAACATTGCAAAACTGTGAGCGTTGGGTGCACTTTTTCTGTCATTTTATTTTATTTAGAAACATCAAGATTAGGGTAAGTTGGTGCAAAACGGACTCATTTCCCACCAACTCGCAATTACGTTAGGCCTACTGTATGTGTGTATGAGAAATGATGAAAAGCAGGAGAGTAATCATGTGTGTGTCTTGATCGGGTCTGTCTGTCTGCCTGCCTGCCTGTCTGTCTGTACATGCAAAGGAGCAAGGTTTTGACGGCGTTGCCTCTTATTTTGTTTCCATTGAAAGGAATAAATGTGTTAAGCCATGTATGACTGGCATAGGTGTGCTGTGGCATGGGTCGTTCCCCTTGTCGCACTGGGCATAGCCGTGTTCTCTCCCTGTCCTGTTAACACAGCATTGCTGGGCAGGGAGACAATCCAAGGACACCATCAGCGAGAAAGGGAGACAACCAGGGAGGAAAATGACACTATTGTAAAGGAGATGACTTGGGGGGGAAATGACAAAAGAAAGGGAACCGTGGAGCAAAATGACACAGTACACACAGCTTTATGGAATGACGCCCTACAAAGGGACACAACCTGGAAACAGAATGGTAAAAGAGAGATAACTGTGAAACCTGACCACATATTCCCCACCCTAACCCTCACCTTTGTCCCCAACTGTGGAGAGGGGCTGTGTTACTGTAAAACCGTTATAGCCAACTGCTCCAGAATCCCAGGCGGTTTACAGCACATCCCATCCCTCCCCCAGAAAACCCGCTACCTGTACTTCAGCTACAACCATCTGAAAACCATCCCTGCCCATTTCTTTCAGAACCTCACCAAGCTGGTCCAAATCGACATTAGTCACAACGATCTCAATTTCATCAGTCCTGAAGCATTTAAAGTGCTCCCTCACCTCATGTGTTTGTTGCTCAATGGTAACCAGGGTCTGAGTTACGAAACACTATCTCCAGTGTTCACCATTTCTACCCTGAGAGAGTTGCAAATCATGTCCTGTGCCTTAGGTCCCATGCCCTCTGATCTCTTTCAGAACACTACTCTCCGCGAATTGGGGAGATTTTTGTTACACGATAATGATATTGGGAACTTTAAGCTGAGTACATTCAAGCCTCTTAGGTCTTTGTACGAACTAGGTCTAGCTAGCAACTTGATCGTTCAAATAACTTACGATAGTGTTTTACCAGTCGAGAAAATCAACTTGGACACGAACGCTCTGTTCACTTTCCCAGTCACCTGCAATGGCACATCGTCGTTGTTTCCGAATTTGCGAACACTCTTGCTGCAAGGAAACTCACTCAGTTATATTGCCTATAATGTTTGTCTGCCTCATTTAGAGAACCTTGCATTAGGCAGTAATAAGTTCTCCAAAATTCAGACAGGGGCTTTCTCTGGCCAAAAGTTTCCTAGATTGATCATGGCCTCTTTATTTTCAGACAATACGAGACTTTCCGTCATTGAGAGGAATGCTTTCAGCAATCCCAGCCTACAGAGAATTGAACTCGCTTTCAACAGCATTCGGTTCAGCTCCCCAGAAATTCATGAAGACAGTTTCGCAGGATGTCCCAGTCTTACCAAACTTGATCTGACTTCCAACGTCATGGATGCCAGTGAAGACAAATTCGTGAAGCTATTTGGTCACCTCCACTCTGTCCAATACGTACACCTGGAACAATGTAGCCTCAGATATCTTTCACGTAGAATGTTGGCAGGTTTCCCTAATATAACATCCCTAGTTCTGAACCGCAATCAGCTGGCAACGCTAAGCGATGGTTTGTTCGACGGTCTGCGACATCTCAAGCAAATAGACCTGGCACAGAACCAGATCAGGGATTTAAATCCTTCAGTGTTCAATGAGGTTACTGTTAACAGACTTCACTTTCTCGATCTAAGCGGCAACCCTTTTAACTGTGGCTGTGCTCTGCTGTGGTTCAGTCACTTGCTCAACTCCAACGCTTCATTGTTCAAACATTCGTGGACTACATATAACTGCAGCAACAGAGCCAACGTGATGGTGCAGACCTTTGAGATGGCCCCCCAGGCCTGCCTGTGGACTCAGACCACCTACATCATCATCAACGTGGTCGTCGGCTCCCTGCTCGTTGTCTCCGTCACGGCTTCCGCTCTCTACTCATACCGCTGGCATCTGCGGCTGCTCCTCTACGAGGCCTACCACGACCAGGGGGAAGCCCGAAGGCGCCATGTTGAGAACAACACTTTCGAATACGACGTCTACGTGGCTTACGACATCTTCGATGAGGAATGGGTCCGGCACTGCTTGGTCCCGGAGTTGCAGGGACGGCTGAATCTACGGCTGTTCCTGTCAGAGAGAGATCTGCCGCCCGACCAGCCGGAGCTGCAAACGATGTCGGAGAGTGTGGAGAGGAGCCAGAAAGTGCTGATGGTGTTCTCCGACAACTTCGCCCAAAACCCGCAGTGCCAGTTCCAGCTGTGCATGTGTCAGTGTCACGTAATGGATCACCATGACGACCTGGTGGTGGCCATGTTGGGGGACCTGGGGTCACGTGACCAGACTGCGGCCATGATGGCGGTGCTAAGGACCACGCAGTGCATCCAGTGGGAAGAGGGGGAGGGGGAGAGGGAGGCCATGGTGACGTCCTTCTGGGGACGAATGCACATTGCTCTGCAGGAGGTCATTCAACGCAGACAGCACTGTGGAGGTGATGGGTGATACGTAAAGGAAATGTGTATGTCAAACAGAGGGAAAGAAAATGGCGGCTGTATGACAACTCTCGTGCGTGTGCTCCTGTATTTTGTGTGTTTAAATGGATATTACTGTGGAGTATTTGGTTTATTGTGTAACTATGAAGTAAGTGACATTACTGTACTTCGGAATTCAGTGAAAATCCGGTGAAAATGGTATGAAGTGCTTGTATTTTGTTCTAGTATGAATTTCCCGGTCCGTTTTGTAGAACCAGTTTATGTTCTTCAACACTCAACATTTTAATCATGCCCTTCGTTTGAAAAAAAAGCGAAAAAAACTAGGTCTGTGTCTTGAAACATTCATGTTCATTCTTCACGTGCAAATGTGACTCACTGTCTTTATTTCTGAAGTGTGTGCATACGTGGGAAAAGACAAGCGTATTGTGGTGTGCTAGATGGGCGGATAACACGAGGTTGAATTACTTTCCTTAACCCTTTCAGTGTGGAACATTATCTACGTTACCTATGTTGTTTACTACATTGTTTACTCAATTTTATTACACAAGCCAGTTCCTTCGTATTTGTCAAGGACTGTCATGGCTGATAGCAGAGACAATAGGGAGAAAAGGCCTGCAACCTCTCCTCTACAGATGGACTGTGGCAAAAAGGACATGTTTGTCAGAACCTAGTGGCGAAGGCGACCATACGATCATCAGCCATGAATTCCTCTCTAGCACCATGGTAGAGGAGAGACAAAGTAGTCCTGTTGCCTTTGACGGAAATGCCCAGATAGAGAATTTGAAGACAGCCCTAAGAGATCCCACCATTCTTGCCATACTTGCTAAGGCTTTAGCAGCTGAAGTGAAAGAGTCCTTAGACAGGGAAATACAAAGCTTGAATACAACGGTGGACGAGCTTAAGGTTTAGGATACAGAGATTTTGAAGTTGCAGGACAAAGTCGATGAGCTGGAACAGTATGGTAGGCGGAATTCAGTTAGGGTTACCTCGGTGCCTGAGAGTGAAGGCGAATCCATAGACGAGCTGGTGAAGAAAGGTGTGCAAAGAGACTGGAGTGGAGATAACGAACGACATGATCGACCGAAGCCACCGGGTTGGAAAGAAGGGGGAGGGTGAATCTAGGAGTAGTCCTATCCTCGTGAAATTCTCATCTTACCGCTACAAAAGCAAGGTGGTGGGAGTTAAGAAAACGCTGAGCAGCGTGGACTTGAGGAAACTGTTTCCTAACGCTACCTGGCCGGCCCTGCCTCGACCCAACCAAACCTCCGGACCCCGTTTCTCCTCAACCACACCCAAGGTATTTATCAACCATGACCTCACTAAGCTCAGTTCCGAAATTGCCTTCAGAGCAAGGAACTTGAAACTTCATCAGAAAGTGACGGACGACATGGGTGAGTGACGGGACCATGTTCATAAAGAAGGGGGAAAGTGTGTACAAGGTCACCACCATGCGCGAATTGAGGGGTTTTGACCAGTAATGTAGAATGAATGAAAACTTTAGAATGATGTACTACATTCTGTGCAATTGAGATTAGTTGGTAACTAAATATATATCCTAACCCATTTACCAAATTACTGCATTACTGCATCATGATTCTAAAAGGGTTAATCAATGGATACGAAGCTTGTGTAACTTTGATTAAACAAAAAACAAAAAGCTTCGTACTTCGTTCATATGCTTCCTTTCGCGCATGCCTTTACACTGAATAGGCATATTTATGATTCGTATATGCGTTCCGCTCGAATGCACGCAACTGCGTACACTTGTGTGTGTATATGTATACATAGATATGTACGTGTGTGCACGTCTGTGTGTGTGTGTGTGTGTGTGTGTGTGTGTGTGTGTGTGTGTGTGTGTGTGTGTGTGTGTGTGTGTGTGTACACACGAGTGGTTGATTGAGTATTAATATGCACTCATATAAAGGAATATTGTCTACATAGTTTATGTGTTTACACCGATTATGTGCCTTTATTATTTATGTATTATATATGACTGGTAAAGCAGTATTATATACTAATAATATATTAGTGATATACATTCTTCTATATTTTTGAGTATCGTTTTGAGTATCATGCTTATCATACTTATCATGATTATACGTACATGGTGTAACGAGTGCGAGTGCTGATGTGTCAGTCATGTCACATGTTACGTCATGCTATGCTTTATGTCACATGACAATGCATGTCAGTGCATTGAAGAAAACTGTTAACCTGCTAAGCAACGCTGGAGAGTGATACATAGCAGGGCATATAGAAGGGCAGAGAGAGAGAGAGGTGGGGGGAGGGAGGGGGAGAGAGAGAGAGTGGGGGTGAGAGACGGGGTGGGGAGATAGGGAGGGAGGGAGGGGGGATGTGAGTGTGGGTGGGAGATAGAGATAGAGGCGGGGATGGGGGGGGGGGGGAAGAGAGAGATGGCTTGTAGCCAATCAATGGTACCTTGAAGCTAACTCAAGTGCTTTTGTTGGAGGGGGGGTAGGGGGGGTAAGGGGGGGGGGGGGGTAAGGGGAGGTGAGCGTGTGAGTCTATGTGTGTTTGAATGTGTGAATGAATGTTTATGTATTTTGAATGTGTTTGGAAATGTATGTGTTCAAATCATGTTCTATATATAGTGCAACAGAACTCCCCTTGTTGTCACCCACAACACAGCTAACCCTCCTCTACGTAAACTAGCCAAAGATCTCTTACCCATCCTACACACAAGTAAAAGACTGAAACAAGCCATACCCCAACCCCCCATCATTGGCGAAAGAAACAGTATGTCCCTCCGCAACATTTTGATGCCTTTTGCTTTACCCCAACCCACTTCCGACACCAGCCCCCCAGGTTTCTTCAAATGTGGTAAGACATGTGTAGTGTGCCGAGAGCACTGTGTGGAAACCACAACCTTCCACAGTGGCAAAACCCTAGAAACCTTCTCTATCCGTCATCATCTCACCTGCGAGAGTAGCAACATCATCTACCTCCTGTTCTGTTCCAAATGCAGTCTCTCTCAATATGTAGGAGAAACAAAAAACTCACTAAAAACCCGCTTCTATTTGCATCGTTCGAACATAAACAAAAACTCTGGAACCCTAGTGACTAAACATTTCAACCAGCCTGACCATTCCCTCTCTGACATGAAACTACATAACTACACTCTATTTCTTCTTCCCTTCTTATACTACTGACATGGTTTTGCGAGTAGCACCCCCCCCCCCCCTCCCCACCCTCCTCAAACACCCCCACCCACCCCCACCCCGCCGAGTATGCACGCGCACTAATGGTAACCCATACAATGTGTGTGCGTGCGCGAGTGCGTGCCTGAATGTGTATGCGTACATGCCTGTGTGTATGTGTGTGTATGTGTGTGTGTGTTTGTTGTGTGTGTGTTTGTTTTGGGGGGTGAGTGTCAACTTCCCGTCTGTCACCACAACTTGAGATAACCACAACTTGCGAACGCAAAAGCGCGCGCGCGCGCGTGTGTATATATATATGTGTGTGTGTGTGTGTGTGTGTGTGTGTGTGCGTGTGCGTGCGTGCGTGCGTGCGCGTGCGTATGTATGTGTGTGTGTGTGCGTGTGTGTGTGTGTGCGTGTGCGTGTGCGTGTGTGCGTGCGTGCGCGTGCGTGCGTGTGTGTGTGTGTGTGTGTGTGTGTGTGTGTGTGTGTGTGTGTGTGTGTGTGTGTGTTTATTTAGGCTGCCTGGAAATATATGATTGATTATCACTTTTGTATCTGCGATTTTGTTATGCTTGTTTGTTTAACTTGTTGAATAATAGAAATGAGAATGCTGTGAGGTATGCTAAATGTATGGTGAGGGGAACACTTTTTTGCGACATACTATTACATTTTATCTACATCCAGCATGTGTGTATGATATTATAAATTAGCAGCATTTCTGACTGGGGATAATTTTTCTTTGGAAAACCAGACAAGTTTTTGTTGTTGTTCTTTCAATAGTGTACCTTTATCTGCATTTTTGACAGTATTATTATCATTGTGAGAGCTATTCTCCTTCTTTAACAGTCTGTAATTGTATACACATGTTTGGTGGTGTTACCGATTCTTTGTGTATGGTTTACGGTGCCACAGTACTGTCTTGTTTGCCTGATTATATTGCCCATATCCAGTTCTGCTTGAAAGACTGTGTTGAACATGTACCTTTTTACTTCACACAAATTTGTCAGTGAAAGTGAGACAGTCCTGGTGCTGTACGCGACTTTGTGTGTTGCAATGTAATTAGTGGTATATATTAATTATTTTTTACATTTTTGTACATATTCTTGTATAGTTGCATTTAGTGTATGTGAGATTGCCTTTGTAGGTGTGTCCTTTCAAGCCTTGGTAATAGTACCCACTAGTTTTGTGAAAATCTAATGTAGTATTTTATACAAACCACTCATATATTTACACATTGATTGCTTGCTTTGTTCTACATATCCACTCTAGTACAATACTGTAATGTGAGGGTAATAATGTATACGTGTTTTGGTCTCGTGTCCACGAGTGTACGAGGTCTATGCTAGCGAACTGTTTGTAAGCATACTAGTATGTAAATGTATATGTGCTAGTGTGTATGTGGTCATGTAGTCCAAATAAGCCATTGACTTTATTCACTTTTGTCTTATTCAATGTTTAATTCAATTCATTTAGCAAATTTTCATCCACCAGTTAGACTTGACAGACCAAATGACCCTCACGGAGGTGTAGCTATTTATGCAAAAAATAATTTATGTTGTAAACCCCGTAATGACCTTCACATAACTGGTTTAGAAGCAGTATGGATAGGGACAAGGCTAGACCAAACTCGCTTGTTAGTAGGATCCTTTTATAGACCACCTAACTCTAATGTTAACTATTGGAGGCTTATTGAAGAAAGTATTCGTAAGGCTAATGACACTTCCCTTAAATTTCTTATTCTCGGGGACTTCAACACCAATTATCTTAGTTCACCATCAAATCATTTATTAGATATTTTGAATTATTTTAAACTGACACAACTAGTGAATGAACCAACATGGATTACTGATTTAACAAGTTCATGTTTAGACTTGGTTTTAACACCAAGCCCAGATCTTATTATGTCAACTAATGTGCTACTTGCTATATGTAGTGATCACAGTGTCCCTTGTATTGTTGT
Organism: Phymorhynchus buccinoides; assembly: GCA_017654935.2. Classification (NCBI taxonomy): domain Eukaryota; kingdom Metazoa; phylum Mollusca; class Gastropoda; order Neogastropoda; family Raphitomidae; genus Phymorhynchus; species Phymorhynchus buccinoides. Next base: position 20,684,103 of record CM065681.1, on the reverse strand, counting down.
TAAAAATACAATAGCTAGAGAAAAAACAGTTAAGAGAACAATATTTAATTACCATAGGTTTGATGGCAATAAGTTCTGTAACCTATTACAGGAAGTTAATTGGCATGAAGTGATTTATAACAATACATTAGAAAAAAGTGCAGAGCTTTTCTCTGAAATCAGTATGGATAAAGCCAAACAATGCATGCCTGTTAAAACAGTAACTATCCGTCCTAGTGATGTCCCTTGGTTGACAGATGACATAAGACTACTCATAGACGAACGAATAGAATTACATAATATAGCAACACTTACTAATAAACCAGGTGATTGGCACCAATTTCATCAGTTCAGAAATTATGTTATAGATAAAGAAAGGCAACAGCAATATGATTATTTCACACAACTTGAAAATAAAGTAGTAACACAGACAAATTTTGGTACAAAAGAATGGTGGAAAATTGTAAAATCCTTCTTAAAAAAGAAAGGTATTGGCTCAGACGATATCCCACCCATAGCAAATAACGGCATTATCTATTATGCAAATAAAGAAAAGGCTAATGTGTTTAATGATTTCTTTATTAGTCAATCCACTGTAGAAAATAATAATGATGACACACCCAATATTACTTTCTTAAACATTGAGCTAATCAATATTATACTCACTCCTGTTGATGTAGCAAATGTTGTTATTAATTTAAATAAAAATAAGGCAGTAGGACCAAAGACTCTAAAAGTGTAAGATGGACTACTTAAGAGTTACGGCGAGCCGGGCTGATAGAGTTATTGTTAGTGGGGTAGTTACACCATTCACAATGGCGGCTATCCAAAGTATAACCGACTCATGAAAAGATAACTCTCTCAGGTTTGAAAAAAAGAGCTATGTAACCTAAATGTGTCACGTTTAAAAGGGACATAACCAGTGTTTCTGTCCTCACTACTCATATAGGGAAAACGTACCGGATGTTAGTCTTTCTTTTCAGTGTCTTTGGTAGGACTAGATCTTGTACATAACAGATTACTTATTGCAGCTATGCCAACTATCTTAACCCATTTGACTGATCTATTTAATAGAAGCTTGCAAGAAGCTAAGTTTCCTCAAATGTGGAAAGCAACACATGTAAATCATCTTCATAAGAAAGCTTCAAAAGAAAATTGTAGCAACTACCGCCCAATTTCTTTACTTAGCTGTGTTGAGAAGATACTTGAAAGGTGTGTTCATAAATATGTTTTCACATTTCTAAAATCTAATAATGTTATTTCTAGTTCACAATCAGGGTTCATTCCTGGTGACTCAACAACAAACCAGTTGCTAACTATTTACAATGGTTTGTGTTACTCTCTTGATCAAGGAAGTACCACTCAAGCTGTTTATTTTGATATATCGAAAGCATTTAACCGCGTGTGGCACAGAGGGTTTAGTTCATGTGAACATGCTCGTCACTGGTATAATAATCTTTGATGTGAAGTTTGAATCTACTTATAAGATCATCAACGACCGACTCTTCTGTTTCTGTGTATGAATATGTGGAGCTATGTAGTCAGAACATGCTAAAAAATGTGCTCCCCCATTCTCCTGTTTGCTTACTTATTACTATTTTTAGTATTCTTTTTCCTCTTTTATTATTTGTTTGTTTGTGTATTATTGTTGTTGCTGTTGATTTGCTTCTAAACATAACTTGACTGATTATTAGATTTATAATATTTAAAGTATTTTATTATTCAATTTTCGACATTTGAAGTTAGCTTGATGACTTTGATGTAAAAATATTACTAACTTTGTTATTCAAGTTTCCAACTGCTCGTGGACATTATTTTCTTACTTGTTCTTTGTTAACGTATTTTGATTGCTTATGCCTTTGTTTATTTATGGTTGTTTTCAACAGTCGTCATATGTAATATACATGTAGATAGCGAGCACACTATAAGCTTCAAGCTTGTTGCTGCTCATTGATGTTGACAATGTATTGATGTATGTGTGCCCTGTTGATCTGAATAACAATTTATTTAAACCAAACAGGTTTGGATTCAATCTTAAACAAAGGGTATAAAAATCTACAATAGATTCCAACCAGATATTTTTCTTGGTTCTATTTTTAACTTTGTGTCGGATCATTATTATAGGGCCCTACAAGGAAAGGATATATTAAAATGTTAAATCGTCTGCACGGAGTTGTTTTCGTTCCCCAGCTTAAACGCTCTGGGGGCACACCCAGTGCCATGTGAACATTTCGCATGGCCTTGGGTGGGAAGATTACGTGTATGGCTGCTTTTAAAGGGCCCCGCCACATGGGCGGCCATACTCCGGCTTCAGGGAAGTCAGCACGGAGTCAGACAAATGGTCTTTACAAACCAGTTCAGTGAGGACAGCCAAATGGACGGTGTTTTGTTGCCGTTGTTCAAACTGGGGCAAAAGTAGTACTTCACGAGTTCAAATTAAAGACCCCCCACGTCACGTGTCACATTCCCTCTTATGCTCGGAAGATTTCTTAAGATTTCTTACCAGCTATAAGAGGGAAAACACGTGAAACCCGTGATTTTGACACGTGACGTGGTGGGGCTTTAATGAACTGTAATAGGATGTTGGATTGAGCGCTTACAGTTAGACTAATTCTTATATGAGTGTGTAGATTACTGAGCAAAGTGCGGGCCTTTAAAGACCCCGCACGTCACGTGTCAAAATTACGGTTTCCACGTGTTTTCCCTCTTATAACTAGTAAGGAATCTTAAGAAATCTTCCTAGCATAAGAGGGAATGTGACACGTGACGTGGTGGGGCTTTAATGAACTGTAATAGGATGTTGGATTGAGCGCTTACAGTTAGACTAATTCTGATATGAGTGTGTAGATTACTGAGCAAAGTGCGGGCCTTTAATGAACTGTAATAGGATGTTGGATTGAGCGCTTACAGTTAGACTAATTCTGATATGAGTGTGTAGATTACTGAGCAAAGTGCGGGCCTTTAATGAACTGTAATAGGATGTTGGATTGAGCGCTTACAGTTAGACTAATTCTGATATGAGTGTGTAGATTACTGAGCAAAGTGCGGGCCTTTAATGAACTGTAATAGGATGTTGGATTGAGCGCTTACAGTTAGACTAATTCTGATATGAGTGTGTAGATTACTGAGCAAAGTGCGGGCCTTTAATGAACTGTAATAGGATGTTGGATTGAGCGCTTACAGTTAGACTAATTCTGATATGAGTGTGTAGATTACTGAGCAAAGTGCGGGCCTTTAATGAACTGTAATAGGATGTTGGATTGAGCGCTTACAGTTAGACTAATTCTGATATGAGTGTGTAGATTACTGAGCAAAGTGCGGGCCTTTAATGAACTGTAATAGGATGTTGGATTGAGCGCTTACAGTTAGACTAATTCTGATATGAGTGTGTAGATTACTGAGCAAAGTGCGGGCCTTTAATGAACTGTAATAGGATGTTGGATTGAGCGCTTACAGTTAGACTAATTCTGATATGAGTGTGTAGATTACTGAGCAAAGTGCGGGCCTTTAATGAACTGTAATAGGATGTTGGATTGAGCGCTTACAGTTAGACTAATTCTGATATGAGTGTGTAGATTACTGAGCAAAGTGCGGGCCTTTAATGAACTGTAATAGGATGTTGGATTGAGCGCTTACAGTTAGACTAATTCTGATATGAGTGTGTAGATTACTGAGCAAAGTGCGGGCCTTTAATGAACTGTAATAGGATGTTGGATTGAGCGCTTACAGTTAGACTAATTCTGATATGAGTGTGTAGATTACTGAGCAAAGTGCGGGCCTTTAATGAACTGTAATAGGATGTTGGATTGAGCGCTTACAGTTAGACTAATTCTGATATGAGTGTGTAGATTACTGAGCAAAGTGCGGGCCTTTAATGAACTGTAATAGGATGTTGGATTGAGCGCTTACAGTTAGACTAATTCTGATATGAGTGTGTAGATTACTGAGCAAAGTGCGGGCCTTTAATGAACTGTAATAGGATGTTGGATTGAGCGCTTACAGTTAGACTAATTCTGATATGAGTGTGTAGATTACTGAGCAAAGTGCGGGCCTTTAATGAACTGTAATAGGATGTTGGATTGAGCGCTTACAGTTAGACTAATTCTGATATGAGTGTGTAGATTACTGAGCAAAGTGCGGGCCTTTAATGAACTGTAATAGGATGTTGGATTGAGCGCTTACAGTTAGACTAATTCTGATATGAGTGTGTAGATTACTGAGCAAAGTGCGGGCCTTTAAGGTGTCGGTTTTTTGTTTTGTTTTTGTTGTGACGGTCAGGAAAGAGTTGAGGGGATCTGTTGGGGTTGGATATGGTACCACGTGCACGTGTCTGTTTGATATATGTATGTAAACATTTTGTTCCACTCGTTCTAAATAAGGTCATGCTATATTTATATCCAGAACAGTGTACTCTGGCATGAGATAACAAGTCAATCAATTATTGATTCTGTGTGTCCTTTAAAATCGTGTGAAATATGTCACGTCAGAACGTGTACATTTCAAGAATCAAGTTGTTTTGAGTCTTGCTTCTCAGAGCAAATTAGTACTTGAGATAGCAAGTCAATCAATTATTGATTCTGTGTGTCCTTTAAAATCGTGTGAAATATGTCATGTCAGAACGTGTACATTTCAAGAATCAAGTTGTTTTGAGTCTTGCTTCTCAGAGCAAATTAGTACTTGAGATAGCAAGTCAATCAATTATTGATTCTGTGTGTCCTTTAAAATAGTTTTAGATATGTCACATCAGAACGTGTACATTTGAAGAATCAAGTTGTTTTGAGTCTTGCTTCTCAGAGCAAATTAGTACTTTAAATAAATACCTTTCAGAAAAAAATGACAGTTTGTATATATTAACCGAAATACACGTTGTTGGTTTTCACTTTTCCCCATGGCAACACAGTGGTAGGCAAGTAATGTCATTACTGCAGTATCTCTGTGTTGCCATGGGGAAAGAGTGAAAACTAACAACGTGTATTTCGACGTTTACGGTTTAAAGCCACGAGATGAAATGATGATATAATGCATGTTAAAGGTCAGGTAGTTGAGCAAGTAAAATCATTTAAATTCCTTGATGTGCATATTTCAAATACATTAAGCTGGGAAGTCAACATCACATCATCCTGCAAAAAAGCACAGCAGAGACTATATTTTCTAAGACAGCTCAAGAAATTTAGGATAAGTACAGCAGTCTTGACACAGTTCTATCGATCTGTCATCGAAAGCATACTCAGTTTTTCAATGTCTGTCTGGTATGGATCAGCTTCGGCTAAAGATAAAAGGAAACTCCATCAAGTCGTCAAGACAGCCTCAAAAATCATAGGTCACAAACAGCCATCCCCAGATAACATCATAGTGTGCGCATAATACGCAAAGCTAAATCCATCATATCTGATAGCACACACCCAGCCAACCATCTGTTTCAATCTCTCCCTTCTGGTAAAAGGTTCTGCTCTTTTAAGTGCAAATCTAACCGCCTGAAGAACAGCTTTTACCCCTCTGCTGTCAGAGCCATCAATACTCAGTAGGCTCATCCCCCTAGGGGAATTCTTTATTCTATTTTGCCCAGACTTGTGTCAATCGGTGTGCCTGCATGCTCGCGGTCTTGTGTGTGAGTGTGTGTGTGTGTGTGTGTGTGTGTGTGTGTGTGTGTGTGTGCGCGTGTGCGTGTGCGTGCGTGTGCGTGTGTGAGGAGGTGGGACATGTATTGGTATAAATGTGTATGCACACGTGTATGTGTGTGTGTTGATGTATGTGTAGATGTGCGTCTGAGAGAAAGAGAGAATCTGAGGGAGAGACTGATACATGATGATGTAATTTGTCCATTCGATGTGCATGCTTTTGTTGTTGTTGGATTGTGTCTTGTGCAAAACCCAAACGATTTCCTTTGTAATACGGTGCATTGGCTGATTAAAGAATCTTGAATCTTGATATTTTACATGAGAGAGAGAGAGAGAGAGAGAGAGAGAGAGAGAGAGAGAGAGAGAGAGAGAGAGAGAGAGAGAGAGAGAGAGAGAGAGAGCTTGTGTGTGCTTGTGCACATGTATGGGTCTGTTTTTGTTAGTGGTGATGGTGTGTGTGTGTGTGTGTGTGTGTGTGCGTGCGCGCGTGCGCGTGCGCGCGTGCGCGCGTGCGCGAGCGAGTAAACGTTTTACTTGTTTACTTGTTAAATTCATTATGGAAATGTATTTGAATAATCCCTCAAGTAGATATTGAATGTATCCTTCGATAGTTTTATAGGCTTACCGTACCCGAAGGACTTGCTGATTAAATTGTGAATAAAATCTGTTAGCAGATTGGTTTGAATTGGTATGATGCTGTTCTCTGAATGGGTTTGTGGCAGGCCTTTTCCGACAAGCTGCAGTTAAAAACACACCCGATCAAATTTTTGCATTGAAAATGTTCACTGAGAAGGGACATTATGCCGTTCTCAGGAAAGAGATAGGGTTAGGATCAGCCTAGGCTTATTGCCATGAAACCGAAAGAAGCAGACTTTGAGATCGAGAGTGGTAAACATGAGGGTGTGTCTAAAGTACAACTATGCAGCCTTTTACCCCCCCCCCCCCCCCCCCCCTCCCCCTCCTTTCATGATCCCGGTAAGTTGGGTGCATCTGTCTGATGCCTGTCTCTGTGCTTCCATAGCTTTTCCTGTTCCATTTTATTTTCTAATTAATATAATATCAAATTGTTTGCGCGCCTCTCTCTCTCTCTCTCTCTCTCTCTCTCTCTCTCTGTCTGTCTGTCTGTCTGTCTGTCTGTCTGTCTGTCTGTCTCTCTCTCTCTCTCTCTCTCTCTCTCTCTCTCTCTCTCTCTCTCTCTCTCTCTCTCTCTCTCTCTCTTTCTCTCTGCGCGTACTCGCGTAAGGGTACATGCCTTTCTCATTTCTAATATAATTCACCCCCCTCTCTCTCTGTGTCTCCCTCCCCCTCCCCCTCCCCCCCCCCCCCCCCCTCTCTCTGACTCGTTACATTTTTCATAAAGGTACAGGTATGTGCCTGTATGTTTTTTGGCTTTTGGATGCTTGCAATTTTTTCCATTATTGAACGGCACATAATTTGTTTGCCATTAAAAAAGATGGATCCAACAGAAACAAATCGGCATCAGCAGAAAATAGTCAGCATCAGGTTTATCCTAACAAAAAAAGGATGACCCAGGTGTGCCTATATGACCATCACCCACACAGTACACAACAACAGTGGTGGAGAGAATGTGTGCACAAACAAATCAACATTTATTCAAGAATGGCATAGCCTTCTAGTCTTGAATTATTTTACACTTAAACAGCATGCAACACAGAACAAACTGGTATGCCTCGATAGAAGTTGGGTTAAACAAAGAGAGAAATAAGTAGTCTCATATCGTTTAAACCGAATGTTTAAAAGTAAACGTACAAGGCTTTAAACACTGTGAACGACACCACAGACAGAACAGGACGGCATAATGATAAACTGTAAAACTTTGTTGTGTTCGATAATGCAGTGTTTGTCTGCAGCTTTCTACCTGACCCAAGTCCCTGATCTTTATGACAACAGAACCATCAAAGCGACAATGGTGGTGGTTTTAAATGCCTGATGACGATTTGAATGTAACAACATTAACTCTTTCGTTGGAGATTTATCATGCATGTCTTATACTTGTAAAATGTAAAAACGAAAAAGAATAAAAAGTATCTTACGAGTGGTCGTAGTCGTAGTATCAGGAATGGTCGTAGTAGAAGTAGTGAGGGCAGTGGTGGTAGTAGTAGTAGTAGTAGCCGGTGTAGTAGTAGTAGTGGTAGTAGCCGGTGTAGTAATATTAGTAGTAGTAGTGGTGGTGGTGGTAGTGGTGGTAGGGGGTGGCTGGGGCGTGGTGGTGACCAGGGGGCCGTGTTGGCAGCTCTTGGTGGCGGGGTCAAACCTGTGCAGGCACCGGCCCAGGATCATGCGGTTGTCCAGGCAGCGGTAGTAGAGCGAGCTGTCGAAGATGAAGCCGCTCAGCACGCCATTGCGCCCGATGCACGTGGGGAAGGCCTTGGGGCAGTAAGGGCACGGTGTCACGGGGCAAAAGGTGAAGCTGTCGCCTGGGTGAATGCATGAAGCGATGAGGATGAACCAAAGCACACCGATCCGTTGTAACTCTTCTAGCAACCATGGGCGAATACATTCACCCAGCACATCACACTTCACTCCCACCAAATGCAAAGACACTCACTGCTAAGTACCCTAATGTGTGTTTGTCTACTTTCAGAGCTTGTCATCCCATCTAATTGCTTGAGATGAACCGACAAACAAGAAAATATTTTTTTTTAAATACATGGCGTTAGAAGAGTAGATGAGCACTTGCAGCCAGTTGCTCACAAACAGACACATAATTTAGAACTCACTACTAACGTTGCCAACTCCACAAAGATTCCGCGTCTTTTATTGCTAAAATAATTATCACCCATAAACGCTTTCACAAACCCTCATCCCATCTGGGGAGAACAGTTCTTGCTTGTATGAAAAGAAAGAAACTTCGAGTTGCCTGAGCAATCAAGATACGCACACACGCGCGCACACGCACGCGCACACACACAAAACTTGTCACCAACAGAAAGCCCTTAAAATTACAGGAAAGCTACAAAGTTCCCCATCAAAACATCATCTTACTGAATGAAAAATGGTTTTTTACGTCCTCTCGGTCTGGAACAGACACATATGGGACATTTGTAGATACAAAGATGGTGGGAACAATACTGGAGGCAATGCCCGGAGGCAGTGCAACACCAGTAAAATCCCGATTTTTTAACAATACAGATAGGTGTAGCAGTAACCACGCCTCGGTTAAACATCACCGGCTATGGCACCGCCACAATAATTAGTATTAAATCATCTTACTGCTTAAAACATTCTGCTTATGAACTTACAAGGATCCAGGAATGCTTGGCGACCTTTGCATTCCACTTCCGTGTAATGGCGGCATTCCTGGGTAGTGACGTCATATAGATCCGGGTACCTGCACTCCTGTACCGCCGTGAGGTTCTTGGTGCAGTCGTAGTACTGTGCGCAGTTGCTGGGATTTTGCACACGGCCCGTCAGAAAGTTGGTGCAGAACCTTAGCATGGACACTGAAATATCCACCCAATAATAGTCAATGATAGGCCTACAAATATGTGGTAGATGCAAGATATAGATAAAACGTAATCCAACATTTCCACATTAATCATGAAAAAAATGGCTCGTCAGTTCTTTCAGGAGAACAATATTCTCAAACTAAATGGCGTTACAAATTGGACCATGGAGCAAGGCAGATATGCCTTAGTTTATACTCTCACAAAACGGTTCTTCTCAACTCCCAATTTTAACAAGTGAGCCGATAAGGCGAAGACAAAGAAGATAGAAGACGTACCAAATGATTCACTTGTTTGGGTTTCCTTGTACACATATCAAAATAGTATAATTTTTGTGTTCAATACATGTTGTTTAATTCAAATTGAACACTCTTATACGTCTATCTACTAAAGAAGGTAATTTTCAGTATGCATAAATAGCCTAGGCCTTATAAATGAAACACAAATTCAATGTATAAAATATGTGTCAAATTGCCCACACCTTTGCTGATGGTGTCCACACACTTCCGGTCCACAATGTCAAAGATTAAGCCCCCTGGGCAGGAGGACAGCGCCACCACTCGCTGGTCCCGGCATTCCATGTAGGCTGGTGTCATTTCCTGGTTGATGACGGGGTAAAAGCCGTTCAGCCTCCCGTAGCAGCTCGGCATGACCAGCTCGCAGCTCTTACAGTTGGACGTGGTGCATTTGTAGCCTTGATAGTCACCTGAAGGTCATGTTTAAAATCCGCATTTTATAGTCAAACCTTCTTGACCATTCCGAAGATTACTCCTACAAGAATTTGGGTACAACTGCAGTATACTTATTTGCTCTCTCTCTCTCTCTCTCTCTCTCTCTCTCTCTCTCTCTCTCTCTCTCTCTCTCTCTCTCGTCTCTCTCTCTCTCTTCTTCCTCTCTCATTATAATCATCAATATCATCAAACATCATGGAAGAGCTTTAAGTTACGTGAGGTATTGAATGAGTAGGCCTACCCAGCTAGTGTAACAAAAGCCTTGGGCCTATTACGTTTATAAGGGGTGGGGGATCTTACAGACATCACCGTCACCACTTAACCACCGTCGTAACCGTCATTAGACACTTGAACATTAAAACTCCTGCTTATACCTGTAAAGATCCTCATAATTAACTGTGTTTACATATTCTCAAGGTTTCTTCCCTGTTAACAAATCCGAGCCCAACCCTCCAAAGCAGCAGCTGCCACCACTGCTATCTTGATGCCCTAATAGACGATTTTCGGAGAAAAATAAACCCTAGGGGACAGGACTTCGTGAAAATTACAATTAGAGTTGATTACCTCAACTTACTCGGTCAAAACCATATGAACAATGGCGGCATGGCGTCGAAGCTTGAAACCGCAGGATGCGAGTCAGCGACTTGCAAACATTTTTTTTTATAGAAAAAATGAGGGGCGGCCAGTAACCACAAACTGAGAGAACTTGCAAAATGTGACATAAAAATATAAATGACATCAGTTTTAGAATGACCCACGGTGTTCTAAGTGATGCAAGTCTACTCAAACAAACGAAGCGAGAGCTGGGGATCTACCTGAAGGTAGAGTAACTCCCCCCTGTTTGACCGATTGAATTAGGCAAGATCACTCCCACACACCGTGGAAGTACTCCCCTTAATGATTTCCGAACAATTCCTATCGTACACGACTGCCTGGATAACACCCACACAACATGATGAAAATGATGTTTTACGTCCTCTCGGTCATAGACACATATATGGGACATTTGTAAATACAAAGATGGTGGGAACAATACTGGCTGCAATGCCCGGAGGCAGTGCAACACCAGTAAAGTCCCGAGTTTTCAACAATATAGATAGGTGTAGCGGTAACCACGCCTCGGTTAAACCTCATCGGCTATGGTACCGCCACATTGTCTGTATAAGTTGACCCACACAGCACAGCCTACTCACACGGAGAAATGGGTTCCCTGCGGTCCCCGCAGATGACCTGGTCATGGGGCTTGCACTGCACGGTGGTGGGGTCCACCAGATAGGGGTACTTGCACTCGGACAGGTACTTGGGGAAGTTGGGTCTGGCCGATAAACGGGTGCAGTCGTACAGCAGGCTGCACTCCCCAGGGTGGGCCAGCTTGCCATTGGGGGTTTGCGAGCAGAACAGGTCCAGGGTTTCTGGGTGATGAGGGGAAAGACAGGCACGATATTCCCAATAAAAAATACATTTAAGAGGAGATAATGTATTGAGTGAAACAGTAAACTAAGTGTTGAGTTCTACTTTATTTAAAGATCCACCCGATCACGTGTCAAAATCACGGGATTCACGTGTTTTCCTCTTATAACTGGAAAGAAATCTTGTTTTGACCAAGTCTGACTCCCATATAAATTACCCCAAATTGAAAGCGACACTTCAGTTTAAAGAGCAGCCTCAATTTGAATATGGGGAAATTCGAATGTGGGTCACAGCAACCCAGAAAAAAAACAAGGGACGTAACCGTGGCGCGTCACGGGGTCTCAGTTTAAGCAACAATTTTGTACGAGGCTTCGCCTGGGAATAATGTGTGCGTGCTCTCTCTCTCTCTCTCTCTCTCTCTCTCTCTCTCTCTCTTCTCTGTTCTTCTTCTACTCTTTTGCTTCTATGCCCACCCCACCCCTCGTAGTCTAACCTGTGCACTGTTTACCTTTCTTTTTCCACACACACACATCCACACACACACATACGCGCGCGCGCGCGACACGCACATATAGATAGATCAAGGGAGAAAATCCCTGTAAAGAAAACAACCTGTACCGGTACCAATTATTTCCCTTCTTTTCTGTTATATCTCTCTTCTGGATCCATTTTACATTCCAGCCCACCTCCCCAGAATAGCCAGAATAACAGTCAAAATGTGCTTCACTACCTGTATTTAAGCTTTTGGGGTCTATGACGAAACGCAGACAAACAAACATCCTCAGCCAGACGTAGCGCTTTATTGAGTATGAGTAAGATAAAGGATACCTCCCAGACCCGAATTCATGTACATTTTGCAAACTAACTATTTCCAGGAGCAACACAGGTAAGACTTTCTCCCTCTCCAATGGTAAGTTTTTCTCCCTCCACCTTTCCCTCCTATAAATCATACACGTTTCCAGCATAAAGAAAATGGCAAGAAGAAAAAGGATGGCGCTGCACTAACAGCAATGTATTAAGTATTAGGTATTGGGTACTTTATAGTCACAGAGGCGTCTCTGGGAAATTCGGGCTGCTCCCACCTGGAGAGCGCGTCGCAGCCGGAGACGCGCCACCCACTGTTGTTATTTTTTTGCATGCGATTTTTGTGTGACTGATGAGGAAGGAAAGGGGGGGTGGGGGGTAAATTTTGACCGAATGACGACTTTTTCGTCGCCACTGGGATTAACGTGTGCTAAGTGTATGGGCACACGGGACCTCGGTTTATTGTCTCATCCGAAAGACTCCACGGTCAGACCGTAAGGCCTAGTGCAATGTGAGAGGAAAAATCCCCTGTACCCAGGTTCGAACTCGGGTTTACTTGACACGAAGGCGGAACGCGTTACCTCTGTGTCACTCTACACCAGGTGCTGTAGGGGTTAGAAATGTCTGATTTTCACATGGAAAGATCCACTGCGGCAATGCAGGTAATAAAGTACAATATACTATGCAATGCAATATAATACGATACAACACAATGCATACGATATGTTACGACACGGAAGGCCTACAATACGATAAAATAATATGATGTCATATAATACAAAACAGAGCAGCAGGCCAGGCTGCAACACAATACTACAATCCAACACAACATAGCAATCTACCACACTCACGTTGACTGATATCTCTGCTGCAGACCCTCATCTGAGGATCGAACACGAGCCCCGTGGAACAGTTCCTGATGTCCACAGTGCGCCCGTTGTGGCACAGCATGTGGTAGGGGGTGAGGACGTACCCCGGGTAGGCGTTGTAGCCGTCCGGCAACCCCAGGCAACTGGCCTGACACGGGATGCACTGGTCACGACCTTGACAGTGACCCGTCATGTAGTCGCCTGTTGTCACAGCACCAGGGGTCATGATGAGGGTCGTATAGAGGTCACGAGGGTCAACGTTGAGGGTTATGATTTTTTTTTTAATGATGGACTGTAAACCTTGTCTGGGAGTGGGGGGTGGGGGTGGATGGATGGATGGGAAAGTAATATGTATTGCTATATGCAATCAATATTTTAAAGGTGGACCCTGACGGATGAGTTTTTGCAAGGAGACACGTCGAGATCACCAGAAAGACACACCTTTTACAAGGATCGCAAACACTCACTTTGCTCTGGTTTCCTAGAAATTAAACCGTCAAAACGGCGATTCCTCCTTGGCGGAGATGCCGGAGAGAGTAGCCATTTTGGATGGGATGGTGTGGAGATCACTCATTGTGGTTGAAGTTTTTTATTTTTATTGTAGTACAGTTTAAAAAACAAAAAAAGGTAAAAAAAAATTGGAGCTATTTCCTTTGTTGTGAGCGAAACTCCTTTAGATAAACTGTATAAACATTTTTTTTAAATAAAAATAAAAAGGCTTGTATTGCGAAATTTTCGTGCAAACGATTTGGTCTAAACGCAGGCGGCCATTAGAAAAGAGACGGCACAATAATTGGGTGAAATAATTTGACTTTCAGCACCTCCACCAATGAAGAATCACCGATTTAACGGTTTGATTTCAGTCTAGGAAACCAGAGCAAAAGGGTGTTTTCCTGGTGATCTCGGACGTGTTTCTTACAAAAAGAAAGGTGCCCCTTTAAATCATTAATCATTTTATTTTAAAACGCTCACACCTATCATTCTCTCCCCGCTTTCACTCACACGGCTGAATGGGCTCGTCGCGCGCGCCGCAGTTGACGACATCAAAACGTGTGCACGCCATCACGGTGACGTCAAAGAGAAGCGGGTAGCGGCACTCGCTCTGTTTCGCGCGGAGGTTGGTGTGCCACGTGGTCTGCGAGCAGTTAAAATGGCGGGCACAGTGGTAAGGATCCGGAAACATGGCGGCTGGATACATGTCGCAAAATGTTGCCACTGAACCTACAGAGAAACGAAACAAACAACATTGAAGACATGCATCAGCATAGGGGAGGGGGCGGGCAAGAGTCATAGCTGGCAAATAGATACAGGCAAACCTCCAGTGTTGACGAGATCCTGACATCACTGGAATGGCCAACCCTAGAGGAACGAAGAAAGAACAAAAGGCTAGAGATGCTTTTCAAGTTCCAGACAGGCCTCGCTGTGGATCAACTCTGCCTACCTGCCAGCACCATCAGGTACAAGGAAAGCCACCAGGAAAACAAACTCAAAAGTGTACGATGTTCCATCCTGCCGTACGCTATACAGGCAGAAGTCCTTTTTCACTCGGACAATTCTTGATTGGAACATGCTCCCCCAGGACACTGTGGAACTGAGACCTTCGATCTGTTCAGGTCCAGGCTTGGCTCCCCAAACTGATTTCCAAACCTTCACGCCCCCGCCCCCCTCCTCTCAATCCCCCTGTACCCCCCCTACCCTCCCCTTGCTGCCCCCTCTGTGTTGCTTTTCCTCTTCTGGTCTGGCGACTGTGGGCCTGGCCCAGCGTTAGGCTAGGTTGGGGCTGGACTAGGTCCCCAGCTTGCTGGGGGCTGAAAAGCTTTGTGCCTGTCCGGCAGCTCCACTAATGCTGAGCGTATCAGACTAGGAACACTGACCCTACCCCCCCCCCCCCCTCCCCTTCTCACGCGCACATAGCCCCCCACATACCCCCTTTTTTGTTTCTTTTTTATTCATTTTAAAAAGTATACTTTATTATTTTTTTTATTTACTTCTATTATCTATCTATTATTTGTTCCTTTCGTTCTGCTGTGTCTCGGCGCTGCGTGGTGACCTCCGTTTTTTCATATTTTTTTTTCATTATATCAGCAAATATCTTCAACCTGATGAAGTTGGCTGATTGACCTGAAGAAGAAGAAGAACTGGTTATAGTAGGCCTACAAAGTACAAGTCTTACTTTCACTGAAACTTTCTGTCATCTACTATCTTTCTGCCCTTTCCCGTCCATTCTCCTGCCCTTTTCTTCACGAAACACTTTCAAAAAATTTCCTCCAGCCGAAGTCGGACTTGCTGGGCCTAACTATTTCTTAGTTAGGCGCATAACGGCAGCATGACGCATCTGCGCTCATAATTGGCCAGGAAACTGTGGTGAGCGATCGAAGAAGAAGAAAAAGAAGATCAACCATGAGTCCCACAACAAAGAAAGTCGGCTGTGGCCCTACTTATCAACGTCTATGCTTATGTTTTGTTATGATGTAATGAGTCTTTAGAACGACCTTGCCTGACAAGGGCATGTGGCTGGCTGGCAATTATGCACAGCTGGGCTGATTAACGACTGATTTATTATATGCACCTGCCGAGCTGACAGGATTGTCTCTCCATTTTCTCGTACTTTAAATGTTGCCACTCTAAGGGCAGCATGTGAGGCATATGATGTATTTAATACACTCAACCCAACTCAAATCAACTTTCATTTTGTCCTCATAAAAACAAGGATAATTTTCCTGCGGACACGTCAAATATACACACAAGAAACCAAACAATTTATAAAAGAACAAAATAAATTGTAATTACATGCTTTAAAAGTTCCTTTCACACTTCACACGCCCCGCTCACTTTAACAACTGCACGCCGCTTGCACGCTCACTTTCATACAACCCTCCACCCTTCCCACCAACATCCCACCGCATCACAGGGCTTTGGCAATGCAACATTATAGACCCTATTTAAACAATCAAACCAAAACATATCTCTCTCTCTCTCTCTCTCTCTCCTCTCTCTCTCTCTATCTCTCTCTCTCTCTGACTCTCTCTCCCCCTCTCCCCCTTCTCCTGTCCCTCCCTCCTCCCTCCCCTCTCCTCTTCTCTCTCCATCCCCTCCCCCCGTCTCTCCCTCACCCTCTTCCACCATCTACCCCCTTTCTCCAAACCCACCTTTCTCTTCCGCAATAATACAATGAACTAAAATGAATAAAAAAAATTATACGTACACATGCCTAATAAAAGATAACATAATGAAAAACTAGTTAGACTAAAAGCAATCACAGTCATCAATATATTTATCAGCATAAAAACAGCAGAAAAGCTAAATACAAACTGAATTAAATACAAAAATATAAGAAAATAATTATGTATAAAATCATTAACCACTTTTCCCCCTGCACACTGAAGTCACCCCCACCACCACCCTACCCCCTTCAGCACACACGCGCCGCGCGCGTGCGCGGGCGCACACGCGCACACACAACACCACACACGCACGCACACCGCACACGCAACACACGCCACACGCACGCACACCGCACACACACACACACACACACACACACACATTAAAATTGAGCCTATGACTAATATAAGATGAAAATGATTTTAAAATAAATAAGTAAAATACAAAAGCATATCCACACAGATCAATATATAAGTGCATACATAAGAAAGATTTTAAACTGAAACAATATATTAAAAAAAAGTTTTAAATTGTCAACTAGGCCTAGCCTACCATCATCAGATTCTGGCTTCTGTCACTCGTTTGCTCAAAAATGTCAAAGTTTAGAGTGTATCAAAAACCGTGTCACCTAAATGCGTGTGCTCCAGACAATTGTGTATTAACTGTTGGTTTATTTTTCTTGATAAAGTCATGTTCACGAGTTCTTCCTGAAAGCGTAAGACACGAAGATCGTGCATAATTAAAGTGAAACAAATCGTCTTCCAAAGGTCGCACAAAAGTTTTGTTACCTCGCCCAGGAGACTGTATATTTGTTTGTATGTCTGTTTGTGAGAAGAAGAAAAACACCTCAACAGGGTTGGACAAAATTAAGTGATATTGAAAGCTGCATTTCGCTACCATGCCTGTGAATTCCGGAGTTAGTCTATAAAATGTAATCCATATTGTCAATCACCAACAATAAATCTCAACACGTGTTTTCATCTATCATTTTTTCTTGTTTTTATTAAGATTGCTGTAAAGGGCCAGAAGTAAATATTCATGTAAATTTGTGGACACTTTAACATCATCGTTATCATCATTATCTTTTTCATCATCGCCATCATCATTATCTTCTTTATTGTCATCGCTATCATTCTTACCTTCCTCCTCCTCCTCCATTTTCATCTTCCTTCTCCTACATCCTCCTCCCGATATTTTCGTTGATACCATAATGTACCGACAAAGTAGCCAATAATTAAAACAAACAAAACAAACAAATATACTTACTGACTGACAAACTGGGCATCTTAATAACTAGCCGACAGGGGAAACGGGGTAAAAGCGCAGGGCGGGTAAGAAGCCCCCCCCCCCCCAAAACCAATATCTCATGAAATGAAGCAAATTTCAGTATCATTTGCCCATGAGACGAGCGTTAATGTTAGCATTAGTCTCATGGCAATTTGACTGAAATTTCTTTATTTCATGAGATAACTTGGGGTGGGCTTCTTACCCGCCCCATGCGATTTTACCCCGTCTTCCCCTAACTAAATAAGCAACTAACTCATTCATTATTAACATTTTGGCAGAAATAAGAAAACAAACTTTTTTTCAATC
>CM065681.1:20657559-20660059 GCA_017654935.2 Phymorhynchus buccinoides | reverse complement strand
AATATGACTGTACCATATGTACAGAGTTTATATCTTAAGACTTGACAATGTGAAATAATAGGGGCCTATGGTAGCGTCGACCCTAATAGCTACATTTTTGCATTGTTTATCGTCCTCTCGGTCCATACATTTTTGCATTGTCTGACAGGCGACTTTTTTAGCACCATGGAAGATGTTTCAAGGAAATAATCACAACTAATGTGTGTGTGTGTGTGTGTGTGTGTGTGCGTGTGCGTGTGCGTGTGTGTGTGTGTGCGCGTGCGCGTGCGTGTGCGTGTGTGTGTGTGTGTGTGTGTGTGTGTGTGTGTGTGTGAGAGAGAGAGAGAGAGAGAGAGAGAGAGAGAGAGAGAGAGAGAGAGAGAGAGAGAGAGAGAGAGAGAGAGAGAGAGAGAGAGATAAGGTGTGTGTATGGGCAGTTGGGGGGGGGGGTGGGGGTGGAGGCGTGAGGTACACATGAAAGAATAGGAAGTCAGAGCAGGAAGCGCACTGGTCAGAGCCCAGGGAATGGTATCGGGAAAGAGAAGACAGGGAAGAGGGCAGAACGAAGTGTTGAGGGACAGAGCGAAAGGGGGGAGGGGGTTGCGCTTGCCCTCAGATTGTCTGGGACAGGTCTCGTGGCGCGACGTGAGACTACGGACATGGCGAGACCGAGGTAGCTTCGCTTGGTGTGACAGGCGAATATTACCGGTAACAAAAGGAAGGACAACACTACAAGCTGACAAAAAGAGAAAAAATAGCTCGGCTTTGTTTTACCAGTCTTTTGTTGTTAACCACCAGAACACTCGTGCAAAATGAAATTCATCACTACATGCCACTGAAGAGGTTTCGGTACAATTGAAAAGGAGATCAACTTTAGAAAACCCCCAGTTCTTCTGAATGGAAATAATGATTGTGTATTGAAAGTTGTGCTTTTTGATATGTTGGGTAAGCATAACGTTATAGTTGAAAGGTTTGTTGTTGTTGTTAAAACAGGAAATGAAGTTACCAAATACGAAAATATGACAAGAAAGAGTAAAAAAAATAAAATCTGTCTATTGGTGTTGACAAATAATTGTGAAAAAGTGTAGCCTACATAGAAAGTGATTACTACGTAAGCTCATATTAACCATATTGGTTTTATTGCTTTTAAAAAATCTAATTCAAGTAAATTGTTTTATAGCTGTATAGAATTAGGTTAGGGGCAGTTGAAAACAAATGCAAAGACAATGTACAGATTTTGCTGACAACACAGATATGAAAAGTCACAATCAGGCCTCGTTATGGTGATCGAAAAGCACGAAGTATGTAAAACTACGAACAAAAACAATAGAAAACTATTTTAAAGATATATATTTAGCGCATTGTTTCAGCCATGTATGCACACTTTACAAAATCTTTCAGATACATGTAAGCTCAAGAAGTGTAAGCTTACTTTTTGCATCAGCTTAGAAACGAACTTGAAGTCCTTTACGAGGTAATGATTATTTATGTAACTGATTCACTACGACATGGTCGTTTTCAAGTGGAATAGTCCGAAATTCTAAGGCGACCATACTATTTTGAAAAAGACTGCACCCTCTCGGTTTGAAAATTTAGGATAAAGAATATGATCCATATTATTGAAACTATATTGATCAGCTTCAAATTTTCTATGAAACAAGACCAATAAATAAAAACAAGGTAGAAGCTTTACGCTAAGACATTGAATCAATGACGGTGAGAGCTGTTTAGAAATTGTGAATGCGGCATTAAATTAAAGAAAATATGTATCATTTCAAACAGTTTCCAGACCAACACGAAAATATTGAAAGCAGTTTGTCCCCATCATTACGAAGGACTTGTCCTTTTATTTTTAAACATGGATTTTTGTGCGGTTTGTTGCAAATCGGAACTCAACATGAAGCTTTCTTCAAATCGCGTGGAAACTGTATTCGCCATCATCCCTTCCTGTCTCACATGTGGTGGGATCGTATCAAAGAACGTTGTTGTCCTAGGGGGCGCCAGAAGGGACATAATTCACTGGAGGAGCTCTTTGGTGTCAAAAAACCTGAATGGTGCTGTATACGGGTCACTGCATATTAACTTCTGAGTCACAGGAAGACTATTTCGCTGCAACACCCTCTGTCTTTTGAGCATTGCGGTCTTGTGTCATTGCGTATTCTGCCTCGTATGATTCATATCACGAGCAAAACAAAGGCCTCAGTTGGGTTGATTTGTCTTTTATAGATCGCGATAAAAACATTTTAGGTATTGGAAACTAGTTTGCAAATCCTAAGCGAACTTTGACGACTCACGAGTTTTTTCCCTTTCATAAGCATGAGTTGTATAGCACCTTGGCTGATAAAAATGGTTTGAGATGAGCCAACAAATTTGCTGTTTCGGCAGTCAGTGTGCAAGTTACTAGTCTCCAAAACAATTAGCTAAAATCATTGCAGATGTTAGGTGAAACAAAAGACTATACATCACAACTGCTTATTACTTTTTTCTGCAGCAAAATTCATTGATAGAATTGCTTCCTGCT
>CM065681.1:20640059-20645059 GCA_017654935.2 Phymorhynchus buccinoides | reverse complement strand
CTTAAAAGGAGATTACGGTCGATTGTGTGGAATGCTTTGGCAAAATCGACAAAGACTGCCCCTGTAATTAGATCATTGTTTATATTTGAATGCCATTGCTCTATAAGGTTTGAAAGTGCAGTGTGACATGAATGATCTTTTCTGAATCCGCTTTGATTTGGATGAAGTAAATTATTTCGATCAACATGCGATTGAATTGAATTTTTTAGATGTTTTTCTAATGGTTTAGATAAGACAGATAGAATTGATATTGGTCTATAGTTGGAAGAATTATTTGGGTCACCAGACTTAAGAGAGAGAGAGAGAGAGAGAGAGAGAGAGAGAGAGAGAGAGAGAGAGAGAGAGAGAGAGAGAGAGAGAGAGAGAGAGAACATAGGGGCAGAGATATAGAGAGACAGAGGCAGAGACAGACAGTCTGAGAGGAAAACATTTCATTTTCAAAGCCACAGAAGATTATTCATCGATTGCGCAAACATCAACCGATTTTGCGCACACGATGGATCGACAGATCGCGCAGCAATATCATTCGATATTCTGTCTTGATCGTCCGCGCAGAACAGTAGTGCGCCTTTAAAGGAAGAAGAGTCCTCTGGTTTGATTTGTTTTATCCCTTCATCTCAGTTCAGTAGTTTAATTTAACGTCTTTTCACCAATGGTGATATTAGACCCCACCAATAAAAGTAAAACGTGTTGATAAATAACAAAACTATTGCATAAAATACAACAATTTCTAATAACAAAGCTCACACAAAAATCATAGCAATTTGGCAATCTCAGAATTTGCTATAGCAGTAGCAATATCAAAGATGAAAGGGCTAGATAATATTTTACTGTCATTGTAATGTTAAAATTGGGCATTCTTTTAACAAATGATGTACTGATATAGGATTACCACAATTACAGGAAACATTATAAGAGTATTTAGTGTTCCATGCTTTTAACTTTACTTTTAGTCATATTGGATATATAACGAGGGCAGTTCAGTAAATGCAATAACTTCCCCCCACTATTTCTATCGTGAACAGACTTTTCCAAAATCAACAAAAATTCAACCGAAGACATCTTTAGGATATGATTAAGATCAGTATCAGAATGATGTTTAGCTCCAAGCTTAGCAAGACTATCTGCTGTTTCATTCCATTTCAACCCACAATGAGAAGGGACCCAACAAAAATCTACATTCACTCTCTTCATCATCATAAAATGTATATGATGACGTATATAAAAAAGCAAATCTCCTCGTGTTTTACTATCCCAATGCTGCAACGATTGTAAGACAGATTTGGAATCAACACAAATAAGAATGTTGTAAAAGTACATGGGGGTATCACAAATATAAGTTAAAGCCATCAATATTGCAATAATTCTGCTGTGAATATAGAAAGCCCTTTACCAATATGAAAATACTTTTGTATTTTAAGGCTAGGAATAACAAAACCAGAACCACATCCAATATTATCCACAACTGAGCCATCAGTATAAATTTTAAGATGGTTACTATGACAAGTGTTAAGATGTTCCCTAACTTCATTCACTAAAACGTTTACATTTTCACTTTTCTTAACATTTGTGTATTCATAATCAAAATGTCCGAACATGTGCTCCCAAGGAGGCATCCTAGGTAACATGGGAACTTATGGGACTGACATTAGATACATGTTACAATCTGACATAAGTTTAGAGGTATAATTTCTTATTGGTTGTAAATATGAAATACCTTTAGCCCTTTTGGGAACATCTTTATTGGAGTCTATTAATAATTCACTAGTTACTGAATTTTTGACTGATAAACTTCGAACCACATATTTAGAAACATCTAAGAGATGTTGCTCTCAATTGGTAACATATCTGCAACTTGATAGCTTTTAATGGTATTTGCATGAACTGGCACCCCTAAAGTCAATTTAACAGATTTACTATTTATACTTTGAAGCTTTTAAAAAGATAATTAGGAACAGAATAATACACTTCTTGTCCATACCTTAACTTAGATCGAACTAAGGAAACAGACAAATGTAATAATGTTTTTGAATCCTAACCCCAAGGCTGACGGTGAACTAATTTCAGGAAATGTAACCTTTTTCTCTTGCCTTATTTAGTAAATATTCGATGTGCTTTTTCCAACTGAACTTGGGTGTCAAAAAGACTCCTAACCATTTAACACACTGTTGATATTTAAAAACTTTTCCTTCTAGTTTTAAAATAGGAAGAGCAGAATGATTTTTTTCGTTGTTAAATAACATTAAGCACGTTTTTTCTCCTGATAATTCTAGACCATTTTCCTTTATGTAATCAGATAAACTGTCTAATTCATATTGATATATCTTCTGCACATGATTGATTGTTCTTTTATTTGAATGTTTTCTTAAACTAGTATTTATCCATATAGCAATGTCATCAGCATATTGTACTAAATGTGTGTTCTTGGGCAATGATTTTGGAAGATCATAAATACAAATTAAGAATAAGATCGGTGCAATTTTTGAACCTTGTGGTATACCCATATCAACATGTCTGAAGGACCAATAAGCATTACCAATTTTAGTGCACATCTGTCTGTCCTTCAAAAAAGTTTTAATATACATGTATAATTTACCACTGATTCCAATCTCTTAATTTATAAAGTAATCTGGCATGCCACACGCTGTCATACTTATGCTTTTTTGTCACATACACATACACATTTCTGTCTGTCTTGGTTGCTGTGTGTCTGTCGGATGAGATTATTATGAACAAAACTGATTCTTTTTTATTTTGAGGTAGTTAATATCGGGCATTTGCGCGTATTGCAGTATCTCCAGGATCGATCCACTATTATGTGTACATTTATAAATGTCCCATATGTACCTGTACCAGGTCGGAGGACGTTAAACACATCTTCTTCTTCTCTTTCAGGAAGTTCCTGAGTTGGCTCCTCTGTACCACATTTCCTGCACTGAGCTAGGCGATTAGGAGCTTTGATAGTAGTTGTTTGCCTTTTCAGGGATGGTAGAGTTCTCTACCTTTGTTTATTGATTTGATTACGGAAATGGAAAGTGGAGATTACCATTCGACCTCTGCTGATGTTGCCAGACAGATGTTTATGATATCAAGTGGAAACTAAACGTTTTGTGCTCTAACTTGTTGCGCGTTATGAATGTAAAAAGCCATACATTTCTCTAAAAGTCTGGTTAAAAATACATTTTCTCCACAGCGTTTTTAGATGAAACGCTACTTAATTGTTCATAAGCAAATCTCACGCTCAAGAACTATGCTGACAAGGAAGGAAGAAGATAAATGAATAAAAGGTGGAGGACATAACCTGTTAGCTTACTCCGGGGCAGTAGTGAATCATGTGTTATAAAAAGTAATTAAAAAAAAGCGCGAAGGGGGAGAGAATGTGTGTGTGTGTGTGTGTGTGTGTGTGTGTGTGTGATAAATGGCTGTTGTTTGTTTTTACTTTGAGAGAGAGAGAGAGAGAGAGAGAGAGAGAGAGAGAGAGAGAGAGAGAGAGAGAGAGAAAACTTAAACTTTATTTTCCAAGGATATAGATTTTAGGCAACGCCTATTCTTTCAATCTGCCCTTGAGGGACTGACATAGACACAAAGAAAGAGAGAGAGAGAGAGAGAGAGGGGAGAGAGAGAGAGAGAGAGAGAGAGAGAGAGAGAGAGAGAGAGAGAGAGAGAGAGAGAGAGAGAGAGATTAAGATTAAAATTATAGCCCCGTCGACAACAAAGGCCATGTCAGGGCTGTCACCACGTTAAATCTTACACGTATTAAAAAGGGATAAAAACAAATTCAAAGTTTTTTTTTTAAAATACTTTTGCTAAAAAACAGCATCAATCACAAACTTAGCAAGTAAAAAACATGACACGTCTAGAATTAAAAACATCACAGTAGCTTACATCAAATGAAGAGAGAGAGAGAGAGAGAGAGAGAGAGAGAGAGAGAGAGAGAGAGAGAGAGAGAGAGAGAGAGAGAGAGAGAGAGAGAGAATACGAGGACGAAACGAATGTTTTATTGAGGGTAAAAAGGAGTGAGGAGGGGAGCAACACGAGGCCAGAGGTGAGAGAAGTAGATAAGTTAGGGGATGAAATAAGTAAGGTCAAAATGTGTTAAAGCTTAGGTAATCCAGGTAATCCTGTGTGGGGCGTGTAAATTGAGTGGGGAAACCGTCTTAGACATGTCAGAATAAAACACGGGTAGTACTCTAGTAGTATGTACATTAGGCTAAACAGGAGAGAGATTTATAAGAATCTAGTTTGGCATTAGGGAGTTTAGTCTAAGCATTACATACTATTACCCGCTTGTTGACTGTCTAAGACGCACTCTATGATTACACAGTTTACCACCTGGATTTTTATCTGTCCTTGCGGGGCATTTAATTTGTTTTGGAATTGTATGTAGTTGAACGCTGTTGTTGTTGTTGTTGTTTTGTTGGGTAGTTGTTGGCTTTGCTGTGAGGGTGATGGTAGTGGAGTTGCTGGTGACAATGGAATTTAGGAGGTTATTGTGAGTGCACGCGCAAAACTGCTCACAAATAGCAAATGTATAATTTGTGACATGGTGTAAACAATGCAAACAAACATAAGAAAGAACAACAAAGTTAAAAGCAACAAACTACACAATGTTCTCTTGTCAATACAAAGTCACCTGCCCCCAGATTGAAAAAATACAAAAAAGCTCACAAAAAAAATGAAGTCATTTATATAAAAAAGAGAGCGACACAGTCAAAAATGTTGTTTGCTAGTATCAGAGATTTCGCGAGTGTTTCAGCCTTTTGTGAGTACAGTAAACTTCTCACTCGCAGTTGTTAGAAACACGTGTCTGCGTCATATCGTGAACAAAGTGCCGGAGCAGAGCGGGCCGGGCAGGTTTCCATTTGTAACCCTCTTGACAACCCACTGCCCTAGCCCCGTCTTCTTGACCTCTCCGCGGCCTCAGGAGTCTACAAGATGGAAGTTGAAATGCTGAAGATTTTTTTAAAACTTTACGCAATGGTGTGGGATTATGCGTGGGT
>CM065681.1:20627559-20632559 GCA_017654935.2 Phymorhynchus buccinoides | reverse complement strand
AGAAAAAGCTTCAACCACAATGGGATTGGCCTCCACCCACCCCATCCAAAATGGCTTCTCTCTCCGGCATCTCTGCTAAGGAGGAATCGCCGTTTTGACGGTTTGATTTCTAGGAAACCAGAACAAAGTGAGTGCTCCGATCCTTGAAAAGGCTGTCTTTCTGGTGATCTCGACGTGCTCCTTGCAAAAACTCATCCGTCAGGGTTCACATTTAAGGCTACACCATCAAGAGATAGTGGAACGCCTCTTAGTTCCAGAGGTTTACTGATTAACAAAAGACAATGAAATAAACGAATTCTCATCGCTAATCTTGAAAATCAGTTAACATCCGCCTCTCACTCTCGCTTTACTGACAGCCCACACGTGAGGTCAATGTGACCAATTATGATAGCCATTTGGGCAAACCCCCCGCTACTGTTTTTGTAACTTCTGCGTGAAATACAACCTGCACATTTTTCTTGCAGTTCACTGAACTCAAGAAACAGAAGCCGCAAATGTTTCTGGATGTGAATGTCCCGTCCACTCGTAAAGAACATCTGTAAAGTCCGTGGACGAGCCAGGTTAAAGAGATAGATAGATAGATAGATAGATAGATAGAGAGAGAGAGAGAGAGAGAGAGAGAGAGAGAGAGGAGTAGAGAGAGAGATGGGAGGAGAGAGAGAGAGAGAGAGAGAGAGAGAGAGAGAGAGAGAGAGAGATTGCGAGAGAGAGAGAGAGAGAGAGAGAGAGAGAGAGAGAGGGGGAGAGAGAGAGAGAGAGGATTGATGGAGAGAGAGAGAGAGAGAGAGAAGAGAGAGAGAGAAAGGAAGAGAGAGAGAGAGAACAAATAAGAGAGAGAGAGAGAGAGAGAGAGAGAGAGAGAGAGAGAGAGAGAGAGAGAGAGAGAGAGAGAGAGAGACGATGGAGAGAGAGAGAGAGAGAGAGAGAGAGAACAAATAATGAAGAGTGTTTAATTTTCAAGGTTAAAATTAATGCGTGCTCTTTAGACAGGCTTAAGGCTCAACATCTGAATTATTAACAAGGAAAAGGTAATTATATTGTACAAAAGTGATATGTTTATGATGTCCGTTTAATGACGCCACGTCTACACTCTCGTCTGATAAGCACTTTCATCCACTAGAGAAGATTTCTACATTTTCAATGCTAAGTAAAAAATAATTCATTTTATAGAACGTAATTTATTATAGCATAAATCACGAATTTTATCGATTTAACAGCATCACAATTCCAATTTCCTGAATTATTTTGTGTACGAGTGTTAATTCAAAGATGTGATATTTGAATGTAAGGTCTCTGGTTAAATATATATATTTTTTTATTTTTAATGAAATCATTAAGACTTTTTCACAAGGCCTACTTTACTGATAGGACAATATTCTCTCTGGGAAAGACATTAACAAGCAGGTGTAGAGTGGCACAGTGGTAACGCGTTCACTTCGTGTCAAGTA
The DNA here is from genome assembly GCA_017654935.2 of Phymorhynchus buccinoides. Lineage (NCBI taxonomy): Eukaryota > Metazoa > Mollusca > Gastropoda > Neogastropoda > Raphitomidae > Phymorhynchus > Phymorhynchus buccinoides. Next base: position 20,631,111 of record CM065681.1, on the reverse strand, counting down.
AACCCGAGTTCGAACCTCGGTACAGGGAATTTTTCCTCTCACTTTGCACTAGGCCTTACGGTCTGAATGTGGAGTCTTTCGGATGAGACGATAAACCGAGGTCCCGTGTGCCCATGCACTTAGCACACGTCAAACCCAGTGGCAACGAAAAAAATGTCATTTGGTCAAAATCTACCCCCGCCCGCGCCTCTGGCTGCGACGCGCTCTCCAGGTGGGAGCAACCCGAATTTCACAGAGATGCCTCTGTGACTATAAAGTACCTAATACCTAATTAAAAAGAAAAGAAAGTAATATGCAGTGCTAAAAACACCCCCAAACCTGAAGAAACAGGCAGACAGACATATTGAGAGAAGAATAGACAGACAGACATACAGAGACAGATGTATAGACAGACACTCAGAAACAGACAACGAGCTTAGAGGCAAAACAAGTAAAACAGAAAGATAGCCTAAAAGAAGATATTCTAAAAGTTATGTAGGGGAAGACGGGGTAAAAAGCGCATGGGCGGGTAAGAAGCCCACCCCAATTATCTCATGAAATGAAGCAAATTTCAGTCTCATTTTGCCCATGAGACGAGCGTTAATGTCTATCATTCGTCTCATGGGCAAATTTGACTGAAATTGGGCTTCTTACCCGCCCATGCGCTTTTTACCCCGTCTTCCCCTAATAAGATGGCAACTCCGCATAACAGGAGGAATATTCATTCGCAAGAGCGGACGCTTTGAGCGCTTCGGGAAATTGGGTGAAAAAAAAAGTATAAGAAAAGCAAGGAAATTTGCCGAAAAGTTTGCGAGCACTCTCACTCCTTCTCCAAAGCATGCGCACCCAAAACTATCACGTGACTCTCTTGTGACAACCTACCCGGATGTAACGTGATATGGTTAGAATTTTGTTTAACCAATCAGACAAGAGCTTGTGATTTTTGGGGTCAAAGTTTTGTACATTTATTTCTTATACCTCATTTTTTTTTCTTCAGAAACGTCCTGCACACTTATGGTGCTCTCTTGTGAAACTTATCCCAGTTCAACACAACGAGGAAAATAGAAGCAAGATTCAATACTGAGGCGGTGTTTATTAAAAAGATGTGCTCTGACAGAAGAGTTAAAACAAAAATCTCTTGGCCAACCACAAACATCAACACTAAATGTGCTCGGCTTGAAAACAGAGTAAGGCTATACACGCGGTAGAAACGCGTTCGTTTATATAAAATATTCAGATTTGCTGGGAATGCGTGTTTATGGCTTGCCATTTGGGAAAATTAACATAATGGCATCGTTGGCATGTCAGGGCATGGGGCACCATTCTGCCAAGCTTCATTGTATTTGATCCAGCAGTTTTGCTGTCATACTTTCTGTGCACATAGACTGAGACAGATAAACAAAACGTTGCCATCCCCTTGTAGAAACAAAACCAAGCAAAACATGGGTGTCCAGCCCTTCATTTTATGAAGTTCTACTAAAGCTTAAGTGGGAAACTAAACGGTGTTACTTTCTAAATTAAGCAAACCGGTTTACTTAATTTAGAAAGTAACAACGTTTAGTTTCCCACTGAAGCTTTAGTAGAACTTCATAAAATTAAGCACAAAAAACTCAGAAAGGGATCCCACTGAATGACCTTTTGCCCAGGGAAAGGCCTCGTGACTTGTGATAAACAGAAGAGGCGTGGTAGACAAGTGTTAAGAGCATGGCATCAATTACACCGAATTGCCGTATTTTATCTGCTGCGTACACACACTGTGGTATGCGGAGATTTAGGCCGGGTTCACATTGGACGCGTAAGTTCCGTACGCCGGAAAACCCTAAATAAGTGGAAGAAAGAAGGATAAAAGTTTACGCATATAGAGGAAATTCGGACACGTGCGCGAATCTTTTCCCTTCTTTGTTTCACTTATTTATGGATTGCGCACGGGTTTCCGCATGGAATGTCCGCTTATGTGTGTACACGGCCTAATTCCTGAATGAAATGCAGTCTGTTTACATTCATTTGCAGTATAAACAAACAGGGACAGTTTTGTGAATATAAACATTTAGCATATTCATGAAGGTATTAGAGGATTTGAATATAAATGAGTAAAAGAAAATGTCATAAAGATAAGAAAGGAGTGTTTAGTTAAATGCTCTCTCTCTCTCTCTCTCTCTCTCTCTCTCTCTCTCTCTCTCTCTCTCTCTCTCTCTCTCTCTCTCTCTCTCTCTCTCTCTCTCTCTCTCTCTCTCTCTCTCTCTCTCTCTCTCTCTCTCTCTCTCTCTCTCTCTCTCTCTCTCTCTCTCTCTCTCTCTCTCTCTCTCTGTGTTTTGTGCGCACGCATGTGTGCATATGAGAAGAGAGAGAGGGAAGGAGGGAGGTTGAGTGATGTGATGAATGAAATTAATGCATTGAATCACACACACAAATACACACACACACACACACACACACACACACACACACACACACGCGCCGCGCGCGCGCGCGCGCGCGCGCGCACACACGCACACACACACACACTCACATACACACACATACACACACTCACACACACACATACACACACACACACACACACACACACACACACACACACACATATATACACACTCACACACACACACACACACACACACACACACACACACACACACACACACACACACACACACACACACACACACACACACACACACATTTTATTATTTTATGTAATTTATTTGCTCGTTTTTAACCCTCATTTATGTAATAATAATAAAGAAGACTGAGTTTTGATAGTGACTTTAAAATTTAAAATTTCAACCCACATCATTTTTTTAAATTGCTGACAGCATTAGAATAAATTGCGAATGGACCAAAACAAAGTCTTAAAAATCACTAGCAACCAGCAAGGTCATGGTTATCGACAGGGACCTTCCTTTTGCTCTTGCCTACCCCTCTACCAAATTTGATTAAAATCCGTCCAGTAGTTTTTGAGAAAATCTATATGCATACATACATACAGACATACAGACAGACATACAGACAGACAGACAGACAGACCCAAAACAATATCCATCGCAGACTCTGTCTGGCCGGATAATGAGTCTTGCCAATAGGAATTGCTCGGAAATAATGAAGGGGAGTAATTTCATGGTGTGTAGGAGTTATCTTGCCTAATTCAATCGGTCAAACAGGGGAAGTTACTCTACCATCAGGTAAATCCCCAGCCCTCGCTTCGTGTGTTTGAGGAGACACACAGCATGTAGAACGCAGTGCGTCATTCTAAATTTGATGTAATTTATATTTTCACCTCAGAGTTTGCAAGTTCTATCACTTTGTAGCAATGGCCACCCCTTATTTTTCTACAAAATATTTGCAAGTCGCTGACTGGCATCCTGCGGTTTGAAGCTTCGACGCCATTGTTGCATTGTTGCTATAGTATTTGACCGAGTAACGGAGGTAAACAACTCTAATTTTCACGAAGTGCTCTCCCCTAGTTTTTCTCTCTCCGAAAATCGTCTATTGAAGGTCAGAATACATAATCAACTCTGTTATTAGTTCAAAGACAAACTGTAAGGTGATAAACGTCCACACTCAGCCTCCAAA
>CM065681.1:20565059-20615059 GCA_017654935.2 Phymorhynchus buccinoides | reverse complement strand
TAAAAAAAATGTTATACAGTTTATCTAAAGGAGTTTCGCTCACAACAAAGGAAATAGCTCCAATTTTTTTACCTTTTTTTTAAAAAAAAACTGTACTACAATAAAAATAAAAAAACCCACAATGAGTGATCTCCACACATCCCATCCAAAATGGCTACTCTCTCCGGCATCTCCGCCAAGGAGGAATCGCCGTTTTGACGGTTTAATTTCTAGGAAACCAGAGCAACGTGAGTGTTCCGATCCTTGAAAAGGATGTCTTTATGGTGATCTCGACGTGCTCCTTGCAAAAACTCATCCGTCAGGGTCCACCTTTAAAATATTGATTGCATATAGCAATACATATTACTTTCCCATCCATCCATCCACCCCCACCCCCCACTCCCAGACAAGGTTTACAGTCCATCATTAAAAAAAAAATCATAACCCTCAACGTTGACCCTCGTGACCTCTATACGACCCTCATCATGACCCCTGGTGCTGTGACAACAGGCGACTACATGACGGGTCACTGTCAAGGTCGTGACCAGTGCATCCCGTGTCAGGCCAGTTGCCTGGGGTTGCCGGACGGCTACAACGCCTACCCGGGGTACGTCCTCACCCCCTACCACATGCTGTGCCACAACGGGCGCACTGTGGACATCAGGAACTGTTCCACGGGGCTCGTGTTCGATCCTCAGATGAGGGTCTGCAGCAGAGATATCAGTCAACGTGAGTGTGGTAGATTGCTATGTTGTGTTGGATTGTAGTATTGTGTTGCAGCCTGGCCTGCTGCTCTGTTTTGTATTATATGACATCATATTATTTTATCGTATTGTAGGCCTTCCGTGTCGTAACATATCGTATGCATTGTGTTGTATCGTATTATATTGCATTGCATAGTATATTGTACTTTATTACCTGCATTGCCGCAGTGGATCTTTCCATGTGAAAATCAGACATTTCTAACCCCTACAGCACCTGGTGTAGAGTGACACAGAGGTAACGCGTCCGCCTTGTGTCAAGTAAACCCGAGTTCGAACCTGGGTACAGGGGATTTTTCCTCTCACATTGCACTAGGCCTTACGGTCTGACCGTGGAGTCTTTCGGATGAGACAATAAACCGAGGTCCCGTGTGCCCATACACTTAGCACACGTTAATCCCAGTGGCGACGAAAAAGTCGTCATTCGGTCAAAATTTACCCGCCCTTCCTTCCTCATCAGTCACACAAAAATCGCATGCAAAAAAATAACAACAGTGGGTGGCGCGCCTCTGGCTGCGACGCGCTCTCCAGGTGGGAGCAGCCCGAATTTCACAGAGACGCCTCTGTGACTATAAAGTACCCAATACCTAATACTTAATACATTGCTGTTAGTGCAGCGCCATCCTTTTTCTTCTTGCCATTTTCTTTATGCTGGAAACGTGTATGATTTATAGGAGGGAAAGGTGGAGGGAGAAAAACTTACCATTGGAGAGGGAGAAAGTCTTACCTGTGTTGCTCCTGGAAATAGTTAGTTTGCAAAATGTACATGAATTCGGGTCTGGGAGGTATCCTTTATCTTACTCATACTCAATAAAGCGCTACGTCTGGCTGAGGATGTTTGTTTGTCTGCGTTTCGTCATAGACCCCAAAAGCTTAAATACAGGTAGTGAAGCACATTTTGACTGTTATTCTGGCTATTCTGGGGAGGTGGGCTGGAATGTAAAATGGATCCAGAAGAGAGATATAACAGAAAAGAAGGGAAATAATTGGTACCGGTACAGGTTGTTTTCTTTACAGGGATTTTCTCCCTTGATCTATCTATATGTGCGTGTCGCGCGCGCGCGCGTATGTGTGTGTGTGGATGTGTGTGTGTGTGGAAAAAGAAAGGTAAACAGTGCACAGGTTAGACTACGAGGGGTGGGGTGGGCATAGAAGCAAAAGAGTAGAAGAAGAGAGAAGAGAGAGAGAGAGAGAGAGAGAGAGAGAGAGAGAGAGAGAGAGCACGCACACATTATTCCCAGGCGAAGCCTCGTACAAAATTGTTGCTTAAACTGAGACCCCGTGACGCGCCACGGTTACGTCCCTTGTTTTTTTTTCTGGGTTGCTGTGACCCACATTCGAATTTCCCCATATTCAAATTGAGGCTGCTCTTTAAACTGATGTGTCGCTTTCAATTTGGGGTAATTTATATGGGAGTCAGACTTGGTCAAAACAAGATTTCTTTCCAGTTATAAGAGGGAAAACACGTGAATCCCGTGATTTTGACACGTGATCGGGTGGATCTTTAAATAAAGTAGAACTCAACACTTAGTTTACTGTTTCACTCAATACATTATCTCCTCTTAAATGTATTTTTTATTGGGAATATCGTGCCTGTCTTTCCCCTCATCACCCAGAAACCCTGGACCTGTTCTGCTCGCAAACCCCCAATGGCAAGCTGGCCCACCCTGGGGAGTGCAGCCTGCTGTACGACTGCACCCGTTTATCGGCCAGACCCAACTTCCCCAAGTACCTGTCCGAGTGCAAGTACCCCTATCTGGTGGACCCCACCACCGTGCAGTGCAAGCCCCATGACCAGGTCATCTGCGGGGACCGCAGGGAACCCATTTCTCCGTGTGAGTAGGCTGTGCTGTGTGGGTCAACTTATACAGACAATGTGGCGGTACCATAGCCGATGAGGTTTAACCGAGGCGTGGTTACCGCTACACCTATCTATATTGTTGAAAACTCGGGACTTTACTGGTGTTGCACTGCCTCCGGGCATTGCAGCCAGTATTGTTCCCACCATCTTTGTATTTACAAATGTCCCATATATGTGTCTATGACCGAGAGGACGTAAAACATCATTTTCATCATGTTGTGTGGGTGTTATCCAGGCAGTCGTGTACGATAGGAATTGTTCGGAAATCATTAAGGGGAGTAATTTCATGGTGTGTGGGAGTGATCTTGCCTAATTCAATCGGTCAAACAGGGGGGAGTTACTCTACCTTCAGGTAGATCCCCAGCTCTCGCTTCGTTTGTTTGAGTAGACTTGCATCACTTAGAACACCGTGGGTCATTCTAAAACTGATGTCATTTATATTTTTACGTCACATTTTGCAAGTTCTATCAGTTTGTGGATACTGGCCGCCCCTCATTTTTCTATAAAAAAAAAATGTTTGCAAGTCGCTGACTCGCATCCTGCGGTTTCAAGCTTCGACGCCATGCCGCCATTGTTCATATGGTTTTGACCGAGTAAGTTGAGGTAATCAACTCTAATTGTAATTTTCACGAAGTCCTGTCCCCTAGGGTTTATTTTTCTCCGAAAATCGTCTATTAGGGCATCAAGATAGCAGTGGTGGCAGCTGCTGCTTTGGAGGGTTGGGCTCGGATTTGTTAACAGGGAAGAAACCTTGAGAATATGTAAACACAGTTAATTATGAGGATCTTTACAGGTATAAGCAGGAGTTTTAATGTTCAAATGTCTAATGACGGTTACGACGGTGGTTAAGTGGTGACGGTGATGTCTGTAAGATCCCCCACCCCTTATAAACGTAATAGGCCCAAGGCTTTTGTTACACTAGCTGGGTAGGCCTACTCATTCAATACCTCACGTAACTTAAAGCTCTTCCATGATGTTTGATGATATTGATGATTATAATGAGAGAGGAAGAGAGAGAGAGAGAGAGAGAGAGAGAGAGAGAGAGAGAGAGAGAGAGAGAGAGAGAGAGAGAGAGAGAGAGAGCAAATAAGTATACTGCAGTTGTACCCAAATTCTTGTAGGAGTAATCTTCGGAATGGTCAAGAAGGTTTGACTATAAAATGCGGATTTTAAACATGACCTTCAGGTGACTATCAAGGCTACAAATGCACCACGTCCAACTGTAAGAGCTGCGAGCTGGTCATGCCGAGCTGCTACGGGAGGCTGAACGGCTTTTACCCCGTCATCAACCAGGAAATGACACCAGCCTACATGGAATGCCGGGACCAGCGAGTGGTGGCGCTGTCCTCCTGCCCAGGGGGCTTAATCTTTGACATTGTGGACCGGAAGTGTGTGGACACCATCAGCAAAGGTGTGGGCAATTTGACACATATTTTATACATTGAATTTGTGTTTCATTTATAAGGCCTAGGCTATTTATGCATACTGAAAATTACCTTCTTTAGTAGATAGACGTATAAGAGTGTTCAATTTGAATTAAACAACATGTATTGAACACAAAAATTATACTATTTTGATATGTGTACAAGGAAACCCAAACAAGTGAATCATTTGGTACGTCTTCTATCTTCTTTGTCTTCGCCTTATCGGCTCACTTGTTAAAATTGGGAGTTGAGAAGAACCGTTTTGTGAGAGTATAAACTAAGGCATATCTGCCTTGCTCCATGGTCCAATTTGTAACGCCATTTAGTTTGAGAATATTGTTCTCCTGAAAGAACTGACGAGCCATTTTTTTCATGATTAATGTGGAAATGTTGGATTACGTTTTATCTATATCTTGCATCTACCACATATTTGTAGGCCTATCATTGACTATTATTGGGTGGATATTTCAGTGTCCATGCTAAGGTTCTGCACCAACTTTCTGACGGGCCGTGTGCAAAATCCCAGCAACTGCGCACAGTACTACGACTGCACCAAGAACCTCACGGCGGTACAGGAGTGCAGGTACCCGGATCTATATGACGTCACTACCCAGGAATGCCGCCATTACACGGAAGTGGAATGCAAAGGTCGCCAAGCATTCCTGGATCCTTGTAAGTTCATAAGCAGAATGTTTTAAGCAGTAAGATGATTTAATACTAATTATTGTGGCGGTGCCATAGCCGATGATGTTTAACCGAGGCGTGGTTACTGCTACACCTATCTGTATTGTTAAAAAATCGGGACTTTACTGGTTGTTGCACTGCCTCCGGGCATTGCCTCCAGTATTGTTCCCACCATCTTTGTATCTACAAATGTCCCATATGTGTCTGTTCCAGACCGAGAGGACGTAAAAAACCATTTTTCATTCAGTAAGATGATGTTTTGATGGGGAACTTTGTAGCTTTCCTTTAATTTTAAGGGCTTTCTGTTGGTGACAAGTTTTGTGTGTGTGCGCGTGCGTGTGCGCGCGTGTGTGCGTATCTTGATTGCTCAGGCAACTCGAAGTTTCTTTCTTTTCATACAAGCAAGAACTGTTCTCCCCAGATGGGATGAGGGTTTGTGAAAGCGTTTATGGGTGATAATTATTTTAGCAATAAAAGACGCGGAATCTTTGTGGAGTTGGCAACGTTAGTAGTGAGTTCTAAATTATGTGTCTGTTTGTGAGCAACTGGCTGCAAGTGCTCATCTACTCTTCTAACGCCATGTATTTAAAAAAAAATATTTTCTTGTTTGTCGGTTCATCTCAAGCAATTAGATGGGATGACAAGCTCTGAAAGTAGACAAACACACATTAGGGTACTTAGCAGTGAGTGTCTTTGCATTTGGTGGGAGTGAAGTGTGATGTGCTGGGTGAATGTATTCGCCCATGGTTGCTAGAAGAGTTACAACGGATCGGTGTGCTTTGGTTCATCCTCATCGCTTCATGCATTCACCCAGGCGACAGCTTCACCTTTTGCCCCGTGACACCGTGCCCTTACTGCCCCAAGGCCTTCCCCACGTGCATCGGGCGCAATGGCGTGCTGAGCGGCTTCATCTTCGACAGCTCGCTCTACTACCGCTGCCTGGACAACCGCATGATCCTGGGCCGGTGCCTGCACAGGTTTGACCCCGCCACCAAGAGCTGCCAACACGGCCCCCTGGTCACCACCACGCCCCAGCCACCCCCTACCACCACTACCACCACCACCACTACTACTACTAATATTACTACACCGGCTACTACCACTACTACTACTACACCGGCTACTACTACTACTACTACCACCACTGCCCTCACTACTTCTACTACGACCATTCCTGATACTACGACTACGACCACTCGTAAGATACTTTTTATTCTTTTTCGTTTTTACATTTTACAAGTATAAGACATGCATGATAAATCTCCAACGAAAGAGTTAATGTTGTTACATTCAAATCGTCATCAGGCATTTAAAACCACCACCATTGTCGCTTTGATGGTTCTGTTGTCATAAAGATCAGGGACTTGGGTCAGGTAGAAAGCTGCAGACAAACACTGCATTATCGAACACAACAAAGTTTTACAGTTTATCATTATGCCGTCCTGTTCTGTCTGTGGTGTCGTTCACAGTGTTTAAAGCCTTGTACGTTTACTTTTAAACATTCGGTTTAAACGATATGAGACTACTTATTTCTCTCTTTGTTTAACCCAACTTCTATCGAGGCATACCAGTTTGTTCTGTGTTGCATGCTGTTTAAGTGTAAAACAATTCAAGACTAGAAGGCTATGCCATTCTAGAATAAATGTTGATTTGTTTGTGTACACATTCTCTCCACCACTGTTGTTGTGTACTGTGTGGGTGATGGTCATATAGGCACACCTGGGTCATCCTTTTTTTGTTAGGATAAACCTGATGCTGACTATTTTCTGCTGATGCCGATTTGTTTCTGTTGGATCGATCTTTTTTAATGGCAAACAAATATGTGCCGTTCAATAATGGAAAAAATTGCAAGCATCCAAAAGCCAAAAATTATACAGGCACATACCTGTACCTTTATGAAAAATGTAACGAGTCAGAGAGAGGGGGGGGGGGGGAGGGGGGGGGGGAGGGAGACACAGAGAGAGAGAGGGGGGTGAATTATATTAGAAATGAGAAAGGCATGTACCCTTACGCGAGTACGCGCAGAGAGAAAGAGAGAGAGAGAGAGAGAGAGAGAGAGAGAGAGAGAGAGAGAGAGAGAGAGAGAGAGAGAGAGAGACAGACAGACAGACAGACAGACAGACAGACAGACAGACAGACAGAGAGAGAGAGAGAGAGTGAGAGAGAGAGGCGCGCAAACAATTTGATATTATATTAATTAGAAAATAAAATGGAACAGGAAAAGCTATGGAAGCACAGAGACAGGCATCAGACAGATGCACCCAACTTACCGGGATCATGAAAGGAGGGGGAGGGGGGGGGGGGGTAAAAGGCTGCATAGTTGTACTTTAGACACACCCTCATGTTTACCACTCTCGATCTCAAAGTCTGCTTCTTTCGGTTTCATGGCAATAAGCCTAGGCTGATCCTAACCCTATCTCTTTCCTGAGAATGGCAGAATGTTGCTTCTCAGTGAACATTTTCAATGCAAAAATTTGATCGGGTGTGTTTTTAACTGCAGCTTGTCGGAAAAGGCCTGCCACAAACCCATTCAGAGAACAGCATCATACCAATTCAAACCAATCTGCTAACAGATTTTATTCACAATTTAATCAGCAAGTCCTTCGGGTACGGTAAGCCTATAAAACTATCGAAGGATACATTCAATATCTACTTGAGGGATTATTCAAATACATTTCCATAATGAATTTAACAAGTAAACAAGTAAAACGTTTACTCGCTCGCGCACGCGCGCACGCACGCACGCGCACGCGCACGCACGCACACACACACACACACACCATCACCACTAACAAAAACAGACCCATACATGTGCACAAGCACACACAAGCTCTCTCTCTCTCTCTCTCTCTCTCTCTCTCTCTCTCTCTCTCTCTCTCTCTCTCTCTCTCTCTCTCATGTAAAATATCAAGATTCAAGATTCTTTAATCAGCCAATGCACCGTATTACAAAGGAAATCGTTTGGGTTTTGCACAAGACACAATCCAACAACAACAAAAGCATGCACATCGAATGGACAAATTACATCATCATGTATCAGTCTCTCCCTCAGATTCTCTCTTTCTCTCAGACGCACATCTACACATACATCAACACACACACATACACGTGTGCATACACATTTATACCAATACATGTCCCACCTCCTCACACACGCACGCACACACACACACACACACACACACACACACACACACACACACACACACTCACACACAAGACCGCGAGCATGCAGGCACACCGATTGACACAAGTCTGGGCAAAATAGAATAAAGAATTCCCCTAGGGGGGTGAGCCTACTGAGTATTGATGGCTCTGACAGCAGAGGGGTAAAAGCTGTTCTTCAGGCGGTTAGATTTGCACTTAAAAGAGCAGAACCTTTTACCAGAAGGGAGAGATTGAAACAGATGGTTGGCTGGGTGTGTGCTATCAGATATGATGGATTTAGCTTTGCGTATTATGCGCACACTATGATGTTATCTGGGGATGGCTGTTTGTGACCTATGATTTTTGAGGCTGTCTTGACGACTTGATGGAGTTTCCTTTTATCTTTAGCCGAAGCTGATCCATACCAGACAGACATTGAAAAACTGAGTATGCTTTCGATGACAGATCGATAGAACTGTGTCAAGACTGCTGTACTTATCCTAAATTTCTTGAGCTGTCTTAGAAAATATAGTCTCTGCTGTGCTTTTTTGCAGGATGATGTGATGTTGACTTCCCAGCTTAATGTATTTGAAATATGCGCACCAAGGAATTTAAATGATTCTACTTGCTCAACTACCTGACCTTTAACATGCATTATATCATCATTTCATCTCGTGGCTTTAAACCGTAAACGTCGAAATACACGTTGTTAGTTTTCACTCTTTCCCCATGGCAACACAGAAATACTGCAGTAATGACATTACTTGCCTACCACTGTGTTGCCATGGGGAAAAGTGAAAACCAACAACGTGTATTTCGGTTAATATATACAAACTGTCATTTTTTTCTGAAAGGTATTTATTTAAAGTACTAATTTGCTCTGAGAAGCAAGACTCAAAACAACTTGATTCTTCAAATGTACACGTTCTGATGTGACATATCTAAAACTATTTTAAAGGACACACAGAATCAATAATTGATTGACTTGCTATCTCAAGTACTAATTTGCTCTGAGAAGCAAGACTCAAAACAACTTGATTCTTGAAATGTACACGTTCTGACATGACATATTTCACACGATTTTAAAGGACACACAGAATCAATAATTGATTGACTTGTTATCTCATGCCAGAGTACACTGTTCTGGATATAAATATAGCATGACCTTATTTAGAACGAGTGGAACAAAATGTTTACATACATATATCAAACAGACACGTGCACGTGGTACCATATCCAACCCCAACAGATCCCCCCAACTCTCTTTCCTGACCGTCACAACAAAAACAAAACAAAAAACCGACACCTTAAAGGCCCGCACTTTGCTCAGTAATCTACACACTCATATCAGAATTAGTCTAACTGTAAGCGCTCAATCCAACATCCTATTACAGTTCATTAATTTGAACTGGTGAAGTACTACTTTTGCCCCAGTTTGAACAACGGCAACAAAACACCGTACATTTGGCTGTCCTCACTGAACTGGTTTGTAAAGATCATTTGTCTGACTACGTGCTGACCCCCCTGAAGCCGGAGTATGGCCGCCCATGTGGCTGGGCCCTTTAGAAGCAGCCATACACGTAATCTTCCCACCCAAGGCCATGCGAAATGTTCACATGGCACTGGGTGTGCCCCCAGAGCGTTTAAGCTGGGGAACGAAAACAACAACTCCGTGCAGACGATTTAACGTTTTAATATATCCTTTCCTTGTAGGGCCCTATAATAATGATCCGACATAAAGTTAAAAATAGAACCAAGAAAAATATCTGGTTGGAATCTATTGTAGATTTGTATACCCTTTGCTTAAGATTGAATCCAAACCTGTTTGGTTTAAATAAATTGTTATTCAGATCAACAGGGCACACATACATCAATACATTGTCAACATAAATGAGCAGCAACAAGCTTGAAGCTTATAGTGTGCTCGCTATCTACATGTATATTACATATGACGACTGTTGAAAACAACCATAAATAAACAATGGCATAAGCAATCAAAATACGTTAACAAAGAACAAGTAAGAAAATAATGTCCATGAGCAGTTGGAAACTTGAATAACAAAGTTAGTAATATTTTTACATCAAAGTCATCAAGCTAACTTCAAATATCGAAAATTGAATAATAAAATACTTTAAATATTACAAATCTAATAATCAGTCAAGTTATGTTTAGAAGCAAATCAACAGCAACAACAATAATACACAAACAAACAAATAATAAAAGAGGAAAAAGAATACTAAAAATAGTAATAAGTAAGCAAACAGGAGAATGGGGGAGCACATTGTTTAGCATGTTCTGACTACATAGCTCCACATATTCATACATAGAAGCAGAAGAGTCGGTCGTTGATGATCTTATAAGTAGATTCAAACTTCACATCAAAGATTATTATACCAGTGACGAGCATGTTCACATCAACTAAACCCTCTGTGCCATGCGCGGTCAAATGCTTTCGATATATCAAAATAAACAGCTTGAGTGGTACTTCCTTGATCAAGAGAGTAACACAAATCATTGTAAATAGTTAGCAACTGGTTTGTTGTTGAGTCACCAGGAATGAACCCTGATTGTGAACTAGAAATAACATTATTAGATTTTAGAAATGTGAAAACATATTTATGAACACACCTTTCAAGTATCTTCTCAACACAGCTAAGTAAAGAAATTGGGCGGTAGTTGCTACAATTTTCTTTTGAAGCTTTCTTATGAAGATGATTTACATGTGTTGCTTTCCACATTTGAGGAAACTTAGCTTCTTGCAAGCTTCTATTAAATAGATCAGTCAAATGGGTTAAGATAGTTGGCATAGCTGCAATAAGTAATCTGTTATGTACAAGATCTGGTCCTACCAAAGACACTGAAAAGAAAGACTAACATCCGGTACGTTTTCCCTATATGAGTAGTGAGGACAGAAACACTGGTTATGTCCCTTTTAAACGTGACACATTTAGGTTACATAGCTCTTTTTTTCAAACCTGAGAGAGTTATCTTTTCATGAGTCAGTTATACTTTGGATAGCCGCCATTGTGAATGGTGTAACTACCCCACTAACGATAACTCTATCAGCCCGGCTCGCCGTAACTCTTAAGTAGTCCATCTTACACTTTTAGAGTCTTTGGTCCTACTGCCTTATTTGTATTTGAATTAATAACAACATTTGCTACATCAACAGGAGTGAGTATAATATTGATTAGCTCAATGTTTAAGAAAGTAATATTGGGTGTGTCATCATTATTATTTTCTACAGTGGATTGACTAATAAAGAAATCATTAAACACATTAGCCTTTTCTTTATTTGCATAATAGATAATACCGTTATTTGCTATGGGTGGGATATCGTCTGAGCCAATACCTTTCTATTTCAAGAAGGATTTTACAATTTTCCACCATTCTTTTGTACCAAAATTTGTCTGTGTTACTACTTTATTTTCAAGTTGTGTGAAATAATCATATTGCTGTTGCCTTTCTTTATCTATAACATAATTTCTGAACTGATGAAATTGGTGCCAATCACCTGGTTTATTAGTAAGTGTTGCTATATTATGTAATTCTATTCGTTCGTCTATGAGTTGTCTTATGTCATCTGTCAACCAAGGGACATCACTAGGACGGATAGTAACTGTTTTAACAGGCATGCATTGTTTGGCTTTATCCATAATGATTTCAGAGAAAAGCTCTGCACTTTTTTCTAATGTATTGTTATAAATCACTTCATGCCAATTAACTTCCTGTAATAGGTTACAGAACTTATTGCCATCTAACCTATGGTAATTAAATATTGTTCTCTTAAATGTTTTTTCTCTAGCTATTGTATTTTTAACAACAATACAAGGGACACTGTGATCACTACATATAGCAAGTAGCACATTAGTTGACATAATAAGATCTGGGCTTGGTGTTAAAACCAAGTCTAAACATGAACTTGTTAAATCAGTAATCCATGTTGGTTCATTCACTAGTTGTGTCAGTTTAAAATAATTCAAAATATCTAATAAATGATTTGATGGTGAACTAAGATAATTGGTGTTGAAGTCCCCGAGAATAAGAAATTTAAGGGAAGTGTCATTAGCCTTACGAATACTTTCTTCAATAAGCCTCCAATAGTTAACATTAGAGTTAGGTGGTCTATAAAAGGATCCTACTAACAAGCGAGTTTGGTCTAGCCTTGTCCCTATCCATACTGCTTCTAAACCAGTTATGTGAAGGTCATTACGGGGTTTACAACATAAATTATTTTTTGCATAAATAGCTACACCTCCGTGAGGGTCATTTGGTCTGTCAAGTCTAACTGGTGGATGAAAATTTGCTAAATGAATTGAATTAAACATTGAATAAGACAAAAGTGAATAAAGTCAATGGCTTATTTGGACTACATGACCACATACACACTAGCACATATACATTTACATACTAGTATGCTTACAAACAGTTCGCTAGCATAGACCTCGTACACTCGTGGACACGAGACCAAAACACGTATACATTATTACCCTCACATTACAGTATTGTACTAGAGTGGATATGTAGAACAAAGCAAGCAATCAATGTGTAAATATATGAGTGGTTTGTATAAAATACTACATTAGATTTTCACAAAACTAGTGGGTACTATTACCAAGGCTTGAAAGGACACACCTACAAAGGCAATCTCACATACACTAAATGCAACTATACAAGAAAATGTACAAAAATGTAAAAAATAATTAATATATACCACTAATTACATTGCAACACACAAAGTCGCGTACAGTACCAGGACTGTCTCACTTTCACTGACAAATTTGTGTCAAGTAAAAAGGTACATGTTCAACACACTCTTTCAAGTAGAACTGGATATGACCAATATAATCAGGCAAACAAGACAGTACTGTGGCACCGTAAACCTTACACAAAGAATCGGGAACACCTCCAAACATGTGTATACAATTACAGACTGTAAAAGAAGAAGAATAGCTCTCACAATAATAATAATAATAATGTCAAAAATGCAGATAAAGGTACACTATTGAAAGAACAACAACAACAACTTGTCTGGTTTTCCAAAGAAAAATTATCCCCAGTCAGAAATGCTGCTAATTTATATATCATACACACATGCTGGATGTAGAGAAAATGTAATAGTGTGTCGCAAAAACGTGTTCCCCTCACCATACATTTAGCATACCTCACAGCATGCTCATTTATATTATTCAACAAGTTAAACAAGCATAACAAAATCGCAGATACAAAAGTGATAATCAATCATATATTTCCAGGCAGCCTAAATAAACACACACACACACACACACGCGCGCACGCACGCACGCACGCACGCACGCACGCACGCACGCACGCACGCACGCACGCACGCACGCACGCACACACACACACACGCACACACACACATACATATGCACGCGCACGCACGCACGCACGCGCACGCGCACGCACGCACGCACACGCACACGCACACATATATATATATATATATATATGTGTGTGTGTGTGTGTGTGTGTGTGTGTGTGTGTGTGTATACATATACAGTTGTATATATATATATACACACGCGCGCGCGCGCGCGAGCTTTTGCGTTCGCAAGTTGTGGTTATCTCAAGTTGTGGTGACAGACGGGAAGGCCAAAGATGGATTTCTCAGCAACCTCTCAATGCTTAGCTACTCACACAATGAACACAATGAATAGAGTAAACTTTCGAGATGAATTTCAAGACAAAAATAAACACTTTCGGCCATAAAAGAAACTGGAGTGGAACAATTGAAGCATGAATACATACAGAACTAACACTCTTAAAATCAACATTAAGAGGGGAAAAGGGCACGATGTGTTATCATAACTTTCACACACTGTCAGATTGAAGACAATTAGGGAAACAACCTTTCTACAAGCATCAGTTCAATCGCAAGTTCCCTTCTCTGTCTCTAACACAACACGATTAACGCGATGTTAGTCGTGACGTGACATCACTGGTCATTCAGTTCGTTAAATTTATGCGTGCAAATTGCCATGCAATGAGACGATAATAAAAATTCCTAAAATGATATTAAGGAAAATAGTTCGAAAAACAGCAATAATATAGCAACACTGAGATCCTTATGATCCAACATGAATTCAACGTACAAGGTGTCATCAACCATGGTGCTGCACGAGAAAGCAAAGCATGTTAGAATTTTGCGCAAAATATTGTTCTGCATAATCGAGATGGCAATTCTAGACAAACACACTGAAACCAAGTTGTAGACATTACTGTAATTGACAAAACGCAAACGCAAACAAAACGCCACCCGCACGAGCCTGATATAACAGAGAGAGAGGGAGAGGGGGGGAGAGAGAGAGAGAGA
Organism: Phymorhynchus buccinoides; assembly: GCA_017654935.2. NCBI lineage: Eukaryota > Metazoa > Mollusca > Gastropoda > Neogastropoda > Raphitomidae > Phymorhynchus > Phymorhynchus buccinoides. The sequence goes on along the minus strand of CM065681.1, from coordinate 20,600,865 downwards.
GAGAGAGAGAGAGAGAGAGAGAGAGAGAGAGAGAGAGAGAGAGAGAGAGAGAGGGGACTCTATTTCCCACTGGTTTGTTTTAAAAGTAACCAAATAAACAACACCCATTTTTTTTGATGTCACAACTTAGACACAAGGCTTGGCAACGAGGTGATTTATGCGAGGCCACGCTCTTGAATTTGGGAGTAACCGTTGAATAGAGTGGTGTGAAAAGAAAAAAATTCTTTTTAAAAGGGAAAAAAATATGTTTCCAACTCCAACCAATAAATGATTATAAGTTACACAACCTCATGCTTCTACGATGTTACAGCAATAAATTTCACTTTTACTATAGCATGCTTTGCTAAACCTACTGGACTAGATTTTTTCGGGCAATGAAGGAACACTGAAGATGTATCTCCCTGAGCACTATTATGCGGCCCAAAACTAGGCCACTGTGCTGTGCTGAAATTCAGCAACATGTTGACATGATCAAGTGATAGCTGTGAACATACAGTGGGCCTTACCCCATCAAGGGATCCAGTAATATTGGTAAGGGTGGACTGACAAATATCATGTCATAATTCTAGGGAGAAGAATAACACTGGATAGGGGAAGACGGGGTAAAAAGCGCATGGGCGGGTAAGAAGCCCACCCCAATTATCTCATGAAATAAAGAATATTTCAGTCAAATTTGCCCATGAGACGAATGCTAGACATTAAGGCTCGTCTCATGGGCAAAATGAGACTGAAATTTGCTTCATTTCATGAGATAATTGGGGTGGGCTTCTTACCCGCCCATGCGCTTTTTACCCCGTCTTCCCCTATCAATACATATTAACCCACTGGAATCCAGAGATCAATATCTTAACAGAAATAATACAATGTCATATGACAGGATATAGCATTTACAGTCAATAGCTGAAACCAGCAATAAACACTGAAATAGACTACTTCAATATCAGATATACGCATATAAAATAAATAGCAATTGAAGCACAACAATCAACACAACACACACACGCACGCACGCACGCACGCGCACGCACACACACACACACAGAGAGATACACACACACACACACACACATACACACATGCACGCGCGCGTACACACACACACACACAGATATATATAGAACATGATTTGAACACATACATTTCCAAACACATTCAACACATTCATTCACACATTCAAACACACATAGACTCACACGCAGACGCACGTACACGCACGCGCGCACACACACACATATATATATATATATATATAAACGTACAAGAATTGAAGAAAGAAAAAACAACCACACCATTAAACTTTCCTCTTATATATACACTACTCACAAAAAGTTAAGGATCACTATGAGAAAACAGGTGCGCAATAAACTCCGTTCGCTCCTGTTATTTTTTTCTCAGTCAAGCCAAATTGTTATGAATTCTTGTTCAGCTGTAAGTGGGCGATGTTGTGTTAGTGGAAACATTGCACGTGATTCTCTATTACTGAGCTGGGCAGCAAAAGAAAAAGCGGAAACTTGCGAAAAAGGACCTTGTTTTGGATCGTTCTGCATGAACACATTGCACAAGCCAGATGGAAAAACCATTATGCACGTGCAAGCACTGCTGTTTATGTGTGAGATGCTGTCTCTTGCTTGGCTTTATAAGAAGACATACCACCAGTATTAGGCCTGATTTGACAATGCCTCCACGACGAAAATTGAGCGAGTTGGATAGGGGACGAGCTGTTGCATGGTTCCAAGATGGTGTTCCCAAGCGAGAAGTGGCCAGGCGACTTCAGGTGTCCATCTCGGTCATTGTCAGACTGATTCAACGCTTCATAGCCACTGGGAGGGTCCATGAAAGACGCAGATCTGGTCGACCGAAGAAGACAACTCCACGTGAAGATCGTCTCATTGAACGACAAGCCCTGCAGACAAGAACAGCCTCTTCCAGCATCATTCGAAGGCAGCTGAGGGTGGCTACTAACATCAACATCAGCCAGCAGACCATACGGAACCGCCTTCATGGGTTTAACCTCCGTTCTCGTCGCCCAGCTGTACGGCCACGCTTAACTCCAGCCCATAGGGCAGCACGCCGCGCCTTCTGCAGACGTCACGTGAGGTGGACACGTCAGCAATGGTCCCAGGTCCTGTTCAGTGATGAATCACGCTTCACCCTGAACCACAACGACGGCCGACTGAGGGTCTGGAGGCGCCCAGGGGAACGCTTTATTGACGCCACTGTCCAAGAAAAGGTGGCCTTTGGTGGAGGTTCTGTAATGGTCTGGGGGGCCTTCAGCCTTCACCACAGAACACCCTTGTATCATGTACAGGGTAACCTGACTGGCCTCCGATACCGGGATGAGATCCTTCGACCGCTGGCTGTGCCTACACTGCAGCAGATGGGACCGCCGGCTGTCTACCAGGATGACAACGCTCGCCCCCACAGGGCAAGGGTGGTCAACGACTTCCTGCAGCAGTCTGGAGTCAACAGAATGGAGTGGCCAGCATGCAGTCCCGATCTCAACCCGATTGAGAACCTCTGGGATGAGCTGGATCGCAAAGTGAGGAGCAACCACCCCCCTCCCAGGGATGCCCAGCACCTCTACCAGATGCTGCAGGCTGAGTGGCAGGCGCTTCCACAGAGGATCTTCACCACCCTGGTCAACTCCATGAGGACTCGCTGCGTCGAGTGCCAGAACAGCCATGGCGGATACACGCATTACTGAACTTTTGGGAGCATCAGAATGCCCTGTCTTGTGATTTCAATGACTTTGGGAAATCAAATTTCGATACGTACCCACTTTGATCAAATGTACAGACCAAACGATTGCTCGAAATTGAAGGCAATTGTGTATCGTTATCACTAAAGCATTGAATTAAATGTTGGCCAAAATTCAACGCATTGGCTTTCTTATTTGGAAAGTTATGAATTAGTTTGCAAGTGATCCTTAACTTTTTGTGGATAGCTTATATATATATATAGTTTGCTTGAAAAAAAACTTGTTTTGTGTCCAATATTTAAGTTTGTGAGCCTAAGAAAGAAACTGAATAACTTTAATTTTAACTTTACAATTTATTCTGTGTTCTGAAAAGAATAAAAGGAAATAATGTGCTGCTGATTTACTTTTTCTCCCAATGGGGGAGATAGACAATGCCTATGCAAAGACAGCTGTTTCATCTTTGAGAAAGATTCTTCAGTCTGCATATCGGCCTGCAAAGTATGTCCACAGTGAACATTCAAACTGAGCTAGAAGACTTTCTACAAGAGAAAGGTTGTCCTCTTTGCACCAGATTGAAAGTCCACAATAAAAGCAAACCAGCACTTAATTAAAAAGAAATGGTAACAATCTTGTGTAAAATAACAAAAATAATAATGTTCTAAAGTTACAATCCCTCGAAGAGAGTAGAAGAGATGGGATGCCATGTTGGTGGATCCAGTGAAGGATTCAATAAGGGAGGTCATAGAAATCGTAGTAAACACCAACATACTCCCGGTGAGGAGGAATGTATATATATAGAACATGATTTGAACACATACATTTCCAAACACATTCAAAACACATAAGCATTCATTCACACATTCAAACACACATAGACTCACACGCTCACCTCCCCTTAACACCCCCCCCCCCCCCAACAAAAAAAAAGCACTTGAGTTAGGTACCATTGATTGGCTACAAGCCATCTCTCTCTCTCCCTCTCCCCCCCCCCCCATCCCCCCCCCCTCTATCTCTATCTCCCACCCACACTCATATTCCCACCCTCTCTCCCCCCTCCCTATCTCCCCACCCCCTCTCTCACCCCACTCACCCCACTCTCTCTCTCCCCCTCCCTCCCCAACCCCCTTCTCTCTCTCTCTCTCTCTCTCTCTCTCTCTCTCTCTCTCTCTCTCTCTCTCTCTCTCTCTCTCTCTCTGCCCTTCTATATGCCCTGCTATGTATCACTCTCCAGCGTTGCTTAGCAGGTTAACAGTTTTCTTCAATGCACTGACATGCATTGTCATGTGACATAAAGCATAGCATGACGTAACATGTGACATGACTGACACATCAGCACTCGCACTCGTTACACCATGTACGTATAAGCATGATAAGTATGATAAGCATGATACTCAAAACGATACTCAAAAATATAGAAGAATGTATATCACTAATATATTATTAGTATATAATACTGCTTTACCAGTCATATATAATACATAAATAATAAAGGCACATAATCGGTGTAAACACATAAACTATGTAGACAATATTCCTTTATATGAGTGCATATTAATACTCAATCAACCACTCGTGTGCACACACACACACACACACACACACACACACACACACACACACAGAGACGTGCACACACGTACATATCTATGTATACATATACACACACAAGTGTACGCAGTTGCGTGCATTCGAGCGGAACGCATATACGAATCATAAATATGCCTATTCAGTGTAAAGGCATGCGCGAAAGGAAGCATATGAACGAAGTACGAAGCTTTTTGTTTTTTGTTTAATCAAAGTTACACAAGCTTCGTATCCATTGATTAACCCTTTTAGAATCATGATGCAGTAATGCAGTAATTTGGTAAATGGGTTAGGATATATATTTAGTTACCAACTAATCTCAATTGCACAGAATGTAGTACATCATTCTAAAGTTTTCATTCATTCTACATTACTGGTCAAAACCCCTCAATTCGCGCATGGTGGTGACCTTGTACACACTTTCCCCCTTCTTTATGAACATGGTCCCGTCACTCACCCATGTCGTCCGTCACTTTCTGATGAAGTTTCAAGTTCCTTGCTCTGAAGGCAATTTCGGAACTGAGCTTAGTGAGGTCATGGTTGATAAATACCTTGGGTGTGGTTGAGGAGAAACGGGGTCCGGAGGTTTGGTTGGGTCGAGGCAGGGCCGGCCAGGTAGCGTTAGGAAACAGTTTCCTCAAGTCCACGCTGCTCAGCGTTTTCTTAACTCCCACCACCTTGCTTTTGTAGCGGTAAGATGAGAATTTCACGAGGATAGGACTACTCCTAGATTCACCCTCCCCCTTCTTTCCAACCCGGTGGCTTCGGTCGATCATGTCGTTCGTTATCTCCACTCCAGTCTCTTTGCACACCTTTCTTCACCAGCTCGTCTATGGATTCGCCTTCACTCTCAGGCACCGAGGTAACCCTAACTGAATTCCGCCTACCATACTGTTCCAGCTCATCGACTTTGTCCTGCAACTTCAAAATCTCTGTATCCTAAACCTTAAGCTCGTCCACCGTTGTATTCAAGCTTTGTATTTCCCTGTCTAAGGACTCTTTCACTTCAGCTGCTAAAGCCTTAGCAAGTATGGCAAGAATGGTGGGATCTCTTAGGGCTGTCTTCAAATTCTCTATCTGGGCATTTCCGTCAAAGGCAACAGGACTACTTTGTCTCTCCTCTACCATGGTGCTAGAGAGGAATTCATGGCTGATGATCGTATGGTCGCCTTCGCCACTAGGTTCTGACAAACATGTCCTTTTTGCCACAGTCCATCTGTAGAGGAGAGGTTGCAGGCCTTTTCTCCCTATTGTCTCTGCTATCAGCCATGACAGTCCTTGACAAATACGAAGGAACTGGCTTGTGTAATAAAATTGAGTAAACAATGTAGTAAACAACATAGGTAACGTAGATAATGTTCCACACTGAAAGGGTTAAGGAAAGTAATTCAACCTCGTGTTATCCGCCCATCTAGCACACCACAATACGCTTGTCTTTTCCCACGTATGCACACACTTCAGAAATAAAGACAGTGAGTCACATTTGCACGTGAAGAATGAACATGAATGTTTCAAGACACAGACCTAGTTTTTTTCGCTTTTTTTTCAAACGAAGGGCATGATTAAAATGTTGAGTATTGAAGAACATAAACTGGTTCTACAAAACGGACCGGGAAATTCATACTAGAACAAAATACAAGCACTTCATACCATTTTCACCGGATTTTCACTGAATTCCGAAGTACAGTAATGTCACTTACTTCATAGTTACACAATAAACCAAATACTCCACAGTAATATCCATTTAAACACACAAAATACAGGAGCACACGCACGAGAGTTGTCATACAGCCGCCATTTTCTTTCCCTCTGTTTGACATACACATTTCCTTTACGTATCACCCATCACCTCCACAGTGCTGTCTGCGTTGAATGACCTCCTGCAGAGCAATGTGCATTCGTCCCCAGAAGGACGTCACCATGGCCTCCCTCTCCCCCTCCCCCTCTTCCCACTGGATGCACTGCGTGGTCCTTAGCACCGCCATCATGGCCGCAGTCTGGTCACGTGACCCCAGGTCCCCCAACATGGCCACCACCAGGTCGTCATGGTGATCCATTACGTGACACTGACACATGCACAGCTGGAACTGGCACTGCGGGTTTTGGGCGAAGTTGTCGGAGAACACCATCAGCACTTTCTGGCTCCTCTCCACACTCTCCGACATCGTTTGCAGCTCCGGCTGGTCGGGCGGCAGATCTCTCTCTGACAGGAACAGCCGTAGATTCAGCCGTCCCTGCAACTCCGGGACCAAGCAGTGCCGGACCCATTCCTCATCGAAGATGTCGTAAGCCACGTAGACGTCGTATTCGAAAGTGTTGTTCTCAACATGGCGCCTTCGGGCTTCCCCCTGGTCGTGGTAGGCCTCGTAGAGGAGCAGCCGCAGATGCCAGCGGTATGAGTAGAGAGCGGAAGCCGTGACGGAGACAACGAGCAGGGAGCCGACGACCACGTTGATGATGATGTAGGTGGTCTGAGTCCACAGGCAGGCCTGGGGGGCCATCTCAAAGGTCTGCACCATCACGTTGGCTCTGTTGCTGCAGTTATATGTAGTCCACGAATGTTTGAACAATGAAGCGTTGGAGTTGAGCAAGTGACTGAACCACAGCAGAGCACAGCCACAGTTAAAAGGGTTGCCGCTTAGATCGAGAAAGTGAAGTCTGTTAACAGTAACCTCATTGAACACTGAAGGATTTAAATCCCTGATCTGGTTCTGTGCCAGGTCTATTTGCTTGAGATGTCGCAGACCGTCGAACAAACCATCGCTTAGCGTTGCCAGCTGATTGCGGTTCAGAACTAGGGATGTTATATTAGGGAAACCTGCCAACATTCTACGTGAAAGATATCTGAGGCTACATTGTTCCAGGTGTACGTATTGGACAGAGTGGAGGTGACCAAATAGCTTCACGAATTTGTCTTCACTGGCATCCATGACGTTGGAAGTCAGATCAAGTTTGGTAAGACTGGGACATCCTGCGAAACTGTCTTCATGAATTTCTGGGGAGCTGAACCGAATGCTGTTGAAAGCGAGTTCAATTCTCTGTAGGCTGGGATTGCTGAAAGCATTCCTCTCAATGACGGAAAGTCTAGTATTGTCTGAAAATAAAGAGGCCATGATCAATCTAGGAAACTTTTGGCCAGAGAAAGCCCCTGTCTGAATTTTGGAGAACTTATTACTGCCTAATGCAAGGTTCTCTAAATGAGGCAGACAAACATTATAGGCAATATAACTGAGTGAGTTTCCTTGCAGCAAGAGTGTTCGCAAATTCGGAAACAACGACGATGTGCCATTGCAGGTGACTGGGAAAGTGAACAGAGCGTTCGTGTCCAAGTTGATTTTCTCGACTGGTAAAACACTATCGTAAGTTATTTGAACGATCAAGTTGCTAGCTAGACCTAGTTCGTACAAAGACCTAAGAGGCTTGAATGTACTCAGCTTAAAGTTCCCAATATCATTATCGTGTAACAAAAATCTCCCCAATTCGCGGAGAGTAGTGTTCTGAAAGAGATCAGAGGGCATGGGACCTAAGGCACAGGACATGATTTGCAACTCTCTCAGGGTAGAAATGGTGAACACTGGAGATAGTGTTTCGTAACTCAGACCCTGGTTACCATTGAGCAACAAACACATGAGGTGAGGGAGCACTTTAAATGCTTCAGGACTGATGAAATTGAGATCGTTGTGACTAATGTCGATTTGGACCAGCTTGGTGAGGTTCTGAAAGAAATGGGCAGGGATGGTTTTCAGATGGTTGTAGCTGAAGTACAGGTAGCGGGTTTTCTGGGGGAGGGATGGGATGTGCTGTAAACCGCCTGGGATTCTGGAGCAGTTGGCTATAACGGTTTTACAGTAACACAGCCCCTCTCCACAGTTGGGGACAAAGGTGAGGGTTAGGGTGGGGAATATGTGGTCAGGTTTCACATTATCTCTCTTTTACCATTCTGTTTCCAGGTTGTGTCCCTTTGTAGGGCGTCATTCCATAAAGCTGTGTGTACTGTGTCATTTTGCTCCACGGTTCCCTTTCTTTTGTCATTTCCCCCCCAAGTCATCTCCTTTACAATAGTGTCATTTTCCTCCCTGGTTGTCTCCCTTTCTCGCTGATGGTGTCCTTGGATTGTCTCCCTGCCCAGCAATGCTGTGTTAACAGGACAGGGAGAGGACACGGCTATGCCCAGTGCGACAAGGGGAACGACCCATGCCACAGCACACCTATGCCAGTCATACATGGCTTAACACATTTATTCCTTTCAATGGAAACAAAATAAGAGGCAACGCCGTCAAAACCTTGCTCCTTAGCATGTACAGACAGACAGGCAGGCAGGCAGACAGACAGACCCGATCAAGACACACACATGATTACTCTCCTGCTTTTCATCATTTCTCATACACACATACAGTAGGCCTAACGTAATTGCGAGTTGGTGGGAAATGAGTCCGTTTTGCACCAACTTACCCTAATCTTGATGTTTCTAAATAAAATAAAATGACAGAAAAAGTGCACCCAACGCTCACAGTTTTGCAATGTTTCACAACACAACACGCTCACACAATAAAACGCCCGCAATAGGCCTACGCTATGCAAATATTAATGAGAGGTGGGTTTTGTACTCCCAGTTCTAACAGAACAGGAGTACGGTACTTTGAGGTGGGAACGAGGGCTGTGAATTTCTCTGTCCGTCCGTCATTCGCTCCGCGCGCGCGCGCGCGTGTGTGTTCGTGTGCGTGCGTGCGTTCATAATATTATGTGTATGAAATACATTCCAGCCCATAGCGCCTAAACCACTGAACCGATCGTAACGAAACTTGGTACAATGGTTCCTTAGACCTTTCACTTGCAGAATGTGTTGTGAGATTCACTCAATGGTTGGTTTAGCATCTAATTAGGCGTAGCCTTTTATTGACAGATCAGATTCACAGAACAGCAAGTCATATCAACGTAATCCCCGTGAGTAAGCTTTGAATATGAAAAGGCACTGATTTCCCCCCGCATATAATGGATGGCTTTAAATCAAAGTAGGTATAGTGAAAATGTGTCACCTAACAATATTTTGTTGTAAAATATCTAATTTCTTAATAATGATATACCAATACGTCACATTTATTTAACACCCAAAACATTAATGACCCCAGAAGCCAAAATTAACTGCCCTAAATTTCATCACTAGATCTTACTAAACGAAATGCAAAGGAGATGATTCGAAATTTAAAACTGTCCCCTGAACAATACTGAACAAATTACCTCCCTGGATCCTTCTTCCTCCCACCCAGGTCAGTGTTTGCCAATAGGATCCAGCAAGTCACCATTTTGTTTCTTCTAAAAATAGGAGCATGCATTTCCCCCACTTAATTTCAATTTTAAATTGTAAACAATTCTTGCTTTTGTTTTGGTATTTGCCTTGAACTGGTAGTACATTCATATGGCTCCGCCATCTTGTTATGACTGACTTAACAATGTATGCACAAGGAAGTGTACAAGAATTAACAATGTATGCATAATGAAGTGTACGAGATTTTCTTCAAGAGGGCTTTTCCTCTGAGCGCGCAGTCCCTTCAATAATATTATTGTTGTTACAGTAAAAATAATAATATCGAGTTTTACTTTTTCTGAGAAAGAGATATTAGTATAGTATAGTATAGTATAATATAGTCTAGTCTAGTCTAGTCTAGTCTAGTCTAGTCTAGTCTAGTCTAGTATAGCGTAGCGTAGCGTAGCATAGTATAGTATAGTATAGTATAGTATAGTATAGTATAGTATAGTATAGTGTAGCATAGCATAGCATAGCATAGCATAGCATAGTATAGCATAGCATAGCATAGCATAGTATAGTATAGTATAGTATAGTATAGTAATTATCGAGGGGTGAAAGCCAGAACTGCCCATCTGTGCTCTTTATTCCTTTTGAGATAGACTGTTCTGGCAGGCACCCCTATGGGTGTGGGACTGCTGGCTCAAGCCTAAACCTCGCGGCTTATGAACGTCCCTTCATTGATCACTGTTTTGTTTGCTTAAACCATGCCTTTAAAATCATTATTGGCTAAAAATTGTATCCTATTGATAGAGAGAGAGGGGGGGGGGGGGGGGTGGAGAGAGAGAGAGAGAGAGAGAGAGAGAGAGAGAAAGAGAGAGAGAGAGAGAGAGAGAGAGAGGCAGAGAGAGAGGAGAGAGAGAGAGAGAGAGCAGCAGAGAGACAGAGAATGGGAGGAGGGGAATGACAGACAGATAGACAGACAGGCCATTCGGTATTTTTGGTATTTGGTACTTTATAGTCACAGAGGCGTCTCTGTGAAATTCGGGTTGCTCCCACCTGGAGAGCGCGTCTCAGCCAGAGGCGCGCCACCCATTAAAACAAAAATTGCATGCGATTTTTGTGTGACTAATGAGGAAGGAAAGGGGGGTGGAGGGTAAATTTTGACCCAATGACAACTTTTTCGTTGCCATTGGGTTTAACGTGTGCTAAGTGCATGGGCACACGGGACCTCGGTTTATCGTCTCACCCAAAAGACTCCATGTTCAGACCGTAAGGCCTAGTGCAGAGCGAGAGAAACAAAATCCCAGGTTCGAACTCGGGTTTATTGTATACGAGGCGAACGCGTTACCTCTGTGCCACTCTACACCCCAGAATGATCGGAAGAGTAAACAAGGGTAAGAGTGGAGAAAAGGGGGAAATAACAAATTGAACGTCATCTGTGCTCGTAAGAGAGCTTTGCTAATGCAATGGGGTGTGTTTTCTGTTTGTCTGGTCCGATCACGTGTTTGCTGGTCAGTCGTGTCCGACTATGACCACCGGTTAACAGAAGAGACTACTGTTATTCCGGAAAACTGGGCTTCGGTTTGTGTATGATGCAACTGGCTTGCTGTATGGAGACATTACCCATTCTGTCGACCATGACGACTTTAAAGACCCCCCCACGTCACGTGTCACATTACCTCCTATGCTAGGAAGATGTCTTAAGATTTCTTACCGTCTATAAGAGGTAAAACACGTGAAAGCCGTGATTTTGACATGTGACGTGGTGGGTCTTTAAGACGGTTGACGTTGAAAAGTGGTTGATGGTGGTGGGCCTTTAAGACGGTTGACGTTGAAAAGTGGTTGATGGTGGTGGGCCTTTAAGACGGTTGACGTTGAAAAGTGGTTGATGGTGGTGGGCCTTTAAGACGGTTGACATTGAAAAGGATCCTCCAGAAAGGCCTGTGCACATTAAATCCGAAATCCGCATTTCCGCACGGAAACCCCATCCGCTGATGTAAGAAATAAACGGATGGGTTTGCGGATGAGTTTCCGCGTCCGCTCATTTGTTTTAGGCCGGGTTCATATTAGACGCGTACGTTCTGTACGGAAAACCCTAAATAAGTGGAAGAAAGAAGGTTACAAGTTTACGCATATAGGGGAAATTCGGACACGTGCGCAAATCTGGTCCCTTCTTTGTTTCACTTATTTATGGATTGCGCACGGGTTTCCGCATGGAATATCCGCTTATGTGTGTACACGGCCTAAGACTGTGGCACTAAGAGCCTGTGCAAAATGCCTCCTAGTTTGAAGGTCTTTGTCATTTACAAGGATAATTATAGATTTCTAGCCGGTTATCTACCCGCTTCGCGGATAATAAGCCTGGGCCTGTATTCACGTTGAGATAGTATGAGACTTAGCATGATGCTAACTTAGAAGCTCTTCCAATGTCCTATGGCTGGTACCCACGTGTTGTCATATCCGGCCACAAGGAGCGCCATATTATGGGAGACCGCCATCTTAGTCACTAACTTTGTTTGAAAAATGCCAGATCGATGCTGCGTATTTGGCTGTTCCAATTCGAAACTTACCTAAATTGTATTTATAAAATCTGGATGTTTTCTTTACACGTTTAGATAACATTTTCACTTTGCTTACACACAAATAAGGACTAAGATGGCGACACTTCCGTTGGAAGGGTCGAGATGCGCACGCAGGTGGGTTGGAGCCATAGGATTTAATAGAACTTTTGGAAGAGCTTCTAAGTTAGCATCATGCTAAGTCTCATGCTATCTCAACGTGAATACAGGTCCAGGTTGATTGTTTAACCCCTCCCTCAAAAAAAAAAACAAAAAAACAATTGGGACGGAGCCAGGTTCGAACTCAGAATGTTCGTGTGAGAGTGCGACGCCTAACCCACTCGGCTATGGTTTTTCTCTGCCGTGATAGTGGGTACTGCTCGACTGACCCGAACTTTGACTAATTACGCTAATTACGGAGCGTGTTGCAAAATGCAATGTACCCTACTGTCAGCATGGGTCATCCCTCTGGATACTGTGAAAGTTTGGCGGCGCTAAAACCACGCTAAATACGGTTGCATAGGACATACAGTACACACACACACACACACACACACACACACACACACACACACACAGGTCGGTTATATATTAAGAAGATAAGAGTTTGAGCGAAGGGCCGGTGTAATATTTTGTTAGATATATGAACACATAGGTTTAGAGTGGCACAGAGTTAACGCGTTCGCCTTGTGTCAAGTAAACCCGAGTTCGAACCTGGGTACAGAGTATTTTTCCCCTCACTTAGCACTAGGCCTTACGGTCTGAACGTGCAGTCTTTCGGATGAGACGATAAACCGAGGTCCCGTGTGCCCATGCACTTAGCACAAGCTAAACCCAGTAGCAACAAAAAAGTTGTCATTTGGTCAAAATTTACTACCACCACCACCACCACCCCTCTCTTTCCTTCCTCATCAGTCACAAAAATCGCATGCAAAAAGAAATAATGGGTGGCGCGCCTCCTCTGGCTGCGACGCGCTCTCCAGGTGAGAGCAACCCGAATTTCATAGATACGCCTATGTGACTATAAAGTACCTAATACCTAATGCCATATTAGGGCAAGAGCTAATGTGAGAAGGAGATTAAACAGTTGGCTGTCGACTGTGACGGGGAAATCCCTTTACTGCTCGGTTTAAAATATAGTGAAGAATCGATTTTGTCAAAAGCTGGGAAGCATCGTAACCTACTAGTTCTCTATGTTGCAGCCCTGGAATGTTAAACGCGCGCGCGCGCGCGCGTGTGTGTATGTTGTGCGTGCGCGTGTGTTTGTGTACGCATTTGTGCATGTGTATATGCAAATATGTGCGTGCAAGTGCTCGTGTGCTCCATGTTTGTGAGTGAATGCATAGGTGCATTTGTGTACTTACGTGCGTAAGCCTTTATGTTCGTGATGCTTCGTTCTCTTCGTGTCAGTTTTTCTAACCAGCTGTTAAATTCATCTCGTTTCAACAGCCCCACCCACCACCACCACCACCGTCACCACCTCCACTACCACTACCCCTACTACAACTACGACGACGACCACCACCACTACACCTCCTCCTCCTCCCACAACGACAACATCGACAACAACAACGTCAACAACCACACCAACGACAACAACGACGAAAAGGACGACAACGACTACCACTCGTCGTCCACGCTTATTCCCTCACCTATCAGGTATGGGGGAAAGTGAGCAGAAACGGGGGGGGGGGGGGGGGGGGGGGGGGGGGGGGGGGGGAGAGATTGGGAGTTGGGGGGGGGGGGTGTCTTGTCCATGTGTGGGGCCCCCCATGTGTCTGCATGGTGGTGGTTTTTGTTCTTTTTGTTTAAATATTCGTTCTGTTTGTTTGATCTGAACTCCTCTGTCTCTCTTTTCTTGTTTTCTACTAAGAGTAAGGCCGGGTTCACATTAGACGCGTAAGTTCCGTACGGAAAACCCTAAATAAGTGGAAGAAAGAAGGATAAAAGTTTACGCATATAGGGGAAATTCGGACACGTGCGCAAATCTTTTCCCTACTTCTTTGTTTCACTTATTTATGGATTGCGCACGGGTTTCCGCATGGAATATCCGCTTATGTGTGTACACGGCCTAAGAGATCTGAACCTTTTTGTCCGATAACTATTACACGATGTTCGAGAGGTGTGCGCGTAAGATCACGTGCGTTTATGTATAACGTATGTGTGCGTGTGCGTGTGTACGTAAGAGCGAAGTCAGTGACACAGTCAAACCTCTATTTTAAGTCTTCAAAAAAGTCAGGGAAAATATCGGTATTAAATTGAAGGGGATCTTATAATGGTGATTGATTTTATAGGAAGAGTTCAACACTCCTGGACCCCCCCCCCCCCCCCCCCCCCCCCCCCCCAATTTTTTTAAAATAAATCAGTTTTAAATGAGAAGTGTTTTTTAGAGAGGAGGGTCTTATAATAGAGGTTTGAGAGAGAGAGAGAGAGAGAGAGAGAGAGAGAGAGAGAGAGAGAGAGAGAGAGAGAGAGAGAGAGAGAGAGAGGACAAACAAATAGACAGACATGCGAATACCCAGGTCAAAATATGAAGACAGAGTGAAACAGACAGAGACAGGTTCAGACGCATGAAGAATTTTGCTGTTCACTTTTGCTTTGACCTATTATCTTTCTTTTTACACCCCCACCCCCCTCCATTCCCCTTCCGCTCTATATACCCTCTTAGACGTCAACGCCACTTGCATCAAGGACCCAGGCTTCATTGCCCCGAAGGGAGACAACTGTGCCCAGTACTACAACTGCTCCAACGCGGGCAGCCCCCTGGGGCCCTACGTGTCGGAGTGTGCCCTGGGCCTTCTGTTCGAGGCCAACACCGGCCTCTGCGTCCCGCGACACATGGTGCGGTGCCAAGGACGTCGAGCACCGCAACAGCCTTGTGAGTTTGGTTTTGCCATTGTGTCAGGTTAGGTTAGGTTAGGTTAGGTTAGGTACATTATAGTCACAGAGGCGTCTCTGTGAAATTCGGGTTGCTCCCACCTGGAGAGCGCGTCGCAGCCAGAGGCGCGCCACCCAATTAAAAAAAAAATTTGCATGCGATTTTTGTGTGACTGATGACTCTTGGGGCAGCCAGAACACAACAGCTCATCACAGTATTCTGTGAACCTTCTGTCCCCGATAGTTGATATTATCTTCCAAAAAGAGGAAAAGAAGGTGTAGAGTGGCACAGTGGTAACGCGTTCGCTTCGTGTCAAGTAAACCCGAGTTCGAACCTGGGTACAGGGGATTTTTTCCTCTCACTTTGCACTAGGCCTTACGGTCTGAATGTGGAGTCTATCGGATGAGACGATAAACCGAGGTCCTGTGTGCCCATGCACTTAGCACACGTTAAACCCAGTGGCAACGAAAAAGTTGTCATTTGGTCAAAATTTACCCCACCCCCGTTTCCCTTCCTAATCAATCACACACAAAAAATCGCATGCAAATTTTTTTTTAAAAATAAAAATGTGTGGCGCGCATCTGGCTGCGACGTGCTCTCCAGGTGGGAGCAACCCGAATTTCAAAGAGATGCCTCTGTGACTATAAAAGTACCTAATAGTAATACCTAATACCTTTACAAACATGAACAAGCGGGTTTTCCCCGAAAACCTTTAGCAAAATTCGACACATTGTGAGACAATTTGATTTGTGAGTGACTCTTGCTGCCAAGGAGAAGAAGACGAAGACAATAAAGGAGCACCAAATTAAAGTGAAAATTGGTATGAACAAACTGCTAGTTTCACTACATATCCTCTCATGTTTGCTGTTTGTAATCTTAATGTATTGTGATCTCCGTTTCATAAGAATTAATAACTATAATTAAGAATTAACCCTAACCTAATGCTAACCCGTTCGTAACCCTAGCAAGGTAAATACTGCTTCTTGGTGAACTTCTTCAGTGAGAACATTTAGTAGGGGTAGCGAAATTATAAATTACCTTATCCAAAAGGTTTGCCATTCGGCACACGGCTATAGGCTTACATACATACAAAAAACTTTGTTGATCTTTTGTATCGTCCAAACACAGGTCACTACCAAGCGAACCAGTGCCCTCACGCAGACACGGGTGGCAAGTCCTGCATCCCTTGTCGGGATCGGTTGCCGAGCTGCTGGGGTCGACGTAACGGGCCCGTGCCCCTGCCCCGGCAACTGTCTGCCTCGTATGTCACGTGCTACAGGGGGCGGGTCACGGGCCTGCACTCCTGCCCGGCCTGGCAGTTCATGGATCCCCGATATCGCCGCTGTACCTCGCAGCTGTCCAGAAGTAAGCGGATTCAAAGTTTAACCATTCAAGGTCATCGGCAGGACTGGTCCTGCCGATGACCTTGAATGGTTAAACTTTGAATCCGCTTACTTCTGGACAGCTGCGAGGTACAGCGGCGATATCGGGGATCCATGAACTGCCAGGCCGGGCAGGAGTGCAGGCCCGTGACCCGCCCCCTGTAGCACGTGACATACGAGGCAGACAGTTGCCGGGGCAGGGGCACGGGCCCGTTACGTCGACCCCAGCAGCTCGGCAACCGATCCCGACAAGGGATGCAGGACTTGCCACCCGTGTCTGCGTGAGGGCACTGGTTCGCTTGGTAGTGACCTGTGTTTGGACGATACAAAAGATCAACAAAGTTTTTTGTATGTATGTAAGCCTATAGCCGTGTGCCGAATGGCAAACCTTTTGGATAAGGTAATTTATAATTTCGCTACCCCTACTAAATGTTCTCACTGAAGAAGTTCACCAAGAAGCAGTATTTACCTTGCTAGGGTTACGAACGGGTTAGCATTAGGTTAGGGTTAATTCTTAATTATAGTTATTAATTCTTATGAAACGGAGATCACAATACATTAAGATTACAAACAGCAAACATGAGAGGATATGTAGTGAAACTAGCAGTTTGTTCATACCAATTTTCACTTTAATTTGGTGCTCCTTTATTGTCTTCGTCTTCTTCTCCTTGGCAGCAAGAGTCACTCACAAATCAAATTGTCTCACAATGTGTCGAATTTTGCTAAAGGTTTTCGGGGAAAACCCGCTTGTTCATGTTTTGTAAAGGTATTAGGTATTACTATTAGGTACTTTATATTCACAAAGGTGTCTCTGTGAAATTCGGGTTGCTCCCAACTGGAGAGCGCGTCGCAGTCAGAGGCGCGCCACCCATTTTTATTTTTTAAAAAAAAATTTGCATGCGATTTTTGTGTGTGATTAACGAGGAAGGGAAAAGGGGTGTGTAAATTTTGACGAAAAAAAAAAAAAAAAAAAAAAAAAAAAAAAAAAAAAAAAAAAAGAAAAAAAAAAAAAAAGAAAAAAAAAAAGAAAAGAAAAAAAAAAAACAAAAAAAAAAGAAAAAAAAAAAAAAAAAAAAAAAAAAAAAAAAAAAAACAAATGACAACTTTTCGTTGCCACTGGATTTTAAACGTGTGCTAAGTGCATGGGCACACAGGACCTCAGTTTATCGTCTCATCCGATAGAGACTCCACATTTCAGACCGTTAAGGCCTAGTGCAAAGTGAGAGGAAAAAATCCCCTGTACCCAGTTAAAGGTTCGAACTCGGGTTTACTTGACACGAAGCGAACGCGTTTACCACTGTGCCACTCTACACTGTCTCTTCCTCTCTTTTGGAAGATAATATCAACTATCGGGGACAGAAGGTTCACAGAATACTGTGATGAGCTGTTGTGTTCTGGCTGCCCCAAGAGTCATCAGTCACACAAAAATCGCATGCAAATTGGTTTTTTTTAAATTGGTGGCCCGCCTCGGGCTGCGACGCGCTCTCCAGGTGGGAGCAACCCGAATTTCACAGAAGACGCCTCTGTGGACTATAATGTACCTAACCATAACCTAACCCTAACCTAACCTGACACAATGGCAAAACCAAACTCACAAGGCTGTTGCGGTGCTCGACGTCCTTGGCACCGCACCATGTGTCGCGGGACGCAGAGGCCGGTGTTGGCCTCGAACAGAAGGCCCAGGGCACACTCCGACACGTAGGGCCCCAGGGGGCTGCCCGCGTTGGAGCAGTTGTAGTACTGGGCACAGTTGTCTCCCTTCGGGGCAATGAAGCCTGGGTCCTTGATGCAAGTGGCGTTGACGTCTAAGAGGGTATATAGAGCGGAAGGGGAATGGAGGGGGGGTGGGGGTGTAAAAAGAAAGATAACTTTAGGTCAAAGCAAAAGTGCAACTAAACAAACATTCAAAAAACTCATGCGTCCTGAACGGATCCTGTCTCTGTCTGTTTCACTCTGTCTTCAATTTTCACTTGTTACTGGGTATTCGCATGGTCTGTCTAGTTGTTTGTCAAACTCGTGGGTCACTTGCGCATGTGCCTCGTCTCTCTCTCTCTCTGTCCTCCGTCTCTCTTCTCTCTTCCCTTCTCTCTCTCTCTCATACTCAAATCTTCACTCTCGACTCCTCTCTGTCTCCTCCTCTCTCTTCGCCCCTCCCTCTCCAATCAAACCGCTATATCTTAAGACTCCTCCCTCCGTCAAAAAACACTTCTCATTTTAAAACTGATTTACTTTTAAAAAAATTGGGGGGGGGGGAGGGGGGGGGGGGGAGGGTGGGGGGGGAGGGTGTTGGCGGGGGGGGGGGGCAGGAAGTGTTGAACTCTTGCTATAAAATCAATCACATATATAAGATCTCCCCCTTCAATTTTAATACCGATTTTTTCCCTGACTTTTTTGGAAGACTTTAAAATAGAGGTTTGACTGTGTCACTGACTTCGCTCTTACGTACACACGCACACGCACACATACGTTATACATAAAAAAAACGCACGTGATCTTACGCGCACACCTCTCGAACATCGTGTAATAGTTATCGGACAAAAAGGTTCAGATCTCCTATGGCCGTGTACACATACAATAAGCGGATATTCCATGCGGAAACCCAAGCGCAATCAATATAAATAAATGAAACAAAGAAGGGAAAAGATTTGCGCACATGTCCGAATTTCCCCTATATGCGTAAACTTTTTATCCTTTTTTCTTCCACTTATTTAGGGTTTTCCGGTACGGAACTTACGCGTCTAATTTGAACCCGGCCTTACTCTCTTAGTAGAAAACAAGAAAAGAGAGACAGAGGAGTTCAGATCAAACAAACAGAACGAATATTTAAACAAAAAGAACAAAAACCACCACCATGCAGACACATGGGGGGCCCCACACATGGACAAAGACACCCCCCCCCCAAACTCCCAATCTCCCCCCCCCCTCCCCACCCCCCCCCCCCCCCCCCCCCCCCCCCCCCCCATCTCCCCCCCCCCCCCTCACCCCCCCCCACCCCCCCCCGTCCTTTCTGCTCACTTTTCCCCATACCTGATAGGTGAGAGAATAAGCGTGGACGACGAGTGGTAGTCGTTGTCGTCCTTTTCGTCGTTGTTGTTGTTGGTTTTGTTGTTGTTGTTGTTGTCGATGTTGTCGTTGTGGGAGGAGGAGGAGGTGTAGTGGTGGTGGTCGTCGTCGTAGTTGTAGTAGGGGTAGTGGTAGTGGAGGTGGTGACGGTGGTGGTGGTGGTGGGTGGGGCTGTTGAAACGAGATGAATTTAACAGCTGGTTAGAAAAACTGACACGAAGAGAACGAAGCATCACGAGCGGAGTAAGGGCGGGATAGCGCCAGCGGTCAACGAGTTACTCAACAAAAGCAACCTCATGCTAAGAATACTATACTTCAAATCCATAACAACATACCGTCGAATGCCGGCCACTATCGACGCCCGACGTATCGCCGCGGCTATATGTCTAGTTGTAATAATTAGCATGGGGGCGCTGATACACTTAAGCTCGTAGGCTATATGTATGACTACTGCACTAGAGATGCACCATCTAGTCGTACGACGGCACTATTATATAACACACACCCTCTCGCCCTGCCTTTTGCTGCGCACGCGGTCGTTCAGGCATATTTGTAATTGGTATGCGATAAGCAGACACTAGAGAACGTCCAGGCATGCGATCCGCAGCGTTAGACAAGAAGCGTCAGAAATAAACGAGTCCACGATATGATTTCGGAAAGGCGCATTCCTTTCCCGGAGGGAATACCGGCACATATAGCGAACGACAGCCATCGTCGAGGGTAGGGCTGCGTGCTCGCCACCACGCATCAGCTCACTTACGCTTATTATATATGTATTAATGTGCCTATGTAGAAGTGCCACTTCCCGATAAGTGTCATATGAGCCGCTATCTATGATTATCTTGGTTACGCGCGCTTCACTGTGCTGAGATGCGCTGTCGCGCGACGCTATGCAGGATGAAGCCGCGGGCCACCGCATTCATCTTTTGCATGTCCGACTTTTTGTGACTGTTTTGTCTATATCATATGATGTCTCATCGAGTATTTGGTCGTTCGTATAGGCGATGGTGTTGTTATAGTAGTCTATAATATTTTCGCACAAATTAGACAGGACTTTTTCGGTGGTAGCGTTAATGGCGAGCGTTATCTACGCTGTGCTAAGAATAGGCGATAATGTTATATAGGTCACAAGCGGACTCGAGTATGAATCTGTCTCAGAATTTGAAACGAGCTATGCGTTCAGACAGTAAAGGCCTATGTGCTAACTGTCAGAGCCTCGTAGAAGATACTCTGCTAACCCTTCAGTGTCACGAACTCGAGGACGACCCACCTCAGTGTGCAAGGAAGGCCTGCAGGTAGCGTAAATGAACTACTGTGACCGACTCTTCAAAGCCCTATGTGTGCCGATAGATGATGCCCTTTGCGTGAAATAGTATCACACGCCTTGCGCCTCATAGACTGCTTAATACTTGCTTAATATTATATTGTACTGACACCACCTGGATAGTAGAATATAGGTGAGTGATGTGTATATAGACACTGTTAGTGTATGTGAGTGTGTGAAAAAACCATGATAAGTGCATGTAACTGATAACGAATACAAGTCTAGTAGACCAACAGTGGACCGATAGGTAGTACGCAAAACTAAACGTGCGTTACTGTCAAGTCGCCGTCCTCACTTACATCGGGTATTTCGCGATGAGGGCCAACCTATGACAGGGCGCATGTAGATGCACAAGCCCACATAGTAGGGTAGATGTCGGTGCGATTTGGAAGGGCAACGGGGGCTCGGTATGATTATGGAGGTAACCCGGAGTGTAGTGCGAAAGTTAGGGTCAGTCGTAGCGAGCTCCACCACGTGGCAGAGAACAAACAACCCACTAACGAGTGTGCGCTAGGTTCATGTCTGTCCACTCTCACACCGAACATATGAAGGGTCGAACGGCTCAAACGTCCAAAAATTGATTTTATACTGTTAAACTTTTTTTGTGTATTATATTGCAAGGGAGGAATTATATACAATCAACTTATGTTGACCTCGCCCACCTCCCACCCGTCTGACTCACTCAGCTCTAATGAGAGGGCTTAGCATAGATAAGCTAATTATAAGCACTGACTGGTCCAAAGAGTTCTATTAAATCCTATTAGGCGGGTGGGGGGGGGAGGACATCCAACCTAACATAAGCGTAGCGCAATCACGCGACCTCTCAACGGCAAAAAAAGTGTCAGACGATGGCGTTTGAGTCGCTTGATTTGTTGTGTAAGTCAATTGTTGAAAATGTTTATTTCCTGTAACACGCTGTAAAGAAAAGCAGGTCCGAGAAGCAGCATTTTGTATAAATATCAATTTAGTATATGCTTTCGAATTGGAACAGCCAATTATACGTCAGCGAAGCGATCGGCATTTCAACTACTTATAGAAGTACGCTGTTATCTGTATGCTTGGGGTACCTCCCAATAATATGCGTTCTCCTCAGTGCGGATGGGCGTGGATGCAACACACGTTGAAAGAGATACAGCTCGAGGTAGAGGAGAATTGGGATAGCAGGCCTTTGGCTAAGGAGGGGTGTGGGAGCATATCAGGCTATAAGTCTGGCATAGCGGTAGTCTGCAGACGTGAGAGTACAGGTCCTTAGGCTTTAATTATCGCGTATGTCGGTGTGAGATAATCCGGGCGTATGAAATTGCTATAATGATCTTGTATACTGACAAACAAGACTTCAATTAGGCGCATCTGCCACACAGACATGCTTAGTTTATGTCGGGGGCGCGAGTCTACATAGGCGCGGCTCCAGCAGATCGGGCGGAGTGGAGGTACCAGGGGAAACCAAAAAGTAAGCGCAATACCATAATAAGGAACCAAAGAAGCGACCAGATATTGCGCTCACAGTGTCGAATTTCCCCATATATGGGGGTAGGAGACTGTGGTAAGCGTCGTATGCTGTCGGTGCGGCGGGACGTGATAGTAGGGGGTGGTTGTCGGCGGTACAGAGATGGGGCGGGTCTACGCGCCCTCCACCCTAATATGAACCGGACCTCAAGTAAAAATTGCATTTGCGTACGCGGGAATTATTCCGCGAAAACGGCGGCGGGATCGGTTACTGTCTGACGACCATACGCGGATGGGGATATTACCGAAATATGACTACACCCCAACCGCTGGCATTCTGCGGACTCTAATGCTGCACCACCTGCCCCCCCCCTCTCTCTCGGAGGATCTCCTTCCAGGAGGTGGGGGTGTCGGAAGCGCGTTCTTGTAAAGGGGGCGGCCACCGGACATCCAACCACTTTTACCAACGATCAACCGTTCCTTGAAGGGAGGAACCCACCACCATCAGGACACTTGGCGCACGGCTCACCCTGCGCCTTCCGAAGAGCAACACACGGGATGCAACGCACTTTTGGTGTCAACGGTCAACCGTCTTTAGATGAGAGAGGGGGGGCCGGCGAGCGGCAGGACGTCACAATGTCGCAAATCAACAGGCTTACACGTGTTATACACTCTTATAGACACGAGACTAGACATCTCTTACAGACATCTTCCCTACGCCATCGTACGGGGGGGGGGGGGGGTAATCGTGCCACGTCGCACCGTCTAGCGGCGGCCCGGCTCTTTAAAGATCGCTATACAATGAGTCGACAGACATAAGGGATATGATCATCCATAAAGCAAGACCAGTTGAAAAGATCATACACAAACCGAGGCTCCAGATTTTACGGAAAATACAGTAGTCATCTAATCATAGATAACGCGATGCGTCATAGTCGACACGACCCCCCCCCCCCCCCCCCCCCCCCCCCCCCCCCCCCCCCTGACCCACCGCCCCAAACCAAAAAAACATAAAGATGGGATGTCCGATTCACAGCACACAACAGAAACACCCCATATGCCATTAGACAAGTCCTCTCTACGAGAACACAAGATGAGCGCTTCTGTCACATTAAAGTTATTTCCCCCTTTGCTCCATCTATACCACTGTTTTCTCTATCGATTCATAGTCTGGTAGTGATAGAGTGGCAATGAGTAACGCTGATTCGCGCTTGTTTTATTTACTTAAATAACGAGTGGTCGGCAACACTGAGGATTTGTTTCGCTCGTCTCTGAGCCAACTAGGCCTATACGGTTTACGAACAAATGAGAGTGTTATCGGCGCTGATTGGACATCATAAACCGGTGAAGCGTCCACGATAGTGCATAAAGCACGGTTAGCACCGCGATTGGTTAAACCCAATGTGCCAGCGTAGAAAGAGGAGTGTGCATGGGTGGTCCCCCCCACAACACCTTTACCCTCTTCTATCTTCTCACCCTCTTTCCTTCCTTATTATGTCTATTCTACAACAATTTTATCGACAATGACAATTATTTGTTTTAATGGGATGAAGCGCCGCAAGTCTGATAGCTGAGACGCATTGCCTCTTTCGAGTGGCGCTAACCGTCTGATATTTCACAGTAGACGTCTCTCTCTTATTCATTAGTGACTATTAAAGTTACTTATAATTTTACATTAAATTATTCGAACCTCGGCCTCTGTCCTGCTCCTATCTGCCCTGCCCCTCCATTACCTAAAAAAAAACACTCCACTCCCTTCGTCCTGCTACCTCTCTGCACCACCCCCTCCCCTGCTAAGCCTAACCACCTACATGACACCATAATACTCTTATTTCTGTGCTCTCTCTCTTTCTCGGCCGGGGTGCGGTCTCGTCTCTGTAATCTCCCTTCTTCTTTCACCCTCCTCTATCCTCCTCCTGTCCTTTCTATGAATTAGGCATGTAAGCGAATATTAGTCCATATATTAGGGTCGCATAATTTAAAGGATTTATGGTTTTTAATTTGTCAAATCAAAACAGTGATCAATAGAAGGACGACGTTCATAAGCTGCTGTGATTTGTTTTTTAGCTCATTGAGCCATTGCTAGTCCCATTTCATCAATTTTATATTGTTTGGTTGGCACTCTGTCTAGTAACTAGTCTATTCCCCCTCAACGGCAATAAGCCCCAGCACCACCGATTTTATAGAGGCAGATTCTGGCATATTCTTACCCTTTTCTCGCGTTATAATTCTTATATCATTCATACAATAATAACAATCATAAAGACTATACAAAGAGAAAATAAAAATAAACAAAAAATTAATATGCTAAATAGCTGAAATGAACCTAACATGCCCCCTAATCACCTATGCTTGGGGGAGGTGCTGGGATGCGTGGCACTGCTATGGGCTAGCGGACTACTACTAAAATACCTAAGTACCCTATACCCACTACCCTATACCTAACAAATATATACGTCATACCATCAATACGATCGCTACGCTACGCTACGCCAAATATACATAGACATACCCTTGTACTAGACTTTAGATCTTTTGCACTAGAACATAGACAGTTTAGACTATATGTATTCACTTATAACTCCATACCCGCTATGACATATCTCTTTTCCCTTCCCCAAGTGAAGGAAAGTTGGTGAGGAACAGCGTCGAGTGGGTTCGAGGGGTATGGTTTTACGTAGGCTAACTAAGGCAATGTCGGAAGGAGGGTGAGTGAGATGAAGGTCAGAGGGCTGCTGGGCGGCTGCGAGAGAAGGCCGGGCGGTCTGACAGAGGAGGATCGGCCGGGGGCAGGGGGTCACGGACTTCGAGGTGCTGCAGGTACATGCGTTTGAGAGGGTGTCTGTAGGACTGGTGCCTTGGGGGCAGGTAGGCAGTTGTGTGGGAAGGGTCAGGTCCTTAGCAGAGGATGGCACGGAAGCCACCCTACCGCGATCGTTTACTAAACACAGGTCATAGCAAATATCCAAAACAATAGCTTCTAAGATGTTCGATTAAATTGTAAATTATATGTTAGGTGTGTTGTGTAGTTTATTATGTCTTCTTTTGTCCTCCCTCCTCCATTATTACGAAGAAACAAATGGGTAGACTTAGACGCCGCTCCATATTGGCAAACAGCGGACTCTGGATGTGGGAGGCGAATTTGGATCTTTCGGCGTGGAGTAAATTATAGATCAGTATTGCTTCATGAAGGGACAAGTTAATTAACATATCTACGAATCATCTCCTTAAGGCATTTCGTTTAGTAGATCTAGGATGAATTTAGGGGCAGTTTAATTTGGACTTCTGGGTCATAATGTTTGGCGTGTTAAATAAATGTGAATTCGTATGGTTATATCATTATTTAAGAAATTTAAGATATCTCTCTACACACAAACAAGATTGTCTACTGCGCTGCACACATATTTCACTATACCATACTTTGATTAAAAGCCGTCTCGACCATTATAGATTATAAATGTGCCGTTGTTCTTTGTTTTTTATATATGCTGGGGGGAAATCGCCCGCACCTTTTCATATCAATAGTTACTCAACGGGGATTACGTTGAGTAGACTTGCGGTTTGTGAATATGTATTGCTCAATAAAACCCGGCCGCTCACCGCCTAATCTAACAGACATCGCTAAAACCAACCTATTGAGTGAATTAACATAACATTCTGCAGTAGATAAAGGTCTAAGCTTGAACCAAGGGGTGTAGTCCAGAGGTTTGCGGTCCGAGCGGTCGCAGGGGTGTTTAGCGCTAGTCCCCGTAATGTATGTCGGGATGTACGACGAGTTAATATATGATTCGCACCACGCACGAACGAACACACTACGGCTGCCGCAGCAGCGCGCTCGGAGCGAATGACGGACGCGACAGAGAAATGTCAACAAGCCCTCAGATATAACAACCCCTCTCAATAGTACTCAGATTACTCCGTAACTGTTAGAAACGGATGTACTTGATAAATAGGCTCGACCTGGTTCGTCTCATTAATCTTTGTCATATCGTAACTGTAAGGCTTACTTGCTTGGTTTTGTTTTGATAATGTTTAGTGAAGCCGTGCTTGTGGATCCCCCTCCCCCTACCCTCCACCCCCCGCCCCCTGTGACAACACATTGCAAAACTGTGCAGCGTTTGGGTGCACTGTTTCTGTCATTCGAGGTTATTTAGAAACATCAAGATAGGTAAGTGAGGCAAAACGGACTCATTTCCCACCAACTCGCAATTACGTTAGGCCTACTGTTTCTGTGGTATGAGAAAGATTGAAAAGGCAGAGAGAGTAATCATGGTGGTCTAGATCGGGGATCTGTCTGTCTAGCCTGCCTGCCTGTTGTCTGTACATGCTAAGGAGCAAGGTTTGATGGCGTTTTTATTTAGCCCTCTTATTTTTGTTTCCATGAAAGGAATAAATGTGTAAGCCATGTTATGACTGGCATAGGTGTGCTGTGTCAATGTGTCGTTCCCCTTGTCGCACTGGGCAGTAGCCGTGTCTCTCCCTGGCCTGTTAACACAGCATTGCTGGGCAGGCAGACAATCCAAGGACACCATCAGCGAGAACGGGAGACAGACCAAGGGAGGAAAATGACACTATTGTAAAGGAGGGGGAGGAGATGACTTGGGGGGAAATGACAAAATAAGAAAAGGGGAAACGTGGAGCAAAATGACACAGTACACACAAGCTTTATGGAATGACGCCCTACAAAGGGACACACTGGAAAACGAATGGTAAAAGAGAGATAATGTGAAAACCTGACCAATATCTCCCCACCCAACCCTCACTCTTTGTCCCCCAAACGGTGGAGGGGGCTGTGGTACTGCTAAAACCGTATAGCCCAACTGCCTCCAAGAATCCAGGCGGGTACAGCACATACCATCCCCTCCCCCAGAAAAACCCGCCTACTGTAATCAGCTACAACGCCATCTGAAAAACCATCCCTGCCCATTTCTTTTGCAGGAACCTCACCAAGCTGGTCCAATCGACATTAGTCACAACGATCTCCCAATTTCATCAGTCCTGAAGCAATTTAAAGTGCTCCCTCACCTCATGTGTTTGTTGCTCAATGTATAGTCAGGGTCTGAGTTACGAGGAAGCACTATCTCCAGTGTTCACCCATTTCTACCGTGAGGGAGGGTTGGCAAAATCATGTCCTGTGCCTTACGGTCCCATGCCCTCTGATCTCTTTCAGAACCACTACTCTCCGCCCGGTATTGGGCTGCAGATTTTTGTTACACGCCACATAATGATTATCGGCGAACTTTATAAGCTGGGGGGGGGCAGGTACATCATAGCTCTTAGGTACTTGGCTACCGGTACTAGGCTAGCTAGCAACTTGGATCGTTCAAAATAACTTACGATAGTGGTTTACCAGTCGAGGAAAATCAAACTTGGACACGAACGCTCTGTTCACTTTCCCATTCACCTGCAATGGACACATCGTTCAGGTTGTTTCCGAATTTGGCGAACACTCTGCTGCAAGAAAATCATCAGTTATATTGCCTATAATTTTGTCTGCAATCATTTAGAGAACCTTGCATTAGGCAGTAATAAGTTCTCCAAAATCAGACAGGGGCTTTCTACTGGCAAAAGTTTCCTAGATTGATCTATGGCCTCTTTATTTTCAGTACCAAATAACTAGACAGACTTTCTTCATTGAGAAGGAATGCTTCAGCAATCCCAGCCTACAGGAGAATTGAACTCGCTTTCAACAGCATTCGGTTCAGACTCCCCGAAATTCATGAGACAGTTCGAGGATGTCCCAGTCTTACAAACTTGATCTGACTTCCAACGTCAGGATGCCAGTAAGACAAATTCGTGAAGCTATTTGGTCAACATCCACTCTGTCCAAACGTTACACTGGAACAATGAGCTCAGAGATCTGTCACGTAGAATGTTGCAGGTTTTCCCTAATATAACATCCCTAGTTGAAACGCAATCAGCTGGCAACGCTAAGCGATGGTTTGTTCGACGCCGTCTGCGTAATCTCAAGCACAAATAGACAGCACCAGAACCAGGATCAGGGATTTAAATTCTTTCAGTGTTCAATGAGGGTTACTGTTTAACAGACTTCACTTCTCGATCTAAGCTTAGGGGGTGTTGTGCGAACCCTGTTTTAACTGTGTGCTGGGCTCTGCTGTGGTTCAGTCACTTGCTCAACTCCAACGCTTCATTGTTCAAACTACGTGGTATCTACATATAACTGCAGCACAGAGCATAACGTGATGTGCAGATCTTGAGATGGGCTCCCCCAGGCCTGCCTTGTGGACTGTTGGAGACCACCTACATCATCATCAACCGGGTGTCGTCGGCTCTCCATGTGTTGTCTCCGTCACGGATTCCTGCTCTTACTCATACCGCTGGGCACCTCGGCTGCCCTCTACGACGCATACCACAGACCAGGGGGAAGCCCGAAGGCGCATGGTTGAGCAACCAACACTTTCGAATACGAGTCTACTTGGCTTAGCGACATCTTCGACTAGAGCGAATGGCCCGTCCGGCACGCTTGCCGTCCCGGAGTTGCAGGGACGGCTTGGAATCTACGGCTGTTCCTGTCAGAGAGAGATCGCCGCCCGACCAAGACGGAGCTGTGCAAACGATGTCTGATGAGTGTGGACGAGGAGCAGAAAGTGCTGATGGGTATCTCCGAAACTTCGCCCAAAACCCGCAGTGCCATTCCAGCTGTGCATGTGTACAGTGTCACGTTAATGGATCACCATGACGACCTGGTGAGTGGCCAATGTGGGGGACCTGGGGTCACGTGACCAAGATGCGGCATGATGGCTTTGGTGCACAGGACCACGTAGTGCATCCAGTGGGACGGAAGAGGGGGAGGTGGGAGAGGAAGCTCCATTGGTTGACGTCCTTCTGGGGACGAATGCACATTGACATCCTGAAGGAGGGTTTTTTGTGAGATCATCAACGCGGACAGCACTGTGGAGGTGATGGGTGATACGTAAAGGAATGTGTATGTCAAACAGAGGGAAAGAAAATGGCGCTTGCCTATGCACACCACCTCTCGTGCGCGCGCTCCTCCCGATTTCTGCGCTGATTTAAACTGGACCTCCAATAATGCCTGCGAGTATTTGCGTTCGCTATTCGGGTACACTACTGAAGTACAGTGACAACTCTACTGTACGATCCCCCCCCCCCCCCCGGCAACCAACCTCAAGTGAAAACCCGCGTGAAACCACTGGTATGCAACGCCTCGCTGGTCCATTTGTTCTAGTAGTGAATTTCTTTCCCCCCCGTTTTGTCAGAACCAGTTGTATGTTCTTCAATACTCAACACATTCAACTACATCATTAGCCCCTTCGTTTCGAAAAAAAGCGAAAAAAAAAACCTACGGTCTGTGTCTTGAAACATTCATGTTGATTCTTCCACGTGCAAATTGTGACTCACTGTCTTTAATTCTGAAGTGTGATACGTAGGGAAAAGACAAGCGTATTGTGGGCTGCTAGATGGTGCGGATGGGAATATACACGGTGAATTACTTTCCTTAACCCTTTCAGCTGTGGAACATTATACGGTTACCTATGTGTTTACTTACATTGTTTACTCAATTTTATTTACACAAGCCAGTTCCTTCGTATTTAGCCAAGGACTGTCATTGTGATAGCAGAGACAATAGGGAGAAAAGGCCTGGCAACCCTCCTCTACAGATGGACTGTGGCAAAAAGGAATGTTTGTCATGAACCTTAGTGGCGTAGTGCTGACCATACGATCTTCACAGCCATGAATCCTCTCCTAACGCCACCATGGAGCAGCGCAGCAGCACAAAGTCAGACCTGTTGCCTTGACGGCAAATGCCAAGATTAGACAGAATTTGAAGACAGCCCTAGACGCATACCCACCATTTCTGCCATACTCGCTACAGGCTTTACGCAGATGAAGTGAAAGCATTCCTTAGACAGGCGAAATATCAAAGCATAGGATACAACGGTGGACGAGATAAGGTTTAGGATACAGAGATTTGAAGTTTTGCAGCGACAAAGTCGATTGAGCGGACCAGTAGCGCGCCTCAGGCGGAATTCACGCTTAGGTGTTACTCGGTGCCGCATATGATGACGTGGAAGGCGAATCCATAGACGAGTGAGTGAAGAAAGGTGTGCAAAGACGGGACTGGAGTGGAGATAACGAACGACATTGATCTGATCTGAAGTCCATCGGGTTGGAAAGAAGGGTGGAGGTTCGGGCAACTCCCTCGAATCTAGGAGTAGTCCTATCCTCGTGGAATTATCATCTTACCGCTACAAAAGCATAGGTGTGTGGGAGTTAAGGAAATACGCTGAGCGATGATGTGGACTTGATGGAAATGTCATTCCTAAACGCTACCTGGTTCGCGGCCCTTGCCTCGATCCCACCATACCACCACCACCTCGGAACCCGCTTCTCCTCCCACCACACACCCAAAGTATTTAATCAACCAATAAAGAACCTCACTAAGCTCAGTCCAGAATTGCCCGCTTCAGGAAGCCAAGAGAACTTGAAACACGTCATCAGAAAGATGGCACGGACGAACATGGGTGAGGACGGCGACCAGTCATAAGGAGGGAATATAGTGTGTATCAAGCGTCAACCAATCCATGCGACGGGAAATTGAGGGTAATGAAACAGTAATGCAGAATGAATGAGAAAGTAACTTGTTAGATAGTGAGTGTAAGCTAGCCATTCCTCCTAATGCAATTGAGATTACGTTGGTACAAATATTATTAATTCTACCTAACTTGCGTTATTACCAAGTTACTGCCCTCTACTAATCCCGCATCATGCATATCTCAAAAGGTCACCGTAATCAATGGATACGAAGCTGTGTAACGTTGATTAACAAAAAACAAATAAGCTCGTACTTCGGTCATATGCTCTCTTTCCGCTATGTCTTACACTGAATAGGCATATATATGATTCGTATATGCTTTCCAGCCACGCATGCACGCCAACTAAGCGATACACTGTGTGTGTATATAGTATACCTAGATATGTACGTAGATGTGAACGTATCTAGGGTGTGTTGTGTGTGTGTGTGGTGTGTGTGTGTGTGTGCTGTGCACACGATGTCTGTTGGTTGATTTTTGGTAAATATGCACTCATATAAAGGGAATATCGTCTAATATGTTTATGTGTTACACCGATTATGTGCCCTCTTATTATTATGTCATTATATATGACTGGTAAGCAGTATTCATTATACTAAATTATTAGGGATATACATTCTTCTTATCTTTTGAGTATCGTTTGAGTAATCATGCTTATCATATTATCATGCTTATACGTACATGGTGTAAGCGAGGTGCGAGTGCTGATGGTGGGTCAGTCAGTGTCACATGTTACGTCGATTGCGTTGATGCTTTATGTGCACGATGACAATTTGCATGTTCAGGCATGTGATGAGAAAAATGTTAACCTGCTAAGCAACGCTGGATGAGTGATACAGAGCAGGGGCATATAGAGAGGCAGAGAGAGAGAGAGAGGAGAGAGAGAGAGAGAGACACGAATAGAGAGAATAAAGAGAGAGAAGGAGAGAGAGAAGGAGGTTGGGGAGGGAGGGGAGAGAGAGAGTGCGGGTGAGGGGCGTGCAGACGAGGGCCGTGGGGAGATATGGGAGGGGGGCACGAGAGAGGGGCGAGCTGAAGCGAATATGCGTGTGTGGTGGGATGATAGAGATTAGAGGGGGGGGGATGGGGGGGGGGGAGAGGGCGAAGAGAGAGATATGCTTGTAGCCAATCAATGGTACCTAACTCAAGTGGTTTTTTTTGGTTGGGGGGGGGGGTTGGGTGTTAAAGGGAGGTGGGCGTGTGAGTCTTATCGTGTCGTTTGAATGTTCGTGTGCACGATTATGCTTATGTGTGTTTGAATGTGTTTGAAGATGTTGATGTGTTCAAATATGTTCTATATGAGTGACCATTCCTCCTCACCGGGAGGTATGGTTGGGGTGTTTACTGACGATTTTGCTAATGACCGTCCCTTTATGAGACCTTCACTGGGGAGTGCCACCAACATGGCATGGCCCGATACTCTTCTACTCTCATTCGAGGGATGTAACTTTAGAACATTTATTATTTTGTTATTCTACACAAGGATGTTACCATGTCTTTTAATTAAGGATGGTTTGCTTTTATGTGGATTTCAATCTTGGTGACTAAAGAGTGACAAACTTTCTCTTGTTAGAAAGTCTTCTAGCTCAGTTTGAATGTTCAGTGTGGACATTCTTTGCGGGTCGATATGCAGACTGAAGAGTCTTTCTGTTTCAGCTGTCTTTGCATAGGCATTGTCTCCCCCATTGGGAGAAAAAGTAAATCAGCAGCACATTATTTCCTTTTATTCTTTTCAGAAAACAGAATAAATTGTAAAGTTAAAATGAAAGTTATTCAGTTTCTTTCTTAGGCACACAAACTTAAATATTGGACACAAAAATAGTTTTTTTCAAGCAAACATATATAATATATAGCTATCCACAAAAAGTTAAGGTTCACTTGCAAACTAATTCATAACTTTCGTAATAAGAAAGCCAATGCGTTGAATTTGGCCAACATTTAATTCAATGCTTCAGTGATAACGATACACAATTGCCTTCAAATTCGAGCAATCGTTTGGTCTGTACATTTGATCAAACTGGGTACGTATCGAAATTTGATTTCCCAAAGTCATTGAAATCACAAGACAGGGCATTCTGATGCTCCCAAAAGTTCAGTAATGCGTGTATCCGCCATGGCTGTTCTGGCACTCGACGCAGCGAGTCCTCATGGAGTTGACCAGGGTGGTGAAGATCCTCTGTGGAAGCGCCTGCCACTCAGCCTGCAGCATCTGGTAGAGGTGCTGGGCATCCCTGGGAGGGGGGTGGTTGCTCCTCACTTTGCGATCCAGCTCATCCCAGAGGTTCTCAATCGGGTTGAGATCGGGACTGCATGCTGGCCACTCCATTCTGTTGACTCCAGACTGCTGCAGGAAGTCGTTGACCACCCTTGCCCTGTGGGGGCGAGCGTTGTCATCCTGGTAGACAGCCGGCGGTCCCATCTGCTGCAGTGTAGGCACAGCCAGCGGTCGAAGGATCTCATACCGGTATCGGAGGCCAGTCAGGTTACACTGTACATGATACAAGGGTGTTCTGTGGTGAAGGCTGAAGGCCCCCCAGACCATTACAGAAGAACCTCCACCAAAGGCCACCTTTTCTTGGACAGTGGCGTCAATAAAGCGTTCCCCTGGGCGCCTCCAGACCCTCAGTCGGCCGTCGTTGTGGTTCAGGGTGAAGCGTGATTCATCACTGAACAGGACCTGGGACCATTGCTGACGTGTCCACCTCACGTGACGTCTGCAGAAGGCGCGGCGTGCTGCCCTATGGGCTGGAGTTAAGCGTGGCCGTACAGCTGGGCGACGAGAACGGAGGTTAAACCCATGAAGGCGGTTCCGTATGGTCTGCTGGCTGATGTTGATGTTAGTAGCCACCCTCAGCTGCCTTCGAATGATGCTGGAAGAGGCTGTTCTTGTCTGCAGGGCTTGTCGTTCAATGAGACGATCTTCACGTGGAGTTGTCTTCTTCGGTCGACCAGATCTGCGTCTTTCATGGACCCTCCCAGTGGCTGTGAAGCGTTGAATCAGTCTGACAATGACCGAGATGGACACCTGAAGTCGCCTGGCCACTTTTCGCTTGGGAACACCATCTTGGAACCAAGCAACAGCTCGTCCCCTATCCAACTCACTCAATTTTCGTCGTGGAGGCATTGTCAAATCAGGCCTAATACTGGTGGTATGTCTTCTTATAAAGCCAAGCAAGAGACAGCATCTCACACATAAACAGCAGTGCTTGCACGTGCATAATGGTTTTTCCATCTGGCTTGTGCAATGTGTTCATGCAGAACGATCCAAAACAAGGTCCTTTTTCGCAAGTTTCCGCTTTTTCTTTTGCTGCCAAGCTCAGTAATAGAGAATCACGTGCAATGTTTCCACTAACACAACATCGCCCACTTACAGCTGAACAAGAATTCATAACAATTTGGCTTGATTGAGAAAAAAATAACAGGAGCGAACGGAGTTTATTGCGCACCATGTGTGTGGTCGTTTTTTCTTCTTCAATTCTTGTTACGTTTAGATATATATATATATATGTGTTGTGTGTAGCGCGCGTGAGTGTTGGGATGAACGTAGCGTCATGCGTGCTGAGTACTAATGTGTGTTATGAATGTTGTGAATCGAATGTGTGAATGTGCTTTGGAAATGTAGGTGTTCAAATCATGTTCATTATATATGATATGTGAGGTTTGTGTGTACGGCGCGCGATGCATAGTGTGTAATGTGTGTGTGCTGTGTTTATCTCTCTGTGTGGTGTGCGTGTGTGCGTGCTTGCGTGCGTGCGTGCGTGCGTGTGTGATGTTGTGTTGATTGTTGTGCTTCAATTGCTATTAGCTTTTATATGCGTATATCTGATATTGAAGTAGTCTATTTCAGTGTTTATTGCTGGTTTCAGCTATTGACTGTAAATGCTATATCCTGTCATATGACATTGTATTATTTCTGTTAAGATATTGATCTCTGGATTCCAGTGGGTTAATATGTATTGATAGGGGAAGACGGGGTAAAAAGCGCATAGCGGCGGGTAAGAAGCCCACCCAATTATCTCATGAAATGAAGCAAATTTCAGTTCATTTTGCCCATGAGACGAGCGTTAAAACTTAATGTCTAGCATTCGTCTCATGGAAAAATTTGACTGAAATTTTCTTTATTAAATGAGATAATTGTAGTAAAAGTGAAAGGTTTATTGCTGTAACATCGTAGAAGCATGAGGTGGGTAACTTATAATCATTTATTGGTTGGAGTTCGGAAACATATTTTTTCCCTTTTAAAAAGAATTTTTTTCTTTTCACACCACTCTATTCAACGGGTACTCCCAAATTCAAGAGCGTGGCCTCGCATAATCACCTCGTTGCCAAGCCTTGTGTCTACGTTGTGGACATCAAAAAAACATGGGTGTTGTTATTGGTTTTTAAAACAAACCAGTGGGAAATAGGTACCCTCCTCTCTCGTTCTCTCTCTTCTGCCTTCTCTCTCTCTCTCTCTCTCATCTTCTCTCGCTCTCTCCCTCCCCCTCTCCCCTCTCTCTGTTGATATCAGGCCTCGTGCGGGTGGCGTTTGTTTGCGTTTGCCCGTTTGTCAATTACAGGTATGATGTCTTACAACTGGTTTCAGTGTGTTGTCTAGAATTTGCCATCTCGTATTATGCAGAACTAATATTTTGCGGGCAGAGATTGTTAACATGCTTGCTTTCTCGGCAGCCACCATGTGATGACACCTTGTACGTTGAAATTCGGTTGGATAATAAGATTCTCAGTGTTGTCTATATTATGCTGTTTTTCGAACTATTCTCTAATATCATTTAGGACATTTTATTATCGTTCATTGCATGGCCAATTTGCACGCATAAATAACGAACTGAATGAACAGTGATGTCACTCACGAACTTACATCGCGTTAAGCGGTTGGTTAGAGACAGAGAAGGGAAACGTGCGATTGAAACTGATGTTGTAGAAGGTTTGTTTCCCTAATTAGTCTCAATATGACAGTTGTGTGAACGTTATGATAACACATCGTTGCCCTTTTCCCTCTTAATGTTGATTTTATAAGCAGTGTTAGTTCTGTAGTATTCATGCTTCAAT
>CM065681.1:20539559-20564559 GCA_017654935.2 Phymorhynchus buccinoides | reverse complement strand
ATTCATGCAACACTTTACTTTCAGTTTTCCTTCAATAATTTGTTTACGTGTACGTTATGCTAGAAATATACAAACTGTAGCAGATCACAAGGGGTTTTTTTCTTTTTGTCCCAAAATGTGCACAATTTTATTCATACAGGATGGATCTAACATCAATTTTGGCTTTTATATGATCTTCGTTAGTTTAATATAATACTGACAAAAATACAGCAGAAATCTGCATTAAGTCAAAATTGGAGGGATCAAAGTTTTATTTTGAGATAGCCGATATTTTGAGATAAAAGACTTTTTTTGCATAAAAATGATTAAGCTGAGACCCAAGAGTTATTTTTTAATTATCCATTTTTCAGTTAGCAGGAATCCACTGTAGTGAAATGATTTCAAATAACAAAATACTCTTCTCAGTGGTTAGATGGAAAAAAGCAAAACTCTGGTGTCATCATTTGTATAGATCATTAGATGTCAGCTTCAGAACAATTCACAGCCTGTCATCTAAGCACTGGCACTTCATCGTTTCAATTAACGGTACACACTGTATGACTATGAGTGTAAACATGCAATGATTCTCCCATGCCCTTTGAAGTTCTTCAGCTAGTCTGGTGTGGCTATCAGCTCACCTGGATAATGGTTTTCAGGTAGTAAGTTGCCTGCTCTGCAAGAAAGGAGGCAGCCTCATCAGGCAGGGGAGCGACTCCTATGGTCTCCCCAAAGACCCGCACCGTTTCCGGAGGCAGATTGCTGCCCACCTTCTGTTCCTTGGCATCCTTGCTGGAAGAGTCCTTGCCAGCCATCCCAAGATGCTCACCACTACTAGTAGTACTACACTACGACCACCTGAAACAGACACATAATTCTGAGTGTTTATCTTCACATATAGTGTGTGTGTGTGTGTGTGTGTGTGTGTGTGTGTGTGTGTGTGTGTGTGTGTGTGTGTGTGTGTGTGTGTGTGTGTGTGTGTGTGTGTGTGTGTGTGTGTGTGTGTGTGTGTGTCAAAGTCAAAAATACTTTATTATCACGTTAGGTAAAATTACAGTGTGGTCTCGTACAAGCACAAAAATTGAAACAAGGAAGCACATTTGCATGCATTAAAAATGGAAACAAAGCTAAGGTGTACAAGTTTACAAAGTTTCATGGAATTTTAAATGTGTTATAGTTATAGAAATAGCTCATTTACACACACACACAAAACATCTACATAGAACAGGGCTCCAAGGGACTCCCATTTGGGGGTCTATGAAGCACTAACATTCTAAAGGACCCTCTAAAAGAATGTGCAGGGGGGCCCAGGTATGCACTAGAAAATTTCTTTTTAGCATTCGCAATGCCACTGGGACCCTCTATCCCACCTCTAGGACCCTCTATACTGTAACTTAGTGTAAGTGAAGGAGTCCCTGTGACCCCTTGTTTTGCAGGATGATTGGGAGCCCTGTAGAAAATGTTTGTTCTTTATAAATGTAAGGATCAACAATGGCTCCCCCCCCCACCTGCCTGCGCATCTCGACCCTTCCATCTTAGTCCTTATTTGTGTGTAAACAAAGTCAAAATGTTATCTAAATGTGTAAAGAAAACATCCGGATGTTATAAATACAGTTTAGATAAGTTTCGAATTGGAACAGCCAAATACGCAGCATCGATCTGGCATTTTTCAAACAAAGTTACTGACTAAGATGGCGGTCTCCCATAATATGGCGCTCCTTGTGGCCACATGCGTCTAAACAGAGGTCGTTCGCCAGAGATCAGATACTGAGATAGACCAGCAGAAGCAATCTTCTTTTTCTTTTTTTCTTTTTTTGCGCCTGACGAAGGTGTAAGTTTCAATATTTATCGCACAATCGAAGTTTGCTCTTCGTTTTTCTTTTGTTTTTGAGATGTAGTCCTAATCCTAGCCCTATCCCGACCAACAGTCGGATGAACACTTAACTTGTACTTTTGTTCTCACATCCAGAAAGTTTCCTTCAATTGTTTTGGTGATGAAATTTGTTAAAATCATTTGTTTTGTTTCTTTACAGTATCCCTTACCTCATTCCTAACCCTATCCCTTTTCTGGTCGATCCCTATCTCTATTCGCCGACTTGGCGAACGACCTCCATTTAGACTCAACTCTTGTGGCTTGACTTTCGAACCTCACATATATATAATATTGTATTAAAAGCCAACAGGATGTCCGGTCTGCTTGTTAGCATTATTACTAACAAATCAAAAGTTATAATGATTCCTATATTTAAGGCTTTGGTGAGACCTATGTTAGAGTATGGAAATCCTGTATCAGTGTATGGTATCCACATTTGAGAAAACACATTGATATGCTAGAGGGAGTTCAGAGGAGGTTTACAAAAAAGATTGTTGGTACAAATGATATGACCTATGAGGAAAGACTTATTTATCTGCGGATACCTAGCCTAGAGTATAGAAGGCTCAGGGGTGATATGATTGAAGTTTATAAAATATGTCACCATTTATACGATTATTCCACTATTAACTCTTTGTGAGGGTGATAGAACCAATGGCCATAACTTTAAGCTGTACAAAAAAGATACTAACACCAGACTAGCACAAAACTTTTTTACTAACAGAGTAATAAATGCATGGAATAACCTTCCCGATGAAGCAGTTAATGCAAAGTCATTAAATTCATTCAAAAATATCATAGACAAGTTTTTCCAAAACAAAATGTATTCAGTTAATATACAGATTTAAAGGAATAAAACACAGATGCCTTAGTAGTCATCAGTGAATGAAGCCAAACCAAATAAAAATCAAAAACATATTTAGAGGGCAAAAGGCTAAACAAAATAGCCTATAGTGCCATTTATGCTATGCTATGACGACACGTGGGTACAAGCGTTTACCTAGATTTTCAGAAGGCGTTCGATACTGTTTCACATTCCAAACTTATTTTGAAGCTGGCGGGTTATGGCGTGGGCGGAAGACTGTTGGGGTGGATCAGGGATTTTTTGAGCGAGCGCACACAATATGTAACTATAAATGGATTTAGTTCTAAAAAGGTAGATGTCACTAGTGGGGTCCCACAGGGTAGTGTCCTGGGTCCCACTTTGTTCCTGTACTTTATAAATGATTTACCAACTTGTGTAGACTGTAATATGAAGATCTTTGCTGATGACACTAAGGCATACAATAATGTAGAAAACAATGATGAATCAAGAAAAAGAGTTCAAATGTGCATTGATAACTTAGTTACATGGGCTGATACTTGGCTCATGAAATTTAATAGTCAAAAGTGTAAGGTTATGCACCTTGGTAAAAATAATCCCAAGCATACATATTATATGAAAAATAATGAAGATAAACGGGTGCTGGAACCTACAGATGTTGAGAAAGATCTTGGGGTGTTTGTGGACCCGGGCTTGACTTTCGAACCTCACATAAATAATATTGTATTAAAAGCCAACAGGATGTCTGGTCTGCTTGTTAGCATTATTACTAACAAATCAAAAGTTATAATGATTCCTTTATTTAAGGCTTTGGTGAGACCTATGTTAGAGTATGGAAATCCTGTATGGTATCCACATTTGAGAAAACACATTGATATGCTAGAGGGAGTTCAGAGGAGGTTTACAAAAAAGATTGTTGGTACAAATGATATGACCTATGAGGAAAGACTTATTTATCTGCGGATACCTAGCCTAGAGTATAGAAGGCTCAGGGGTGATATGATTGAAGTTTATAAAATATGTCACCATTTATACGATTATTCCACTACTAACAGCCTACTAACTCTTTGTGAGGGTGATAGAACCCGTGGCCATAACTTTAAGCTGTACAAAAAAGATACTAACACCAGACTAGCACAAAACTTTTTTACTAATAGAGTAATAAATGCATGGAATAACCTTCCCGATGAAGCAGTTAATGCAAAGTCATTAAATTCATTCAAAAATATCATAGACAAGTTTTTCCAAAACAAAATGTATTCAGTTAATATACAGATTTAAAGGAATAAAACACAGATGCCTTAGTAGTCATCAGTGAATGAAGCCAAACCAAATAAAAATCAAAAAACATATTTAGAGGGCAAAAGGCTAAACAAAATAGCCTATAGTGCCATTTATGCTATGCTATGCTAAGCCATAGAGCTTCTGTTTCTTTCAGTTTCACTAAAAACTTTCTAAATAATATCTCTTTTTTGTACCAATCAAACAAAGGCATGTCATATTTTTTCAGCAAACGTTTTCTAAATTGTTTCTTTGACCCCTTTTGGCGTAACAGTTATGCGCGCGGCGACCGTCGTCTAGAAAAATTCGACCCTGTCCCTGGAGTCTGAAGAAACTAGGACATTTTAATTTTGACAGAAATTGAGTAATTCATATCTTGTTTTAACTACAGACCTTTTCAAATCAGCCAAAAGAAAGCATTCGAAAGATAAGCCTTAGGCCTAAGATCTTTGCAAGCGTTTATGTATTCGCCCAAAAAGAATAAGATGATAAAATTCCACAACACACTGAACACACGCGAGTGAGAGACACTGCTAGTGCTAAAAACATAAAACCGGAAGCGGAAATCACTAGATCTACAAAACAAGAAATTCGGTTGATCAAAGATCAACACGAGGCGAAACAGGGTTTAGTTTCTCTAGACAACGGTCGCCGCGCGAATAACGCTTACGCCAAACGGGGCCTAAGAAAAACTTTAGAAAACGTTTGCGGAAGAACATTACAAGCTCTTGTCTGATTGGTCAATTTTGTTTATATTATTTTAACCAAACTTTAATGGACTAATCAACAACAAGAAATGTATTCACCCCATGCTAGTCACGTGATAGTTCTCCAAAAGATACCGTGGGAGTAGCCACAAAACGTTTTTGGCAAACGTCGGTGAAAGATGTGTTTCTTAGTACTGTTTTTGCCGTTTTGCGCTCATGCCACGTAACGTTAGCCCTTGTGAAACGGACCCCAGTGTTGGCAGTTGTAGAAGTGTTCAGAATTGCATTGTTTTATTAGAGGGCCTACAAAGGGTCAAACAAATTTAAAGTTGTGCATAATATTGTGCAACAAGCCTACAGAAGGCAGAACAAGTTCAGTGTTAAAATGTTTTATCAAAAGAGGTCACCGGAAAGTGCCATAACATTGTTCATGAAGCAATCATTATCTTTATGTTGTATATCATTGCATGAAAAATATCCTGTAACAAGGACAATAAAGTATTTGGAATTATAGCATTGTAGCAAAACAGTGCAACTGCAAAAGCCATAACATTTTTTGTTAAACAGTAATAACATTCTGACTAAAGACTGCCACTGAAAGGGGCCATAACATTGTTGTTGCTGCTGCCGTTGTTGTTGTTGTTGTTGTTAATTAAACAATCATTACATTGTAGCCAAAGAGGGTCACTGGAAGGGCCATGATGATTTATGTTCTCTTTTCCCTTACAGTAGAATATAAACGGCCTTAATTATGAGGGTCAGATAAACACATGTTTGTGCATAACTGACATTGTGCAATAGGAGGCCTGCAGAAAGGGCCACATGATAAGGGCTTGTGGGGCAGAAAAAATATAAATTTATTAATTGAATGCAGCTGCCTTATTAATGACATGAAAGTCATGGCAAATAGCTAATAATATGCCTATCTCTAGTATCAGCCCCCATGTGGCATAACATACTTGATTGTTCTAGACTTTTTTTTTAGGCTGTGGGTATGTTGACGGTCATGGAAATTCAGCCTGAAGGTTATTTTGCCAGTTACGGTATTTTAACCTGCAGGCTATTTTGCTGGTCATGGTACTGACAATCGACTACCAAAACGTGTCTTCTAATAGAACTTCTATGGAGAGCTGAAGACTGGTGCACTGGTGTCTTCTAATAGAACTTCTATGGAGAGCTGAAGACTGGTGCACTGAGTCTTGGTAGATCAATGTCTCCTCATGGGAAACCATGGTACAGAACAGACCAGCATGGCGTGGTGCAATGCAAAGGGAGCCACCAACTTCGAGGCACACCGTATCGCATCGAGACATCGCAGGCAAAGCGTGAGGCACCTAAACAGTTGCAGCCCTGCTGCAGTTTCTTCCCTTTTTCATGTACCTTACCTCTTGCCTGCAGGAGTCGGGGCCTGGTTATGCTGCTGCAGTTGCCTCCCCTTGTGACGCCAGGGCGGGTCGTTGCGGTTGTGGTCGTCTTGCTGCCTGTGGAGTCTGGGTCGGCGTGCTTTTGTCTGCATCCCCTCGGCAGTGCAACTCGTGTGCTG
Source organism: Phymorhynchus buccinoides (assembly GCA_017654935.2). Lineage (NCBI taxonomy): Eukaryota > Metazoa > Mollusca > Gastropoda > Neogastropoda > Raphitomidae > Phymorhynchus > Phymorhynchus buccinoides. The sequence continues at coordinate 20,558,356 of CM065681.1, read as the reverse complement.
TGTCTTGTGCTTTAGCTATATCACAGCTGTTTATTATGATGAAAATCTTCAAAGTGCTTAACTAGTTTATGTATCCAACGAATCCGTGATACAATAGTGAACAGTGCTGCTGGTGATTCAACAATTTTGATGTGATTCACTTCAAAAGAACAGTTTTCAGCACTCTAATCGTTGATTTTCGACTTCGGTCTGCAGTCGTCGAATTTCATTTGTCAGGATTTATTTGTGGAAAAAAGTGTTTGACAGCAGCTCTAGTGCGCCCTTTTTTGCTGTAGACAGTTTGTGTGAATGTGGCGTGGGTGGAAATAAAGAGGGTGAAAGGGTGTGTGCAGTATATTTTGCAGCTAAATTATGAACATGTTCAATTTGTTCTGTGAAGGCTTTGCGTTTAGTTGGGACTGCTTATTTCCCCGGTGTCACCGCTGCCTCACCTTAGGGTGACGCAACAGCCACTCGTTTAGATTGTAGCCTCCCTTGGGACCCAAGTTGGGTAAGGTGTCACTGCTGCCTCGTCATAGGGTGGCGCAACAGCCACCTGTTGTTTCTCTACATTTAATGTGTAAAGTGTAGTGTCACGGAACAGATTTTGAATGATAAGGTCGTTCATTGAAGGATAATTTGAGAAGGATTAAAAATTGTCGTCAGTGCAAGGTTTTGCTTGGTTGGCCAACTGTGTTTGGGGTCTAACTAAATTTAAATAACAAGGTTTGTGTCTTGGCTAGAGTTTATATTGATTTGTTGGTATTGTACGGTCCTTTGAATTGGTAACGGATGTGCAATCTGATTTAGATTGAATCATCCTATATTTCATTTTTTTCCTGTGTCAATAAATCCAATTTTGTTATACTTAAACTTTGTCCTGTTGTGTCTATGTGTGTCTGGGGAGTTAGGTGTTTTTAACTACGTCAGGATCTTAACGATCTTGACAAGAGCATTATAAAGAAATATAAAGAAATTAACACGAAAACTTTCTTTAACATTTTTCACATGAAAATACAATCTATTTTGCTTTATTTATTCGAGGTATGGGGTTTACAAAGATTAGAACATATTGAGAAGGTCCATATTATGGCTTGCAAAAGATTTCTAGGCGTGCCACAATTAAAGGACCCCAAACAGAATGATATATGGTGATCTTGGAACACACCCTCTTTTGTTAATTCTGTCAGATATTGGCTCAAACTGTTAAACTAACACCTGGAAGATTACCTTATAAAGCTTATTTGATGTTACAATGTACTTGCTTTAGCTAGATATATACATGCTGGGTTTCTCAGATATGTCAAATTAGAGAGAAAATCAGTGGAGTTTTACGTCCTCTTGGTCTGAATCAGACACATATGGGACATTTGCAAATACAAATATGTGTGACGAGGTAATGGGTTAAAAGGCTAAGTCCCTAGGGAAGACTTTAGAAAATTTGCCTTTAGCCCACTTCTCTAGGGTATGGGAGATGAGCAACTTTCCCGGCCCCTTTTCATCTAATAAATTTATATTTGTGCCCGGGTTCTGGCTCGTATGGTTGTAAGAAATACAAGTGGTTGAATTGCTCTAAATGGCAGACAGAGAGAAGTAGGGTTTTACATGAAATTACAAGACTCCCACTCTTATCAGTCTGACCAAAGGGTTCAGGATTATTTGACACTTGTATTTTATTTACTCCCAAAATCTGCATGAGATTATGCAACAATAATAATAAAGCAGCTCAATGGCGCCAAAACAAAATGTGAATGAAAAACAATGGAATCCGAAAGGATTTACAAGACTTTTGTCTTTCTAGAAGGTTAGCCCCTAGCGAGAAGGGTCACTAATCTTCATTGTCCGGAGGAAAGTTCAAATGATTGGCGCGGTCCGCTGGACTTAGCTGTTGTCAGGTTCCTCCGTGGTGATCGGCGAGTGCTGGGTTGGCTGGGCTTGCTCATCAGGTGAGAGTAGCTCCCAGTCGTTCCGGTTACGGCTTCGCGGGATGGCACGGTTCAGGCGTGGTCTCCTCGCGGATTCTGGGTGCGGGTCGTCTTGGCGGCGGTCCCGTCTTGGTGCTTGGTGGAGTCCGGGATAATCGTCCGGCCCACGATGCCCTGCTGATAATCACAGGAGAAGGTGGATGTAGTTCTCTATGGCTTAGAGACAAGGGGCTCAGTCGGCAGGGAATTAGTGAATCCCAACCGGCTAGAAGGCTTCCCTTGTACAATAGCACTAAGAACACCTAATCTGAATTTCAGTTATCAAACTGAGATCAGTAAAACATAAAAGGTGATCAATCCAACATCACTCTCCATCCAACACCTGGAAAGGAATGGTATCATAAAGTGCAAGATTGCGGCCCATAGGTTTCCTACTAAAAATAGACAAAAGGGTTAGTAGGCATAAACTCCGGTTCTGGTACCAAAAGTGTTCAAGTCAAAAACACACACACACAAATAATCAGTGCACATAAATAGAATAGAATGTTTACCACTTCTTTTCTATAACATATCTATCTACTCCTTATTCATCATTGAACATAGGATCTAGATCAAAAATATGATCAAACAAACAAGTCTCAATCACCTGCCATCAATAATACTTACTAGTGGGCTTATTATGACTGGTTGTGAGTGTTGCTCTAGCTACGTTTCAGCGTCTTGTGTGAAAACTTTTTCTCACCACTCCAATTATAGCCTTCACTTTCAAACAATGAAAGCCTGTCATTGGTTTATAGCAGTCGACACATCACAAGATGATGCTATAATTTTATGCATACTAGTACCGAACAATCACGCGCCAGTTACATCCTTATCACGTGCCAACATTCAAATCCTTCTTGTGATTGGAAAGGACGAGTTGTCTCCAAAGGGAGCCGACTGTTGATATCACTATCTCGTGATGGAGAGATAGATCGTGCTTCAAAGAGACAACGGCCTTAATCGGTTTCTGTTTGAAGCTGCGGCTGGTCGAGAAATGAAAAGGAGAGAGGGGGGGGGGGAGAGAGAGAGAGGGGGGGGGGAGAGGGGAGGGTGTAGATAAGAAAGAGGGGTCGCGCGGGACACTTACGTCACAATATGGTTGGAACAATACTGGAGGCAATGCCCGGAGGCAGTACGAAACCAGTAAAGTCCCGATTTTTTAAATTAATACAGATAGCTGTAGCGGTGACGACGCCTCGGTTAAACCTCATCGGCTATGGCATCGCACACACACAGTAAACAATATGTAAACAATAAACAATATGTCAAATTATATGCGCAACATGCTTTTATATTGGATGGCTTCAACAAGTATTTTTGAAAAGGAACAGTACATTAGTTTATGGATTATTGCTTTAGAGTTGCTATTTCACAAACACGATTCAATGCCTTGGCACTTAATACTGAATAATGTCAAAAATATCGTGAATGTAATTCAGACAGAATGTCCTTTCTGCAAGACAAACATTGAAAATGAATCTCCTTTTATTTTTTATTGCTTTATGTACAGAGACTTACTGTTAAAATTGTTGAAAGATTGTGTTATTCTACCACTAGATGTACTGCTGAAAGCAAACAATAGTAACCATAGACATAACTTGTCGACATATGCTTTTCATGCTGTTAATAGAAGGAACTTCTTTTTTTCCATTTGATTTTCCATATGCCGTCAATGTTGATGATCGGTTTTGGTACTGAAGATTATTTTTTTCAGCACTCTTAGGGAATTCTTCACATACCCAGTTGTGGTCAATGGATCGTAAAACTGTATTTGCATTTTGTATTCAAGTAATGCTTCAAGACATACTTTTCCTACTTTTGATCTGGCGATGAAAGTATAATTATGACGATTTATTATCCCCACCCCCCACCCCCATCCGATATAGACATTTATTTGTATTCCCTTTGACCCATTCGTTGATTCCATTTGCCGTGTATTGTGGCCCAAGGCCAATGTGCAAATAAAAATAGTTCAGTGTTCAGTGTTCTCTCTCTGTGTCTTTTTCTCTCTCTCTCTCCCTCTCTCTCTTTCTGTCTCTCGCTCTCTAACTCCCCCCCTCTCTCTCTCTCTCTCTCTCTCTCTCTCTCTCTCTCTCTCTCTCTCTCTCTCTCAAACTTGAAAAAACACACACACACACACACACACACACACACACACACACACACACACACACACACACACACACACACACACACACACACACACACACACTGACACACACACACACGTACGCACGCACGCACACACACGCACACACACACACACACACACGCACGCACGCACACACACACACACACACACACACACACACACACACACACACACACGCACACACGCACGCACACGCACACACACACACACACACACACACAAAGTCTTCGTCAGTTTTTGTAATTGTGGCATGGAACCGCTGCCAACCCAACTACTAGAAGGGGAATAACTAGGTCTGCCACATCATTATATCTGAGCTAACGTCCTCTTCCTGTTGGGGAATTCAAGTTCATTCTATCCACGTCAAAGAATAAGTATTAAGAGGGAGACATAAGAAGAATGATAGGGCAGCGAGGCCCATACCAAGCCCTCATCACTACTACTGCTGCTACTTTTTATTTTTAAACCGTGGCATGGAACCACAAAACCAGGGGCAATAACCCTACATCACAAACTTTATCTTCCGGATGGGAATTCGAATTTCAAGGTAATCAAAGTTACGTAGATTAGACTTCATTTCTTTCTTTGTCTCTAGAGGTTCGTTGTACACGTGAGTCACTCAGATCTAGAGACTTCTTCTTGGCGGCGCTTGACCACTTCTTTCTCTGTGCAGGTTCACGTGTGAGTCAGGGAGTTTAACTTTAGTTTAAGGATGTTTTACATTTTTGTTTGTTTTTGTGTACAAAGTAGTAGTAGTAGTAGTAGTAGTTTCAAGTTTGGGACAGAACAACAACAAGCCGTGAGGCCACAAAGGCAGCTGGCTATTTAACCTCATGTGGCAAAATAGAATTCAGGCTATGTTACCTCATCAGGGAAAATAGAACGTGCAGGCTATTTTCCCTCACACTCTGTTTTTCCACCTAGAGTTTTGAAAGAACTCAGTAAAGAATTGGCTGCTCCATTAACTTTTAAGTATACTTTTTAATAAGTCAGTCAGTATGGGAATTGGAAAAACGCCTATATGATCAGTTTAGGCTCTGTAGGCTTTGATTTTGAAGCCTTTTGCCCTCTAGATATTTTTCTCAAATATAAAATAATAAATAAATTTATATATATATATTTTTTTTGGGGGCCCGTGAATTACTTCGGCTATTGTGTATTTGTTTTGGGGTTTTTGTTTGTTTTTATTTCTCCAAATTTGTGGAGTATATAATAGTATTACATTTTTTGTCAATAACTATAAGATTTTTGAACATATTTAGTGATGATGCATTTACAGTTTCATTAGAAATATTGTTCCATGCAGTTATTACTCTGTTAGTAAAAAAGTTTTGAGCTGAACGACTGTTATTTTTTTTTTTTTTTTAGTTTGAAATCATGCCCTCGTGTTCTCTCCTCGTCAGTTAAAGTTAGTAAAGTTTTAGTTGTGTTAGGATCATAAAACTTATTGAGAATTTTATACACCTCAATCAAATCGCCTCTTAGACGTCTGTATTCCAAACTAGGTATTATGTTACAGCTATATTTAAGAAAGGTACCAAGAGTGACCCAGGAAACTATAGGCCAGTTAGCTTAACATCTGTGACTTGTAAAGTTTTCGAATCCATTATAAGAGATGTAATTGTTGATCACATGAATGTAAATATTATAATCTTTACACCGAATGCCAGCATGGTTTCCGACAACACAGATCTTGTGTCACACAGCTATGCAGGATGCAGGATTTAACAGATTTTTTGGATAAAGGTGAAAATATTGATATGATTTACTTTGATTTTAGAAAGGCCTTTGATTCAGTTCCCCATCAAATTCAAAGATTACTTATTAAGTTAGAATATTATGGTATAACAGGTAATATATATTTTTTTTTTATTAGGATGGATTAGAGATTTCTTAAGGTTAAAAGGAAGAATGCAGGCTGTCAGAGTTGGAAATGCTTATTCAGAAAATGTTAACGTTGTAAGTGGTATACCCCAAGGGAGCATACTTGGTCCAGTTCTTTTTAGTATTTTACAATCTTTATCAATGATTTGCCTCAAGAGATAAATAGTTCCTGCAAAATATTTGCAGATGATACTAAACTTTACAATACTACTGCAAACTCCATGTTATTACAAAAGGATGTAGATTCCTTAGTAAATTGGTCAGAAACCTGGAAGCTGTACTTCAATGCGTCTAAATGTAAGCTTATGCATTTAGGTAAAACCAATCCTTGTAACCAATATACTATGAAGAATGGTGATACTATAAATGAAATAACAAAATGTACAGAAGAGAAGGATTTAGGTGTAATAATGGATAAAAACCTTAAATTTGATTGTCATATTCACGAAGCTGTAAAGAAGGCAAATAAAATGCTTGGAATTATTAAGCGAACCTTTTGTTACATAGACAATGATATTTTTTTACATTTGTTTAAAGGATTAGTTAGACCTTGTTTAGAAATAGAATACGGAACTGTTGTGTGGTCTTCATATTTCATTATTTGAAAAGACAATCACTGATGATAGAGAGAGTGCAAAGAAGGGCTACAAAATTAATAAGAGGATTCCATAATTATTCCTACAGGGAAAGACTAGAGCTCCTTAAATTACCTTCTTTAAAGGCTAGAAGAGTGAGGGGTGATTTAATTCAATGCTTCAAAATATTTAACAATATTGATGACCTAAACATACAAGATTTCTTTAAATTATCAAATGTTGACAAAACTAGAAACAGTGTTGACAAAATATTTATTGAATATAGTAAGACTAACATTAGAAAATACTGTTTTACTAATACTAGTAACACTAACAGAACTGCACCTTTGTGGAACAAGTTACCAACTAATATTAAACAAGCACCTAATACTAATAGTAGTAATACTAACATTTTCAAAAATCTATTAGACAACTGGGAATATTATAAAAATTTGACATGAATATGATGAATGATTATCTCAAACCTGAGTGCACGATAAACATTGTACGTTAAAAATCATATTATTAAGGATGGGACGCTTGAAAGCCTAATGGTTATGATTTTAGTCCCTAGTAACCTAACCTAACCTAACCTTGTCTTTTTCTGTTTCAATGTTTGTCTGTAGGTTTCTCTCTCTCTCTCTCTCTCTCTCTCTCTCTCTCTCTCTCTCTCTCTCTCTCTCTCTCTCTCTCTCTCTCTCTCTCTCTCTCTCTCTCTCTCTCTCTCTAAACATGCTAAACATTAGGCTTTTAGCACTTGTCTCATGGGCAGAATGTGACCGAGATTTGCTTTGTTTCGTGGCATGGTTGGAGTGGGCTTCTTACCCGCCTATGGGCTTTTTGCTCCGTCTAACACTAGTAGTAGTAATTGTAATTTGTAGTAGAAAAGGTATATTGTACAATTTGTAGTGATAGAGGTGTTTTTAATTTATTACTTTGTTTAATTGGTTGGTTAGTTTTTTATTTTATTTGTTTTTATTGCTTATGTTGATGCTCTGCCTACTATGTCGTTGCTATATTATAATTACTGTTAGTTGTTATTTGTTGTTGGCAATGTTCCTGTGTCTCAATGTTCATTTATAGTATTAGTTATGTATTGCATGCTTAGAACCAAGGCTCTCTCTCTCTCTCTCTCTCTCTCTCTCCTTCTCACAGTTTTAATACCTACGCTGCATGTGTTTGCCCTGTTCTGTAACGAATAAGTATAATGTACATTTCTTTTTTTACATGCTTCAACATATTTGTGTGCATTATATGTATTTATTTTATTTTTTTAGGTATAGGGTACTTAATACTAATAGTAATACTAATAGTCACAGAGGCGTCTGAAATTTGGGTTGCTCCCACTTGGAGAGTGCGTTGCAGCCAGAGGCGCGCCACCCACTTTTTTATTTTTATTTTTTGCATGCGATGTGTTGATGGGTGTATGATTATATGAATGTGCATGATGCTTTGTTTTTGTTTTGTTTTTCTTGCTCATTATTGGGATTTTTAGTTAAATTTTTCTTTTTGTTTGAGGGCAAGATAATTTAATAAATAAGCCCATTTTGTGTTTATTCTTTTTCCACAATAAACAAGTTTCTCTCTCTCTCTCTCTCTCTCTCTCTCTCTCTCTCTCTCTCTCTCTCTCTCTCTCTCTCTCTCTCTCTCTCTCTCTGTCTCTCTCTCTCCCTCTCCCCCCTCCCTCTCTCTCTTAGTCTCTCTCTTGATAACATAATTTCTCATGGTCCTACCAAATATCTATGCTTTGCAAGCAAACTTGTGTTTAAAAATGTTTATCAGCTTTCCAGAATTAAACATTTTCTTGATATTGACAGTTGTAACTTGTTTTTCAGTGCTTACAGGGCTCCCAATCGTCCCACAAAACAAGGGGTCCCAGGGACTCCTTCACTTACAGCATAGAGGGTCCTAGAGGCGGGATAGAGAACCCCAGTGGCATTGCGAATGCTAAAAAGAATTTTTCTAGTGCATCCCTGGGACCCCCTGCACATTCTTTTAGAGGGTCCTTTAGAATTTTAGTGCTTCATAGATCCACAAATGGGGGTACCTGGGAGCCCTGGCTTATATTTATAAAAGTTGTATCCAGTCACATATTATGATTATATTATTAACCATGCCTCTAAATTATGGGATTCAGCTAGTGGAAAAAAATCAAAGTAAAATGGGGCGGGGGAGAAAGAGGTAGGGAGGGGGTAATTTCTTTTGATTTGATGTTGTTATGCTCATAATTGATTTTTAGATTGATTGTTTTTCTTCCCATGATGTGTTCTTTGATTGTGTTTAATTCAATTTAGATGTGGGGTGGGGTGAGGGGAGGGTGTTAATGGGTGTATGAATGTGCATGATGCTTTGTTTTTGTTTTGTTTTTCTTGCTCATTATTGGGATTTTTAGTTAAATGTTTCTTTTTGTTTGAGGGCAAGATAATTTAATAAACAAGCCCATTTTGTGCTTATTCTTTTTCCACAATAAACAAGTTTCTCTCTCTCTCTCTCTCTCTCTCTCTCTCTCTCTCTCTCTCTCTCTCTCTCTCTCTCTCTCTCTCTCTCTCTTTCTCTCTCTCTCAGTTTAAACTTCAGTTTCTCTCTGTATCTCTTTCTCTCCTACAGTGGGTCTATGTCTCTCTTTCTGTCTATCTCTTTGGCTTTCTCCCTCACTGTGTCTTTTTCTTTGTCTCTGTCTCTCTCTGTATCCCTCTCTCTGTTTCTCCCCATCTTTCTCTCTTGCTCTTTTTCTGTCTCTCTCTCTCTCTCTCTCTCTCTCTCTCTCTCTCTCTCTCTCTCTCTCTCTCTCTCTCTCTCTCTCTCTCTCTCTCTCTCTCTCTCTCTCTTTCTAATCTATGTCTCACTCACTCTGTCATTGACCCTCTCTCTGTCTTTTTTTGTGTGTGTATTTCTCTCACTGTCACTGTGTGACTCTGTGACCCCCTCTCTGTCTATGTATCTACCTCCTCTCACCCTGTACCTGTATCTCAGTCGCTGTCTCTCTTTCTCTTTGTATCTGTGTCTCTCTTTGTCTCTGTCTCTTCATTTCTTTCTCTGTGTCGTGTGTGTCTCTGTCTCTATGTCCCATTCTCTCTCTCTCTCTCTCTCTCTCTCTCTCTCTCTCTCTCTCTCTCTCTCTCTCTCTCTCTCTCTCTCTCTCTCTCTCTCTCTCTCTCTCTCTCTCTCTCTCTCTCTCTCTCTCTCTCTCGTCCCATTCTCTCTCTCTCTCTCTCTGCTCCCAGAGACAGACATGCATCCCAGAGACAGACATGCATGTATACAGAGAGAAATACAGACACAGAGAGAGACAGAGCTCTAGACACAAACTGACAAAGAGATAAATATATAGTCTAGACAAAGAGAGAGACAGAGACTGAGACACAAAGAGATGAACCTGTGACAAAAGGTGAAAAGTGACAACCAACAGGTATGTCCAGAGTGACAACCAACAGTGATTGCACAGAATGCTAGATGTAGCAGACACAATTGGTATTTTTTGCTTCAATTTGGTGTACATATGTGATAAATTATTGATCAATGCATTTTGGCATCATTTTGGCAAAGACATCCACATGAATTATTTCAATTATTTGAACAAAAACTATTGGTTGTCACGCTTCACATACAGAAAATCATTTTCGTGCCAAAACAAATTTGTTCATATGAAAATATAATTTTTGTTGACTTTTGTCTTTTTAAAACACCAAGTATAGCCTTCTTGCAAAATTTCCAGTGAAATCCTTCCCTATTAAGTATTATGGTTATCTTGCATTAAATATATTACTGTTGATTGTCACTGTGGACATACGCCATCAAATTGTTTCATAATACACCCTTCTATGTCATGAAATTATTTTCAAGCATGCAAACTGCAGTGAAATAACCCAACTGCAACATCATAAGCATTCAAACTTATTTAGCTGCACAGAACTTTTATAAGGAAAACTGTAGGTGAACATACTTTTTGCAGTTGGCGGACATACACCAAGTCTTTTGCTCATCGAAGACACAATTTAAAGAAAAGTATGTTGTCTTTTGGTGTACAAGATTATTTCATGAACATCTTTAGAGGAGACACAGATGAAACTTTCAATTTCAATTGTAGGACTGTATTTTAGAGGTCCAAACTGTTGGTTGTCACCCGGACAACCTTTTGTCACAATTTGAGATAGAAACAAGAAACAGACAGAGAGTGAGACATACATACACAGAGAGACAGAGAATTAGTCTGAAATGGAGACACAGAGAGAAAGACAATGTGAAACAAATACATATATTATAGACATAGACACACAGGGAAAGAAACACAGAGACAGAGACAAAGAAAGACATAAACATGAGAGAGACAGGAAATTAGACAGAGACACAAAGAGAGAGAGAGACTCAGAGAGAGAACATGAGAGAGAGAGAGAGAACATGAGAGAGAGAGAACATGAGAGAGAGAGAGAGAGAGATGGGTTGCTCCCACCATGAGAGAGTGTCACTGCGAAGAAAAACACATCATTCCTTTGAATTTGATAGATCATTTTTTGTGTGTCTTTGTTCAGACAGGGAAAGAACTGATACGAAGGCCAAAAGAGGAGACCCCACAGCAGCAAAGGCAGCCCAAGAATTGCGTCCTGACCTCCATTCGTTCTACTTCTAGTCAAGACAACTGGTCAAGACTGGGATCCCAGGGTTGTCCATAGCTAGGCATAGGGATTGGATGCAGCATAAGCCAAGGTTAATGTCTTCTCTTCTTTTTTGGGTCACATGTCTTTCACTACATTTCTAACCTCTGTGACATCATCATCGGTCTCTGAGAGGCTAGAGGATGACCTGCGTTTTTTTGGCTTAGTCTTTGCATTACTTTTAGCATGAAAATGAGTGAGTAGAAAATATAAGGTGCCGTTTTATTCATTAGTCATGAGTATGAGAACGGACATTTATTAAAATGTATCGGTATGGTGTGTTAAAGTGCATCCCATTTGGATTTAAAGTACCATCTTAAACGGTCTCCCAGCGGCGTATTTTTAATGCTGTGCAGGATATTTTTACATATAAAATTGCATGAGTTTGGACCTTGGGGTATATTACAGCATCACACAAGTTAACAAGAGGCAAAGCCTTCAAGGCTTACTTTGGGGGGGGGGGGTGCATGTTTACTTTGAGATTGAGGGTTATAAACATGAGGGGGGGATGTTTCAGTACAAGATTGCCAACAAAAATGACTGAGATTCAGGGTCGTAAACATGAGGGGGTGTTTAAAGTACAAGATTGCCAACAAATAATGACTGATATTGAGGGTCGTAAACATGATTGGGGTGTTTAAGTACAAGATTGCAAAAAAAAGACTTTGAGATGGAAGGTCGTAAGCATGAGGGAGGGGGGGGGGGGGGGGCGGGTTTTAAAGAACAAATGAAACTATCGTTAATGGATAAAACTATAAAAAAAAAGGGATGATTGAAGATGGGCTTAGTTTTAGTTTTATCACAAGTACTGAAGTAGTCATTGTTTTGCCATCCAAATTGTCAGCTTCTGGGGTAAAGCTCACCAGACCCACAACCAACCACTTTGATCCCCCCCACCAGCATGGATCAACAAGAGTAAAGATCCGTGCTGGTGTGTGTGTGTGTGCGTGCGTGTGTGTGTGCATGTGCAACTCTGTGTGTGTGTGCGTGTGTCATTGGAGTGTGTGTGTGTGCATGTGTCATTTGAGAGAGAGAGAGTGTGTGTGTGTGTGTGTGTGACTTTTGAGTGAGTGTGCGTATGTATGAATGTATGATGCATGAAAATAGACTATTTTCTAGAATTTACAAGGTTCATGTTGTCCTAACATTAGTCTTATTTTTGGATGTTTTTTCAGCTGCTGAAGCTGAGGATGGCCACAAGGAGAACTTCACTCTCATCCAGCCAGAGTTCAACCTGAGGGAAGTGTGCAAGGTGGAGGACTTTGAACCAGTTGATGAAGAAGAGAGAGAGATAGGGTGTGTGTGTGTGTCAAAGAGGGGTGAGTTGGTTGCTGTGTTGATTTTAGCTATGCATTATTATTATGTGATCTAGTAGTGGTACTGTTAGTTTTTATGAACTTAAACTTGTTTCCTTGTGCACATACTGCTATTAAGTATTATGTTTTTATTGTGATATTCATTTTAGTTTGTGTTATGTATAATTTTTACCAGTCGCAAAGCGAGACTGGTATTGTTTTCAGTTTGTCCGTCCGTCCGTGTTCAAATTTGCTCAAAATGCATATTTCGGTGTAAAATGGCCTCACATAGAGTTATCAGTGTGTTTCCCAAAAAAAAAAAGAAGGTTTGTTTGTCTGTCTGTCTGTTTGTCTGGGACAGCGATAACTCGAGAACGCTTGGATATATTACCACAGGTGGATACTAGGGGTCAAAAGCTTGGACAAGTTTGAATTTGAGCAAAATCGGGTTAGCGGTTAAGGGTTTAGGTTAAAATTAGGGTTAGGGTTAGGGGTGCAAGCGTGTGTCACGACTGGGTCAGTTTACGCAAGTACTCTAGTTATTATCCTATTATTACTTTTAAATTGTTGGTTTAAGGTGTGTGTGAGAGAGAGAGAGAGAGAGAGGGTGTATGTGTGTTGGTTTTAGCATACATTGTTATTATTGTTCTAGTATTAACTAAACTTTGTTTTTATGTTCTGCTATAATGCATTTTACTTGTGATGTTATTCCTTTTAAATGTTATGCATAGTGTGCAATTGTTGGTTTAAGGTGTGCAAGTGTTGTGTTTAAAAAAGAAAATGATTATTCTTGAAATTACGAGTTATGTGATATTTTATTGTTATGTTATATTATCATCTGCTGGTGATGATATGATTTCTGCCTGTGATTTGATTTAATTTGCTATTTGTATTATGTCGGTGATTGTGTGTGTGTGTGTCTGTGTCTGTGTGTGTTTGTTTAATGGGGGAGAGGCATGTGCGATGCAGAGATTTTCAGTTTATGTTATATGTGTGGGTCTGGCGGAAGGAATGGTGTGTGTGTGTGTGTGCTTCCTAGTGTTTTATTTTGCGTTGTGATTTAATACATTATATTTGTTTATTTATATATAAAGAAAAATGTGCCGAAAGTTTGATTCTGGATGAAAATTTGTGAATGATGTGTGTCCTATTATTCTTATGTTTACGTGCATGCCAGACAAAGATTTTCTTTATCTTTAAAGACAATAAATTATTGATTGATTGATTAGTTTGTTGTTATGTTAGCCTGAAGATGAACTGTAGTTGAATTGTTGGTGATGTTTTGTTTATGTAGACATTTTCTTATCGTTTCATTCCAAAAAACATTATTTTGGATTTTTTGTGTGATTCAGATTAGAAGGTGGATATTATTAATATTAGTAATTTCTGGTGTTCTTGTTATTTCTTGTCATATTTATGTTTATATGTGTTTTATGTCTATGCTATGTATTTCAATAGTGCACAGTACAGTTTATGAATTTGCGGGTTTGCATTTTCCCCATTGAAAAGAAAAACTTTTAACATATTTCCTTCAGCTCACATTCTTAATGTATCACCCAGAGCTTCAGATTGTTAGCAGGCCCGGGTCATTGACCCATATTGATGGTGATTTACCCCCTCATTTTGTGCAGCCATGGGTTGATCATCTGACCCATGAAGTCTGCAATACATTTCAAGTACTGTAATACTACAGTGACACATTACTGGCCCATTATTGTGGAAATTGACTCATCATTTTCTGTAACCATGGGTCATTTGACTCATGAAGTGTGAAAACAATCTGAAGCTCTGATCACCATTGTATTACTATTTTGCTATTAGTGCAATTTTTTCTCTTTTGAAGAGGCTTAATTGCCTTAATCCTGTCATCTCGACATTCACTTAAATTACCAAAAAATGTAACGTTTTCAAACGCAGTTTTCGCCTCGCAACTTTTATTTCGAAAGAGAGAGAGACTCATAATTATTATCTTAATTATCAGTTATACAGGCCCAGGTGCTCTGCAGCATTTTGGCTCCAGTGACCTTGACCTTTGACCAATGACCTTCATTTTTTAACTTGTCCTAATATTCTAAGTACCTATCCACATGAAAAATTTGAGTATCCTAGCCCCCCTTTCAAATGTTATCATGCTAAGTGCTCGGCTGAGTTTACAGCTCCAGTGACCTTGACCTTTGACTTTTATCTTCAAACCTGGTCTTTGCTGGGCCTATTTCTTAGGCGCATAATGGCAGCATGACGCATCTGTACTCATAATTGACAGGAAACTGTCTGAGCGATCGAAGAAGAAGAAGAAACCTGGTCTAGACATCAAAATGTACCTATCCTCATGCAAAATGTGAGTGTCCAATGTCCAGGCCCTCCGTTCAATCATTGTCATGCCAGATGCTTGGCAGCATTTTCAGCTCCAATGACCTTGACCTATGACCATTTTTTAACCTGGCCTAGATATCCTTACTACCCAACCCCATGCAAAATTTGAGCGTCCTGTGTCCCTCCGTTCAAACATTATCGTGAAAGGTGCTCAGTAGCATTTGTGGCTCAAGTGATCTTGACCTTTGACCTATGACCTTTATTTTTACATCTGGCATATATATCCATAGTACCTATCCGCATGCAAAATTTGACCGTCGTGGGTCCCTCCGTTCAAATGTTATTGTCAAAGGTGCTTTGACAGCATTTTCAGTTCCAATTACCTTGACCTTTGACCTATGACCTTCATTGTCGGACTTGGTCTAGATATTTTTTGCATCTATCCGCATGCAAAGTTTGAGCATACTGGGTCACTCCGTTCGAACGTTATCATGCTGACATACATAGTCACACACATAGATAGTCAGGAACAAACAGAATTCTCTGAAAACATTACCATCTTGCCACACGGCTGGTAATTAAGAATTTTCATAAATGAAACAACAACACTGTTAAAATGTACTAATTTTTCTGAGTCTTTTGGTACCAAATACTTGTATGGGAAAATTCTGGTTCCAAACTTATGAACGTTTGTATATTCTGAAACTGTAAGCACCGTTTGCACAAAATGAGGGGCGATCGACATCACAACTTCAAAATCGCATAACTTTTTTTTAATCAAAGTGAGATATTTGAATTCTGTTTTTTGCATTTTATTTGTTCCTTTTTATATTTTTAAGAAAGTGCAAAACATCAATATCTCCAAAATGGCCAATGTTCCTGGTTTTCTCATGCACGGTCACATTTGGTCAAAAATTTTCCCCCACCCCCTTCCTCATCAGTCAAACAAAAATCGCATGCCAAAAAACACCCCAGGATGGTGTGCCTCTGGCTGCGACACACTCTCCAGGTGGGAGCAACCCGTATTTTACAGAGACGCCTCTGTGACTATAAAGTACTTAATACCTAATAATACCTAAAAAGAAAAGGAGGAGGTAATGATACTTAACGGTTAAAGGAACTTTTCCAGTGTATTTCTTTTTCTCCTGGTATAGAGTAGACACTTAGGCACTCTCGCAAGTCTTTTCCCGTGTATTTCTTTTTTTCCTGGTATAGAGAAGACACTTCGGCAGACTTGCAGGTCTTTTCCAGTGTATTTCTTTTTTTCCTGGCATAGAGAAGACACTTCGGCAGACTTGCAGGTCTTTTCCAGTGTATTTCTTTTTCTCCTGGTATAGAGAAGACACTTCAGCACTCTTGCAGGTCTTTTCCAGTGTATTTCTTTTTCTCCTGGTATAGAGAAGACACTTTAGCAAACTTACAGGTGACCAGTTCAGCAGGGGCTCTGACTGACTTGGAGATTTTAACTTAAAGCAGGTTATTAACCCTTTCAACGCTATTCATTCCTCAACCAAAATTTACCATTAAAGTTACCCGGGTAGAGAACAGATTTTGTCTGCAATATTGGGGATTCCTCTATGACATGCATAAAATAGGGCCCATCCTTACCTCCCACAATTAAGAACATAAGGTCACTGGATACCAGACCCTCATTTGATGCTTTTTGTGACATGGGTGTTAAATCATGTGGTGCCAAGAGGCGACAGTGGCGATGAAAGGGTTAAAATCCATTTTCTAGGCGATGCACGAACATGGTATAATTCAAATTGTTTCATCAAGATCTAGTGTATGGTCCTTGGAAGTTAAACTGAAGCGAGAAAAAAATCAGTGCTTTAATGTGAAAATTGTGTGGTGTTCTTTATTATTTTATTTTATTTATTTTTAAATTTGTATACAGTGGAACCTCACTTATAAGACCTTAAAAAATCATACAAAATGAGGTCTTATAAGGGAGTGGTCCTAACAGGGAGGTAATTTAATACTCACAAAGAAGGGCAATGTCTCAGAGAAGTAGGTCTTACATGGGAGGGAGTCTTATAATGGGAGGTCTTATAAGGGAGGTTCCACTGTATAGTGTTTTTTCCTTTCTGCCTGTTCTCATACCCACCTTTATGTTTCTGTTGTGTGTTTTTCAGCGCACAATTCCCCAAGGGTCAAGACAGCTGTCCTAGGCTGGGTTCTGCCAGTACATCCCCTAGAAAGGAGGAAAAACTAAACTAGCACTGTTTGTGTTGTCATCTTTTTTAGAATATTAGTCAGAATACTAAGTTAACCAAACTTGTTTTGATTCTAATGTTGGCATCATATGGCGAAGCATTGGAGTAAAAGGTCTGATTAACATTAAGATTGAAATTATAAAAGGTCCGAGAAGCGAAGCAAGTGGGTTGTTTTCTTATCTTTGTTATATATAATGTCACTTGCTGCGAATCAGCCACTGTGTTCAAACGGCATTGTTTGTGTTAGCTCCTTTCAATACCATGGTTTAGTGGAAAGAAAAGAACACACCAGCCCTGACGAAGCCTCCACATGAAGCGAAATATTGGCTATTCAAAAATAAGGAAATTGATGTGGCTCAAGGAATGTTTTTGTTTTGTTTCAATATATTTATTATAGGCGACCATAATAGAAGAGATAAATGAAAATAAGCTTTAAAATGTCTGAATTTTCATAATAAACGAGTAGACAGTGGTGTGCAACATTATTATTCAATCTCTCTCTATATATATAACCTCTACATTTTGAAGTTGTACGGATTACAGTGGAAATTGGCTAAGTCGAAATTGAAGGAACTGAAATTCTATTTTCAGATAGCTAATATTCTTAAAGGTTTTTAAGCTTATGTTAAGGGTTATAAAACTGGGACCAAAAAGTTATTGTACATTATGCAGTGTTTTTGAATTAGCAGGATTCAACTCTATTTCCACATCTTCTAGTGTTTCCTACAAGTGTTTGGATTTCATCAAAACCAGAAACTTATTTCAATAATTGCCGATAAACGGCAGGTGGACATTACTGGAAGAAGAACTTCTTTGTGGTCTGACTGGAATCAGCTCTGATACTGATTTTGTTGATAATGGATACTTCAGATAATCATAATGCTGGTAGCTACTGCTTATGTGGACAGTTTGGACATTTTTGTGATAATGTCCGGAGTTCCATGTGGAACAATGTTACAGAGCTTGTGGACCACATGGACAGCTGCAATAACTGGCTGACAGCTGTAGTGGATGGAGCAGCTGTAGACCCTCAGTGGGACTGGGTTGTTCACTTGTCTAAGAAAACCAGTGGACTGGTCAGAGGCCTGTTGGACAACAACCAGTTGACGACTGTTCTGGAACTGTGTCCTGCCTGCCCTGTGCGTGACAATCTGGCAGGACTGCTGCTGATGGCTTGCATCAGGTATAGTCAAGAAATACCAGTTCTGCTGCATCTACACAAAGGGTTGATAAGTGACTCCCAGCTGATGGATGCCATCCAGTTTGCCGCTCACCTCCAGGATGAATCTGCTTTCCTCCAGTTGATCAGAGCTTGTCCCAGGTGTCGCTGTGTCTTCAAACAAAAGTTTGTCCATCACTACAGCAAGGAGAATCTACAGTCAGTGTGTGAAGGGGGGGAGGGAGGCTGGTGGTTGTATAGAACATTGTATGAAGGAGGAGAGAAAGACCTTGCACTATTTGTGGCTGCATACCATCCATGTGAAAAAGCCTTGATTGCTCAGTTTTGCTGGGATGAAATTGCTAACTTTGATCTGAAGCAAGACCAATTCAGACTTGCATTGGGGAAATTGTATGAATATAGTGTTGGTTGCTATCAAGAATTTGTAGAGCTATTATACCAGTCTCCTGGGAAGCCACTGACAGATCGATCATTTCTTTTTTGCCAATCCATTCGATTGAAGGAATATGATTTAGTGTTCACTTTGTGTAAGCTTGGTGTTTCAAAAAAAGATCTGAAATTTGTTGCTTCTTGGTTGCTTTCAG
>CM065681.1:20523075-20533075 GCA_017654935.2 Phymorhynchus buccinoides | reverse complement strand
TTGACTCTGCGACGTCAGATGTTCTGCTGCCTTGTCAGCCGAACACCTGATGAGGAGATACACTCCACACACAGCAGCCAGCCCGATCAGACTGAGCGCCAGCACGGCAAAAACTGGGGACCACACGAATAACTCTGCAGCTCTAGGGTTGGAGCCTTGTCCGGCGTGGAGCGGAATCACGGGCAGAGTGAGTGGATGGACCACTGAGGTCAGCACCAGCTGATGGGAGGCCGCTGTGTCATTGAGCACCAGCACCAAGATGTCCGGGAGGTCAGCAGCCGCGTCACGACCTTCACCTTCACCTGTCCTTGAAAGGTTGAAGGTCAAGGTGAAGGCGTTGGGGCAGGCCACGAAGACGTCGTAGATGGCCGCGCAGGAGGTCATCATCTTGTTGAAGAGCTGGAGAGTGAAGATGGCCGGGCAGCTCTTCACTTGACCTGAGAAGTGTGCGTTAGAGAAATAAAGAAGTAAGTGGCATAGGATTGTACGCAAATAATCCAATTCAAGTCCTGTCACAATTGTTTTGTACCTATATATAGGCCTACCACTGACCACTAAAACCTTGAGAGAGAGAGCGAGAGAGAGAGCGAGAGAGAGAGAGAGAGAGAGAGAGAGCGCGAGCGTATATGTGTATGTGTGTGTGTGTGTGTGTGTGTGTGTGTGTGTGTGTGTATGTGTGTGTGCGCGTGTGCGTGTGCGTGCGTGCGTGTGTGCGTGTGTGCGTGTGTGCGTGTGCGCGCGTGTGTGTGTGTGTGTGTGTGTGTGTGTGTGTGTGTGTGTGTGTGTGTGTGTGTGTGTGTGTGTGTGTGTGTGTGTGTGTGTGTGTGTGCAGAGTTTACAACTAACTAGGTAGTCAAACAAGCAGACTCGACTTTGAGACTTTATAAGAGACGCTCAGACAAACAAAAATAGACTCTTGGTCAATCCAACAAATCGACTGATAGGAAGACAGAGACAAACAAACGAATAGTCAGTCAGACTGACAAACAACACAACAACAACAACAAAGAAACAAACCAACTCACCAGTGAGGCGAATGGTCCATATGGAATGTGCATGGTCCCAGGCCAGGGAGGCAGAAAGTGTGTCTCCATCCACCGTGCCCTGAACCACCCGCCCCATGAACCACCTCAGTATGGGCTCACCCTCTGTGCATACACACGCCAACACACATTCACACACGCACATACGCGTGCTCACACGCACACACATACACATACGCAAACACATAGGGACACGTAGAGACAAACATGCAAATCATTATTGCGTATGCAATGTTCCATCTGAAATTTTTTAAAAATGACTTGAAATGACTTGACTTGACACGCTCACGCGCACATATTTTCACATCAAATCAAGAGCGCAGACTCACAAATATACGCACATAGTAAAATGCTTTGCGAATCAGTAGGCTGTGCAGAATGCCCTGTGATGTTCTCATAAGCCACCTCAAAACTCAGCCAGAAACCCTTACATAACACTGAGACACAGACACATACACACTCAGTGACGATCGGATGCTCACATACGTTGATAATGTTCTCCTCCCTAGTCACAATATAGCTCAATCGCACACAACATCCACCGCACTCTAATCCTTGTCCTGCCAATCCCACCTATCCGCCTCACCCACCCTCAGCTCTTTCTCTCTTAACCTCTTAACCTGTTACAAAACTTCTTTGAGGCTGCCTTCGTTCGTGCCACTGGGGTTCCATCGATGAAGAAGAAAGAAAGAAGAAGATTATCGTTGTTATTGCTGCTATTTGAAATTTGTTTTGGGTGCCAATTTGTTCATTTTTGGGTACTCTTTTGTTCATTTTTGGGCGATATTTTGTTCATTTTGGGGTGCTAATTTGTTCATTTTGGGTGCTATTTTGTTAATTTGTTGTTGTAATAACAGTTCTTTTTTTGGGGGGATCCCCTTGTCTTTGTAAGATCAACCATCAACTACGGAGGCCAAGTCCTTTTATCTAATAAACACATTTTCGCTTTTTCAATCGTATTCGTACCTGCCACAGAGAGTTTGATATAGGGCGACTTCTTTCGGTCAGACACCTGGTACCAGAAAGCCCCGCCCCGTCTGTCCGCCTTCTTGGCATTGACCTGGACACCCTGCTGGTCCTCCTCTCGGTACAGGGTCTGGTTGGGGAAGATGCCAGACAGGTTCTTGTGGCAGCCGCCCTGGTACCAGGAGGTGGAGCTGTACAGAAAGGGCCTCTGGAACTGCACGGACGTGGTGTACGACGAATCTCGCTGCTTCAGGATCTGGAAGCCTTTCTCGCGGGTAAACTCTGACGGGGGCTGTTACAGGCAAAAGAATGAAAGACATGAGAAGGACATTTTAGCTTAGGCCTGCTTCCAGTTTTTGGTCATTTGAACTTGAATGAAAAAAGATCTTGGTACGCTCATGTTATTGTTGTGTAGCCGTTTACAGATAGGCTTAATTGACTGTTCCGAAGTGTCCCTGTCGCAGAACCCCATTAAACAATCTCCGTCAGTCTGTGTAGGGCCTATCTTTTTTCTGCTTATCAAATTTTAATCAATCTCTACGTCTATCTGTCTTTCTTTCTATATTAACTAACCCCCCCCCCCCCACTTCTCTGTCTATCCTCCCTTCTATTCCTTAATCGGACCAACAACCCGGAATGATCTTCCGTGGTCTCTCAGGAACATCGCATGCCTTAGAAGCTTCACACTTTCAAGTCAAAACTCAAAACGCATCTCTTTCAAACATACCTATAAAAATCCAGCCTTGTGCGCGCCCAGGCACGCTGATGTATGCATGTGAATGCATGTACGAGTGTATGTGCGTGTGCACGCGCGTGTGTGTAGGGCCTATGTGTGTTGTGTATGGGTGGAGTGGGGTGTAGCCTATGCTTGCGTATGTGTTTCTCTCTTTCTCTCTCTCTCTCTCTCTGTCTGCCTCTCTCTTTCTTTCTGTGCTTAGGGTTGCATGGCTGTGCCATTCTATCTGCCTACTCTCTCTCTCTCTACCCCCTCTCTCCCCTTTTTATTCACCTTGAGGGCGCGCATCACAAAAGGTTGGGAGTGCTTGGGGCTGGAGGCTGCCAGCTCCTCGTGGTTGCCCGTCAGGAGGATGTCAGGGTCCAGAGGCAGACGGGTGTCGTGCCACACCTTGATGAAGTGGAACAGGTCCGCACGACTCTGGTGATGCTCCCAGCTGCCTGAAGAGGCCGTGTAGGTTTGGGTGGGCAGCTGGGACACAATCAAAGTCATTATACTTAGTTTACATCACACTTTTAGAGAATACCTTTCGTTCCAGATGCAGGCGGGTATAATGCATAGCCTTGTTGAAGTAAGAATAACATGAATGCTTTATTTGAATTGCTAATCTGCATAGGTCGTTGCTACATATATTAAAACGATAGTAAACACACAACAAACAAACAACTGCACGACAAGTGTAAAGTGACGTTATTTTATTCACAAGAGACACAACAAACTATTTCGGCAAATGCTCTTTTATCAACATAGACAAACAAGAAAACAGCAAACAGCAAATATAGCAAAAGGAGCAAAAAGCAGGCAACAAAAGGAACAAAAAAACCAAGATCAAAATAAAAAACAATACTTCCCCCCTCTACAGCCCAATGCGTTAATTTTTTAATTTTCAGCCAGCCGCCGTGGTGTAGTGGTTAGCGTCGCGGACTACTGGCTGGGAGGTCTTGGGTTCGAATCCCATCAGAGGCGAGGGTTTTTTCGGTCCTGGACCGACTCCTACCCAGAGTGAGTGGTTGTGGGCTCAATGGGAAGACTGAAACCACACAGTCGAGTTTCATCCGCTTAACGGATGCGATTCTGAGAGTGTTGCTCTAATTGCAAGACCAACACTGCAGGTGTCTGTAGTTCTCGGGCCTGGTTAACGCCGGGATATCATTATGAAAGGAAGTGTAGAATACAGCCCTGCCATGCAGTCTCAGACAGATACGGAACTCCATAGCATCATCATCATCGTTATCATCGGCCTCATTTTCCATCAATCATAAAATTAAAACAATGTCTCAAATTCTGTGGCTTTGCATGCCCTGCTCTCATGGTGACCTCAGTTTCGGTTTCCAATCCAGTCTATGCCTTGGTGCGTTCGGGTCAAAGTCATGGGGATCAGTGTGTTCTGGGGAGCTGTCGGTGGACGGTCCTGGTGGCGCCCTCGGAGGAGGACCTCACTCACGCTGGCTCCGCGACTAAGAGAATAGTGTCGTCAGTAGGGGGCTTAGTAGGTGGTGTCCTGAACAGGCTCCACTGAACTCCACCGAAGTGACTCAGCAGAAGTGCAGTGTCTCCTCGGTTGGTTGCCTCATGACGGCCTAACATAGATTCGCTTCCCTTGGACTGCTGGTCTCGGTTTCTGCGACTTGAACAAACCCGGGTGTAGCTGCGAATTGGGATTCGGAACGAGCGGCGTGGGAGCAACGCCACTGTACAGCCCAGAAGATGGGACAGCCAAACCCCCCCCCCAAAAATTGTTGATAGTAAACACTGTTTTAGACAATGTTTTAAAAATATCACAGTGGATGATGGGAAGTGAAAATGGTGTGGATGCCTCTTACAGTGTTCCTAGATGCCTGAAATCGCCGTGGAAGTCCGGACGAGGAGCTGATGACGAAAAGCAAAAATGAACAAGATATTATTTGCTATCGGAAACGTGTGATTGAAAGTTGGAATTAAACCCAAGAACCGCAAACTAGGAGCATGTAATGTCAAATAATGTTTAGCATAGTTTGCAACTGATAGCCGAAAAAAAGGCACATTTCCTACATTGCTTAGTTGTGCTGGGTTGCATGCACCGTTGTGGTCTTTTTTATTTGTTGTTTGCTTCTCTGCTGTTTTAAAAAAATACATGAAACTTGAGGACTATTGACATAGTCACATAGTAGGGGAAGACGGGGTAAAAAGCCCATGGGTGGGTAAGAAGCCCATGCCAATTATCTCATGAAATAAAGAAAATGTCAGTCAAATTTGCCCATGAGACGAATGCTAAACATTAACACTCATTTCATGGGCACAATGTGACTGAAAGTTGCTTCATTTCATGAGATAAATGGCATGGGCTTCTTACCCGCCCATGGGCTTTTTACCCCGTCTTACCCTATGTCTATCATTATATAGATAGATGTTCAGGACACGCGCATACACACAAAAACGCACGATTGCGTGCACAGACGCACTTGCACCCGCGCACAGACGGACGCGCATAAACGCAGATTCACAGACACACGCATATTCACCGTTAATGTACCTGCAGTTTTAGATCAGGTATGGAGACGGTGTAGGAGATGTTGTAGAGGTAAGATGGCGGCCGGTAGGTCAGGTGGCAGTGCCACTCTTCAGACAAAGAGGTGAAGACAGGGATCACCGTGAACCGGTGAACTTCTCCTGCACAAAGAAACAGAATGATTTAAACAAAAAGGTGGTTGTTTAAGGCCGTGTAACATAAGCGGATATTCCATGCGGAAACCTGTGCGCAATCCATAAATAAGTGAAACAAAGAAGGGAAAAGATTTGTGCTCGTGTCCGAATTTCCTCTATATGCGTAAACTTTTATCCTTCTTTCTTCCACTTATTTAGGGTTTTCCGTACGGAA
This sequence comes from Phymorhynchus buccinoides, assembly GCA_017654935.2. Taxonomy (NCBI): domain Eukaryota; kingdom Metazoa; phylum Mollusca; class Gastropoda; order Neogastropoda; family Raphitomidae; genus Phymorhynchus; species Phymorhynchus buccinoides. The sequence continues at coordinate 20,527,473 of CM065681.1, read as the reverse complement.
CTTACGCGTCTAATGTGAACCCAGCCTTAATCAGGACTTTGATACGTGTATGTCTGGCGTCAAAATGGAATTACTTTTGTGAGCATAACTTGGAAACAATGATGCCCCCCCCCCTCCCCGTGGGGATACCAGTGGGTCTTTTGCACAAATTGTTCCCCCACCTTCTAGAAGTTCTGTGCTTGTAACTTTCTATAATCTCTCTGTTTTTGACTTTGACTTTTCCCTTTGATTACTGTCACCTACTATCTTCCTGCCTTACTGGTCCACTCTCCTTTGTTATAGAAACCCTTACAAAGATTTGCTTTCAAATTGAAGACGGACATGCTGGGCCTAACCATTTCTTATTTAGGCACATAACGGCAGCATGACGCACCTGCACTCATATGACAGGAGACTGTCTGAGCGACCGACACAGACAGTTGTGGTTCGTTGCGTTTTCCCGTCTTAAAGGGTGGGGGTTAGGGTTAGGGTTAGGGATAGGGTTAGGGTTAGGGATAGGGTTAGGGATAGGGTTAGGGATAGGGTTAGTATTCCAAAAAGGTTATTAGCTAAAAAGGTTAATAAAATACAGCTTTATGTATGGCAAGAAAGGCAAAAAGGGAAAAATACAATTAACCGAGAAATGTAGGGGTGGTGGCACATTTTACCTTTACCGAAAAAAGATACAACGACGCTGCTGGTGGTGGTGGTGATGATGATGATGATGATGATCGTGTTGAGGATGATGATGATGCGGCTGGTACATGCGCGCGCATGCACACACAGACACAGACACTTGCGGCTCTTGTCTAAGATCACTGTAAGGTGGATAGACGTTAAATTAAAGAACGAACGAACAGACAGACAGACACACACACACATGGTTTACCTGTGGCACACTCCACCTGTGGTGTTGGACAGGTGTCACTGTACATTTGACGACAGGTTCCTTTGTTGTAACAGGAAATGCCGCAACACGACTTGTGCTTATCTGAAAAACAAAACCACACCCTAACTAAAAGTTCAACGGTAAGTAGTTTTAGGAAGGTCTGCAAATGTCGAAACAGATTTGGAGAATGAGAAGAAAGTCTGCCATGCTAAGCAGTAGTGCACATGTTTGGGACCCCCAATAGGACCTGGTGTCCTGGCTCAGCATTATTAACCCTTTCACCGCCAATGCTGCATTTATGCACCACAATGATTTAATACCCATGTCACTAAAATGCATCAAATCAGGGAATGTTATCTGAAGACCCCAGTTTCTTACTTTTGGGAGATAAGGATATGCCTAATGTTATGCATGTCACAGAGGAATTCCCAATAGGCCTGTTGCAGATTTGTTTTGGTCTAACCAGTTAAGATTAATGGTATTTTTGGGGCTGAAAAATGTCTGGCGGTGAAAGGGTTAATAGTATAGTGATATGCAAGTAATCTTATGGGCAGCTACCACTGTGCCGACGTGATGAAAGAGTGAAAATGTTAACCAAGTAGGTGCATGATTTATATTTTTCATCATTGTGACACCCCCATCAGGAAGGGGCCTATGCCTATATCTGATTAAAACATTTTGTATTCGTAAAAAACCCAAAACAACCGCATTGAATTAAAAAAAACCCACACTAGATTGAAAAGTTATCGAATGTAGCATTCGAGGATCACCCGCGGAGTTACGCTTGTTTTCCGACCCCTGATTTTCAGGGTCCAGCGATCTCCTTGACCGTGACCTTGACCTTGATTGGTCAACAATATTCGGAAGGAGCATAAGCCAAACCACCTTCATACGAAGTTTCAACATCATATAAATGTAGACTGGTGCCCGAGATATGGCTAAAAATAGATTTTCAGTTTTCAAGGTCATGCATCAAGGTCATGCCCTTGACCTTGACACCAAAAGGCACATCTACGGTACCTAGCCTACATGCACATCAAGTTTCATCTTCCTATCTTTATTCCTTCATGGTGATATGCTGTTAACAAATCCACATACATACATACATTCACACACACACACACAGCCACTTACACAACAAAAACAACCTTCGCTCCGTAAACTCCGAGGGTGATAAATTTAAAAAAAAAAGTTAACGTGTAGTACTGAGACCGCTACCTATCCCATGGCAGGCGGAGAGGGACAGACAGTGCAGGCACTGGTGCCGGGCCAGGCCGCACTGGGTGGAGGGCAGCATCATCTCCAGGGTGGCCGGGCGGACCAGGCGGAAGAGGTCCCTGTGCAGGGGGGTTTCCTGGGTGCACACCACCGTGTTGAACCCGTCCTTCAGCACCTCCCGGGGCTGCTGCCTGCTGCCTCTGCCCCCCGGGCTGCTGCCGCTCCTGCTTCCAGCGTACATCTGGGAAGGTATATATATATATATATTACACCATGGTCATGTCGTAGGCCTATCTCCGGGTATATTTCGTCGGGTGAGAACCTTCTTTTCTTCTGCTTCTTCTGCGTTCCCAGGCCATATGGCCATAATGTGTAAGGTACGTATGTGTCCGGTTTTCAGTTTTCACCGGTTTCCCCGCTGCAAGCTGCATATGCATACTGCATACACCTTTGACCGATTTCGGAGGAGGTCAAAGGTGAAAAATTATCTGGAAGATGTTTTTGAAAAAAGGCAGGAGAATGGGCCGATAAGTCAGAAAGATAGTAGATGACAGCAAGCAAAGGGAAAAGGCAGAGTGAAAGAGAGTGGCAGATTAGAGTAAGTTACAAGCACAGAACTTCCAGAAAGTGGGGGAACTATTTTTTAAGAAAGACCCCCCCCCCGGTATCCCCACGGGGAGAGACTCGTGGTTTGGGCGGGGTCGTCCAGCTCCCCGTATGGAGGCACGAGGCATCCACCCACTGCCCCGGGGTGAGAACCAAAGGGTACAATCCCAAAAAGAAAGCTGATAGTAGGCACTTTCTGGCTTTCACCCGACGGTTTCGAAAAAACTCGTGTAGGACCAAATTGACTAAAGATGTAGAATGCGCTTGTGGTCACCCAATATCAGTTCAACACATTCTTTAAGAATGTCCATTGTTATCAATGTTATACAAACTATATGGGATACAAGTTGCACAATTTGGAACTTTAAAAGATGTAGCTTACAGTCATGAAATGATCAAAATTGCTACAGTCTTATCCAGCTCTGGAATTGCAAGATTACTATAGTTCATGAGTTAATTAACTTTAATTTTGTTTCCTTTGTTATTTTTTATTTATTTATTTATTTATTTTTATTTGTTATTTTTTTCCCCTCCACATTCACAGACATAAAATCATATGCATAGTTACACTTACTCATACACACGCACTCATATCCACATACATACACACGCGCGCACACACACACACACACACGCGCGCACTCACGCACACACTATTTTTTTTATTTTTTAAAAAGTCTAATATCACCATTGTGTGAACAGACTTTAAATTAAATCAATCATTCAATCAATCAACCCGACGGTTTCATTCCTAAGAGACGGAAAACACAAGACTTACGAATTCTTTCTGTCTCGCGAAACGATAGTGTGGCAGTAAATCGGGGCCTAGCATTTTTGTAAGAGGCTGTGAATGCCGACACTTGCTTGATTCATGCATTGATCACACGTAAAAGGTATCTGATTGGTACGTAACTGCTTATAAAACTAAACGTCAACACTTGCACACTATAGAACGTATTTGCAGCCCCTCTGCCAGAAGCACAGCCCCATCCCCATCCAACCGACATCTTGGAATCATGCTATGATTAGATCCATATGAAATTATCACTTACTATGCGATCTTTCTTTGGGAAGAAATGTCACAAACCATAAAGCTCTGTGCATTAGGCGCTCGCAGAATTTACCTTGTGGTAAGAATAGGCTAGGCCGGGTTCACATTAGACGCGTAAGTTCCGTACGGAAAACCCTAAATAAGTGGAAGAAAATTTTTATAAATGTGTACGCATATTAGGGAAATTCGGACACGTGCGCAAATCTTTTCCCGTCCTTGTTTCACTTATTTATGGATTGCGCACGGGTTTCCGCATGGAATATCCGCTTATGTGTGTACACGGCTAAGGGTTGTCAATGGCATAACCTCCATGCTATTACAAATAAATACATAAGCCATGCGCATAAAGAAGAATAGAAAATGAGAAAACATAGACTACGGCAAAAAACATGTTAAGCTTTTGTGTGTGCGCAAAATGTGTCACATCTGATCATGACCTTCAGATAGCAGAGAAGGCAACTGCAGCAACAACAACAGCAACAGCAACACTGCAACAACAAAAAATCATCAACATTCCAAACCTACATGATATTTGTCGCAGCGTTTGTTGACGTCCCACTGGAGGAATCGATCCCCGTCCCTGTAGCCCGGGGGACAGCGGGGCCCCGCGGGATCCTGAGAGTCACAGCGCACCACCCGGGCCGCCGTGGTTCGA
>CM065681.1:20475575-20498075 GCA_017654935.2 Phymorhynchus buccinoides | reverse complement strand
TGTTCCTTGTTTTTCTGTAGAGCTCTGTTTAATCTATTTTCTACCCTCCCCCCCCCCCCCCCCCCCTCGTGTTTTCTTTTGGTCTTATCTTCTGTCCCTCGCAATATTGTTGCCCACCATACGTCACTATCTATGCCTCTATGTCTTTGTCTCCATCTCTCACGGACCCAGCACTGGACAAACGGAGCTACACTGGCGGGAAAGCTGTGTGGGTACCAAGCACGACCCGGAGACAACCACCAACTTCATCAACAACACCGGACAGGACATCTAGGGCATGAGTCAGCTGGAACGCTGAAGAAGAAGAAGAAGAAGAAGAAGAAGAAGAAGAAGAAGAAGAAGAAGAAGAAGAAGAAGAAGAAGAAGAAGAAGAAGAAGTCTCCATCTTTATCTCTATCTACTCTCTATCTTTCTCTGTCTCTTTTTACTTGTTTCTCTCCACGTCATTTTCGTTTGTGCCAGACTCTCGATCTCTGCCTGTCTGTCTTTTTTCTCTCATTCTCTGTCTCTCTCTGTCTCTCTCTGTCTCTCTCCCCCCCCCCTCTCTCTCTCTCTCTCTCTCTCTCTCTCTCTCTCTCTCTCTCTCTCTCTCTCTCTCTCTCTCTCTCTCTCTCTCTCTCTCTCTCTCTCTCTCTCTCTCTCTCTCTCTCTCTCTCAGGCACAAAGTAAAGATTTGATACAGATTTTAAAGTCTGATAATAACAATATAATTATCTCCCTTGCAAAATGCATATCAGAAGCAGGATCAATATTGTGTGGATATTTATCACACTTAATTTTTGATGCGCTTATCAGAAGCAGGATCAATATTGTGTGGATATTTATCACACTTAATTTTTGATGCGCTTATCAGAAGCAGGATCAATATTGTGTGGATATTTATCACACTTAAATTTTGATGTGCTTATTGCACTTGCTGAGATTCTTGGTTTTTTTCAAATGATTATTGTACTGTTATTTTTCTTGTGTTTTGTTTAGTTTAATTTCTTGTTTTATATTATTGTTAAGAAATGAATATGCTACCCCCCCTGTCACTAGAGCTTGTTAGCTAATTACAGTAAAGTTCGAGTGTTCGAGTTCTCTCTCTCTCTCTCTCTCTCTCAGTCTGTCCGTCTGTCCCTCCGTCTGTCTGTCTGTCTATGTTTTTCCCATTTCTCTCTTTCTTACTAAAAAAAAGACATACTGACAAAAGCTCCGATTCGAAGAAAGCAATTTGATCCTCCCAAAATGGAAGCGTATTGTGTATGTATGAGAGAGGAAAGATCCTGTGTAAACTGTACTTGGTGTGGTATTTTTGTCGCTCAGAATGGAAACATAATTAGTCCGTCACCAAGACGGACTATTGCGATCGTCTGGTTTGTGTTATTTTTTCTTTCTTTTTTTTCCATTTTTTTTTGGTCTGTCCCAAGGATATCTCCCGAACCGCTGGACCGAATCGCGTCAAATTTTGTGTGAAGGTGTGCCTCCTTAATAGGAAGAGATCGGCGCAAACCATTTTGCCGTCGTGACCTTGACCTTGACGTACGACCTTGAAAACCGACAATCTATTTTTAGCCATATCTCGAGCACCGATCAACATAGGATGTTGAAACTTGGTATGAAGGTGGTTTGGCTTATGCCCGTTCTGATGATGGCATACCGATCAAGGTCAAGGTCAAGGTCAAAAAGATCGCTGCGGCCTGAAAATCGGAGGGTCATTTTTTTCTCCTTCTGTCTGTCCCAAGGATATCTTTCGAACGGGTTGACAGAATCACGTCAAATTTTGTGTGCTGGTGTGTCACCATGAGAGGAAGGCATCCGAAAGGCCTTGAAAGTGGTAGGGGTCTACAAATTTGGGGTTTTGGCTTAGCCATTCTTTTCCACATTCACGTACTTGACAGAAGCGCTTTTTCAGATTGTGTGATGGTGTGGTACTGTATATTCTAGAGAAGAAAACACCCGAGCATAAATTATCACCATGCTGACCTTGACCTTGAAGTGTGACCTTGAAAACCGAAATTTCCTTCTTTGCGCTATATGTTTCTTCTTCAAGAGGTATCTCGTGAACTAGAAGACAGAATCCCTTCCAATTTTGTGTCAGGATGTGACACTCTACGGGGTGTCGCAAGTGCGTGGCATTGCTGGTGACGGACATGTCTGCCGCTCGGCGACGCCCTTGTCTTCCTTTACTTCGGTCTCTCTTCCTTTGTAAATCCTCATTTCCCCTTGCCTCTTTACTTCGCGACTCTCTCTCTCTCTCTCTCTCTCTCTCTCTCTCTCTCTCTCTCTCTCTCTCTCTCTCTCTCTCTCTGTTTTCTACTCTCTCTCCCCCTACTCTCTCTCTCTGTGAAAAATACATTCTCATTTACGTAGTCCACACAAGCCCACACATAATACCCCCTTCCCCCATTCCTAACAGTCTGTCTCTCATACATATAAGCTTAGATATTTCAGTTTGTCTGGGCTTGAATTGGGTATCTGTTTTTGTTTGTGGCTCAAGCCACAAACCTATAACTCACTTTGTCGTCGGTCGGTCTGTCTGTCTGTCGGTCGGTCGGTCCAAAATTGTCGCACATTTTGACATTTAATTGTCGCACTTCAAATCGAGGCTACACTTCAAATTGAGGCCGCTCTTTAAAATGATGTATTTTAAAAGCGTACAAAATAACAAGCGCGAAATCGCAATAGTTTGTGGCATGCGGTCTATTTTTACCACTCCAATCATGAGTTACCTCCCCTGGATTTTCAATAATTTTAATCTGTAAACCAGAATGTTATCTCTGCACCATTTCGTAACTTTTTATATCTTTTGGAAAACATTTAAGACTATGTATCCTACTTATACTCATCAAAAGAAGCACCGCATACTCGTCGTGTGTGTTGTAGTGTCTGTATTACATATGTTTATTATTTTGTACGCTTTTAAAATACATCATTTTAAAGAGCGGCCAGAAGTGTAGCCTCGATTTGAAGTGCGACAATTTTGTCAAAATGTGCGACAATTTTGGAACGACAGACCGACAGACCGACCGACAGACCGACCGACCGACAAAGTGAGTTATAGGTTTGTGGCTTGAGCCACAAACAATAAACATACGTAATACAGACACTACAACAGACACGACGAGTATGTGGTGCTTCTTTTGATGAGTATAAGTAGGATACATAGTTTTAAATGTTTTCCAAAAGATATAAAAAGTTACGAAATGGTGCAGAGATAACATTCTGGTTTACAGATTAAAATTATTGAAAAGCCAGGGTGGTGACTCATGATTGGAGTGGTAAAAATAGACCGCGTGCCACAAACTATTGCGATTTCGCGCTTGTTCTGTTATAATTATTGCTTGCTTGCTTGTACAGAAAAACGTACACAATTCAAACCGAGACAAAGTGAAATGATTGGTTAGGCCCCCATCACATATGATAAAGACCCCCTCCGTCGACAACTAAGGCCATGTTGGGGCTGTCACCACGTTAAATCTTACCACGTATTATGGCGAAGTCGAGGGAGTCCTCCTGAAGTGTGACTGCAACGAAACCTCATTACAATCTGAGGAGTGGAGAGAATCACAGTTGAAAAGTTGTAGAGGGAGCCACGCTCTTTGCGCGAGTCCTATACGAATGAAAGGTGGTGTTTTACGTCCTCTCGACCCGGGAAGGCACATATGGGACATGTATTATCTGTTGGGATAAAGCGAGTCCTATACTCTGCCCCTACGTTCTCAAGTACTCTCATCCCCTCCCCCATTGTCCAACATCGAAAAACCTTAGTAATGTTCCATATGGCTTCGGCCGAGATTACGTAAAACATAACTTCGTTAAGTACTCTGCCTTAACGAAGTTATGTTTTACACCCTAAGCACCCTGCCACTACGTTGTCCCCGTTTACACTACGACCCCCGCCACGCTTCCTTTTCCACCATGTCCTCGATACGCGTGTTTTGAAAGGAGCGTGTTCAAAATGCGCGTAGCAAGAAGCAGACAAACGGACAAAAAGGATATACACTTACAGAGCGTGTCCACGTGCTTGCGTGCGTACGTTTTTCTGCGTTTCTGCTTTTCTGCTTATATCCCATGCTATTGGCCACCGCAACAACCACCTTTTGCAAGAGTGAATGCCCTTGGTGGGTGGGGGAAGATGCTTGAGTACTGACCAAACAAGGGAATAACTCTCGCCAATAACTCTCGCCAATAACCCTATTTGAGGCCACTGAATGGCTGCCTTTTGCAAGAGGGAATGCCCTCGGTGGGTGGGTGGAGATGCTTGAGTACTGAGCAAACAAGGGAATAACTCTCGCCAATAACCCTATTTGAGGCCACTGAATGGCTGCCTTGTGCAAGAGTGAATGCCATTTTTTGGGTACTGACCAACTAACTCTTTTCCGTCAAAAGACTAACTCTTTTCCGTCAAGGGCGTTAATAACCCTAGTTGCAGTGGCCAATAAGCCCCAGACAGGGGCAGCCAGTATGATCAGTGTGAGTGTGAGTGCTGTGAAATGATACGTCTGACCACAGCCACCCCCGGTGTACTCCCTGAGGGGCATACTATTGGGGAAACGGAGTGCACGCTGTCTACTCCAGTCTTCACTTGTAAGTCACCTCACAGGAGAGGGATGACAGGACTGGTGGATAAGTAAGGTGGGATAGTAAGATTAAAAAAAAGGGAGAGAAAACAAAACAAGCGCGAAATCGCAATAGTTTGTGGCACGCGGTCTATTTTTACCACTCCAATCATGAGTCACCTCCCCTGGCTTTTCAATAATTTTAATCTGTAAACCAGAATGTTATCTCTGCACCATTTCGTAACTTTTTATATCTTTTGGAAAACATTTAAAACTATGGCGTCCTACTTAGACATCATCGAAAGAACGCACCGCACACTCCGTAGTGTCACATCCTGTTGTAGTGTCTGTAGTTCACGTATGCTTTATTATTTTGTACGCTTTTAAAATACATCATTTTAAAGAGCTTCTCTAGGGTATACAGTACCACAAACAATTTGAAGAAGTGTAGTACCTCGGATTTGAAAAACCCAATGCGACAATTTTCAAGTCAAAATGTGCGACAATTTTATGCAGAACGGGCATAAGACCGACCAAACCGAAGACTCTAACACTAACGGTGTGGGAGTTATGACCCCTGAAAGACAGACCGACCGTACGCGACACGACGGCAAAAGTGAGTCGCTTGAGCCACAAACAAAAAGACTAAGAAGAAATAAAACGAAGGAGATGATGGATTTTTGGGGTTTGGTTTCGTTTTTATTGTCTCTCTTCTTCTTCTTCTTCTTCTTCTTCTTCTTCTTCTTCTTCACACCTTCTTCGATCGCTCAGACAGTTTCCTGTCAAGTATGAGCGCAGATGCGTCATGCTGCCGCTATGCGCCTAACTAAGAAATAGATTAGGCCCAGCAAGTCCGACTTCGGCTGGAGGAAATCGTTTTTCTTCTCTAGGGTAAAGTGTTTCTTGAAAAAAAAACCCAACCACGGCGGGAGAATGGACCGGAAAGGCAGAAAGATAGTAGATGACAGACAGTAAGCAAAGGGAAAAGGCACAGCCAAAGAGAGTGACATATTAGAGGAAGTTACAAGCACATAATTTCCAGAAGGTGGGGGAACTATTCCCCCCCCCCCCGTATCCCCACACGGGGGGGGGGGGGTCTCTCTCTTTATTTGTGCTCATACGTGCTTACGCGCGCGCACGCACACACGCACACACACATACACACACAGAGGAAATTTACGCACGCACATAAAAACCCAATACTGTAGAAAACTTACAACACTGGGAACCATTTGCAGCCAGAGAGGTAAAGACGTAAGGGGAGTCCTAATTCTGAAGCCGATATGTGGCCCACAGGTATAAAGTGAACTTTTAAAGACCCACTGACCCAGCAAGATTAACTCCCTTGGTGGGTGTTTTTTGTAGGTGTGACCCATAGGTGTGACGGAAAGGTAAAAAGTAGATGACCATAGGGGGAAGAGGCCCAGACAATTATCTCATGAAATAAAGCAAATGGGGGAACCAATGGGCGTCCCATGAGACGCATACGCCTGCTTACGCGCGCGCACGCACACACGCACACACACATAACACACAGAGGAAATTTAGAAGCCCATGCCAATTATCTCATGAAATAAAGCAAATTTCAGTCAAAATTGCCCATGAGACGTCTCATGGGCAATTTTGACTGAAATTTGCTTTATCTCATTTTTCAGTCAAAATTGCCCATCATGGGCAATTTTGACTGAAATTTGCTTTATTTCATGAGATAATTGGCATGGGCTTCTTACCCGCCCATCGGCTTTTTACCCCGTCTTACCCCCAAACTTCAATTTGAGGCTGCTCTTTAAAGGCTCTGTCTCGTTTTCAATTTGGGGGCATTTGTATGGGAGTCAAACCTGGTCAAAATAAGATTTCTTACCAGCGAGAAAAGGAAACCCGTGATTTTCACTCATGGATCTGGTGGGTCTTTGACTGCGCACCCCCCCCCCCCCCCCCCCCCCCCCCCCCCCCCCCCGCCCCTTCATCGATTGCTCAACACTCATTTCCTGTTACCCCCGAGGGTGTAATCACGAGTGCGTCTTAGACAGTCAACACGGGTAGTAGTATGTAAAATTGGACTAAACTCCCAAAACGACTGGTATGTTTAGAATAAAAGTACATACTACTTACTACCCGTGTTGGACTGTCTTAAGACGCACTCATGGTCACACGCCCCGGCCTCCGCAGAGGTACTGATAGCCAGTAAAAGACTGTCAACGCATGAACATCCGGTGCAGTTGTGTTTTTACTCCTCTCCGAACAAAAATGAATCCGCACTGTAGATGAAATAAGAAAAAGGTCTTATTTTTCTTTTAGTAGAATAAATCTGCAACAACTTTCCGTTGTATTTCACGAGTGTAAGGTATCTTTTTAAAAACATTTTTTAGAGTGTAAGGATTTCATGGCCGAAGCTTTTATATGAAGTTGTTTTGGGTGGTGTATGGGGTTTTTTCAATACACCCCCCCCCCCCTCCCCCTCCACCTAATGTTATCTAGCTGTTACCAGAGTTTATCATACCTACGAACCTTAGATACAGCAATCAAAACATATAAAAGCTGTTTATGTATGAGACGAATGAGTAATTCTACATGTATGTTAAGGGCCCGCTACGCTAGGGGAAGACGGGGTAAAAAGCGCATGGGCGGGTAAGAAGCCCACCCCAATTATCTCATGAAATGAAGCAAATTTCAGTCTCATTTTGCCCATGAGACGAGCGTTAATGTCTAGCATTCGTCTCATGGGCAAATTTGACTGAAATTTTCTTTATTTCATGAGATAATTGGGGTGGGCTTCTTACCCGCCCATGCGCTTTTTACCCCGTCTTCCCCTACATAAGATTCGATCCCAATGCGATGCGATTGTGACGATGTCTGTGAGTCATGATTCACGTGAAATGCTTCCGTCTAAAAATAACTCTACTGTTTTCGCTCACTATTCTCAAGTAGACTCCAATAAAAATTATATGAATCAAATAAAATCTCTGATACAAAAATGTAGATATTTGATTAGATTCGTGTACGGGGGACTACAAATGCAGTGAACAAAGCTAGTAGGATTTCATCAGATTCATTTAGACAGTTGAATGTTACGAGAATCATGCCTCACAAATGTCAAATCGCATCGCATTGGGAACGAATCGTATGCAGTGTAGCGGCCCCTTAAAGACCCACCAGATCACGTGTCGAAATCACGGGTTGCACGTGCTTTCCCTCTTACAGCTGGTAAGAAATCTTGCTTTGACCAGGTTCGACTCCCATACAAATGCCCCCCAAAATTGAACACGAAACATCATTTTAATTAAAGAGTAGCCTCAATTTGAAGTTGGGGCATTTGTATGTGGGTCACAGCTACCCAGAAAAAAACCAAGGGACTTAATCGTGATGGGTCAGTGTGTCTCTAAGACTACCCCTACTCTTTATTTGTTTGAAAAAGGTATCCCAGGGAGTGATTTGACACACGCAAACTCTGGAAATAAATGACACAAGAGAATGCACATAAAGAGGAGAGCACCTTCAGACACAATAGTGATTTTCAGACACGATGTTGACTTTCAAACATGATAGTGGTGAGCGAAATCAATCCCCTGGATATAAACTGAAAACAAGGTTGATAAATTGTGCATCTGGGCCTGTATTCACGTTGAGATAGCATGAGACTTAGCATCATGCTAACTTAGAAGCTCTTCCAAAAGTCCTATTAAATCCTATAGGACATTGGAAGAGCTTCTAAGTTAGCATCATGCTAAGTCTCATGCTATCTCAACGTGAATACAGGCCCTGGTTAGGCCTTAACCCAAACTGCCAAAAACATTGATCTCTTGTTAACGCACATTAACCCAGTTATGAAAAGGAATAGTTCTATCTGTCAAATAAAAGATTCAGAAGCATTACGTCAAATGCAGTACAGTGGAACCTCCCTTATAAGACCTTCAAAAATCATCCAAAATCAGGTCTTATAAGGGAGGGGTCTTATAAAGGAGGTCATTTTGATACTTACAAAGAAGGGCAATGTATCAGAGAAGTATATCTTAACCGGGAGGGAGTCTTATAAGGGAGATTCCACTGTACCAGTATCTGGTGAAATACAGCTTGGATGTATGAATAAAATAGAAACACCCGAAGGTGCTGATGGGACCCAGAGATGCACCAGCCACGCCCGTCCTATCAACGCGAGAGCAGTCCTGTCCCAAAAATACAGCTTGGATGTAATGATTCCTTACTTTTGATCGAATATTGCTCGCAAAATTTTGTTAGCGACATAAAATAAAAAAATCAACGTATTTCTATATTGTACTGTTTCTACAGACATTTGAAACTAAACCTAAAAAACCCCGATTTTTAAGAGAAAAGATATTCAACAAAACATGTAAAGTGGAATTGGATACATGATAGTCTACAGTTAGAGATGTGTTACGAATAAGTGTGTCACACCTGTCGTATTAAAAGAAAAACATGCACGAGATCTGGTGAAAGCTTACACTTGCCTTTCAACCACAGCAACATTTGAACTCTCATAAAACACGGATGTAAATACATGTGGCGGATTGCAGCAGAAAGCCATGTAGGCTTTTTGATTGCAGCCTAAGTATTCGCTCACCTTTTCACACTGATGTGTCCTGAGTCTAGTTTCTCTAGATAACAGTCGCCGCGCGAATAACGCTTACGCCAAACGGGGTCTAAGAAACACTTTAGAAAACATTTGCGGAAGAATATTACAAGCTCTTGTCTGATTGGTCATTTTTTTAATAATAAAAACAAACTTTAATGAACCAATCAACAACAAGAAACGTACTCAACCCCTAGTAGTTCGGGATAGTTCGCCGCTTGCTTGGTGTTTGGCAAGAACAAAACGCCACGCGAACTATCGGCAAAGGAAGGGTGTTTCTTAGACCGTTTTTGCCGACTTGAGCGAGCGCAACGTAACGTTAGCCCTTGTGAAACGGCCCCCAGCTCTTGGCTAGTAGTATGTCTGACAAAGTCCAGTGTCAAGTGTTTAAAATCGGAAAAGAGAACAAACACAACCATCAAGATAGAAGCACAAATTAACACAAATTAAAACACACAAAAAAAGAAGAAAAAGGAAATAGGTCAGAGAACACCCACCGATCCTCCTACACGTATGATAAGCTTAATTTGTTTTTAGCAAACGTATAGTATTTGTATACAAACGTATTTGTGATTATATAACCATGTTTTACATTCACAAATACATTCATTTACGCAACGAGCGCCCAAACACAAAGCCTACGTGCGTGCATATTGATGCATAACTGTATTTCAATTCCTGTCATTACTTCTATTCTTTCTAGCTGATTTTGTTTTGTTAAAACAGAATGAGCAGGATATGCACATGTACGCTCACAAGCATATGCATACAAACAAACACGCAGTGTGGACAGACAGACAGACAGACACTAACAGACACATACACGCATGCACACACTTCGAATCCGAATACAAGAATCAGAACACTGCTAGCGTTAACCCTTTCACCGCTAGCCATTGTTTCAGCCCCCAAATACCATTCAACTTAACTGGGTAGAAAGAAAACATGAACTGCAATACTAGGAATTCTTCTGTGACATGTAGAACATTAGGCCTGTCCTTACCTCCCAAACTGATGAAAATAGGGTCTTCAGATAACAGACCCTGAATTGATGCCTTTTACTTTTAGTGACATGGGTGGTAAACCATTGTGGTGCATAAATGCGACATTGGCGGTGAAAGGGTTAAAAAAACCCACACCAAACAAACAAACAAACAAACCCCCTTCAGGGAGTCTTTTCAAAGCCTGAAATGGCCAACAGGTATAAAGTGAACTTAAACGGTCTCCCCATCATCGATCGGTCAACACTCATTCCCTGTGATGCCATCCTTCACAGAGGTCAGCGGTAAAGTGAGAAGAAAGAAGAACAACAACACACTGAACAAAGGTAAAGAATTCTTCGTTTAAAGGGCACATAACTCTCATCAGAGCCGCAGCTCTGTGCAGTTAGATAAAAGTTACGAACAAACCCAAAACGTTTTCACACACATACGCACGCACGGACGCACGTACGCACGCACATACGCACGCACGCACACACGCATACACACACACACACACACACACACACACACACACACACACACACACACACACACACACACACACACACACACACACACACACACACACACACACAACAAACAAACAACAACAACAACAACCAACAACAACAACAAAACAAAAAACAAAAACAAACACACACAACAACACACACACACACACACACACACACACACACACACACACACACACTCTCTCTCTCTCTCTCTCTCTCTCTCTCTCTCTCTCTCTCTCTCTCTCTCTCTCTCTCTCTCTCTTTCTCTCTCCCTCTCTCTTCATCAGTTAGATGGATATACATCAATGTGAACAGACGGGTAGACAAACAGAAAGACGGACAGGTAAACAAACAGATGGAAAGGTAGACAGACAGGGAGAGACAGACAGACAGACAGACAAAGACACAGACAGACAGACACAGAAAGACAGAGGAGAATGAGAAGAAAAAAAGGCACAGTAACAAACAGCCAGACATACAGGGAGCCAGGAGAGTCGCAGTGTCCTAAGACAAGGCAAAGTTATATACCCCTGGCGGAGGTTTGCGCAGTGTCAGTGCTCTCCGTTCCCTCGTTACCTTAGCCTTTTAGGAAAGGTCATAACCAGCGGGGTAACATTCAACACAGCTGCCTTTATTGTGACTCTAAAGCTACAGTAGGGTACTAAATCGCGGCATCTTTAAAGACCCACTGACCCGGCTAGATTAAGTCCCTTGTTTTTTTTCTGGGTAGGTGTGATCCACATACAGTCTTCCCCCATACACGATCGAGGCTGCTCTTTAAAGCGATGTCTCGTTTTCATGCATGGGGGAATATGCATGGGAGTCACACCTGGTCAAAATAAGATTTCGTACCAGCGCGAGAGGGAAACACGCGAAACCCGTGATTTTCACTCATGTATCTGGTGGGTCTTTAAAGATGCGTGCGTAACACGCGTGCAGTCCTGAGATGACCGTAGCTGTTGACGGGACTATAATGGGAACACAAAAAACAAAAAACGCGCGCGCGTGTGTGTCTGTATCATACAGTGTATGAATGTAGTCATGTGTTTCTATCTGTCTGTCTGACTGTTTGTCTCTTTGTGCGCGCGCGCGCGTGCTTATGTGAGCATGCGTGCCTGCATCTATGCGTGGGCGTGCGAGACAGCACGTGCATACGCGCGTGCGTATACTGTGAGTATGTGTCTGCGTGCCTGCGTGTCTGCGTGTGCCTGTATATGCGTCTGCCTATCCCTGTTTGTCTCCTTCTGTGTGATCGTGTACATGCTTATAATGCGAGACAGCACGTGCATACGCGCGTGCGTATAGTGTGAGTATGTGTCTGCGTGCCTGCGTGCCTGCGTGTGTCTGTGTATGCGTCTGCCTATCGCTGTTTGTCTCCTTCTGTGTGATCGTGTGTATGCTTATAATGCCCCGCATGTCTGTGTCTCTGTGAGTGCATGCGTGGTGTATATATCTATGCTACACCCATAATAAGCTAACGTAGGGGAAGACGGGGTAAAAAGCGCATGGGCGGGTAAGAAGCCCACCCCAATTATCTCTTGAAATGAAGCAAATTTCAGTCTCATTTTGCCCATGAGACGAGCGTTAATGTCTAGCATTCGTCTCATGGGCAAATTTGACTGAAAATTTCTTTCTTCCATGAGATAATTGGGGTGGGCTTCTTACCCGCCCGTGCGCTTTTTACCCCGTCTTCCCCTACACACACGTGAACGTGAATGCTTTGGCCCATCGTGCTGTAAAACAAGCTAGAAATGGGTCACGGGGCCAACATTGGGCCAACTATGGGTCACACGGATATCCTGGTAATAGTATTCCTACCCTGCTGAACAATGGGCTCTTTGTTCTCTTCTTTTACACGCATGCATGATGTGCGCAACATGCAAAGGTGCAGCATATAGGGTTTTTTGGGTCTTTGTCTTCATAAACAGTGTCAATTACTTTGAGAGGCCGATCAACACGCCCAACTGCAGTCCTACGACTATCCAGCTGTGACACTTGTGAGGCTTCAGTCTGATCGTCTTCTTTTTCTTCTTTTTCTTCTTCATCCTCCTCCTCCTCCTCCTTTTCTTCTTCTTCTTCTTCTTCTTCTTCTTCTTCTTCTTCTTCTTCTTCTTCTTCTTCTTCTTCTATCTTCTTCTTCTTCTTCTTCTTCTTCTTCTTCTTCTTCTTCTTCTTCCTCCTCCTCCTCTTCCTCCTCCTCTTCGTCTTCTTCTTCTTCTTCTTCTTCTTCTTCTTCTTCTTCTTCTTCTTCTTCTTCTTCTTCTTTTTCTTCTTCTTCTTCTTCTTCCTCCTCCTCCTCTTCCTCCTCCTCTTCTTTTTCTTCTTCTTGTTCTTGTTCTTGTTCTTGTTCTTCTTCTTCCTCCTCCTCCTCCTCCTCCTCCTCCTCTTCTTCTTGTTCTTGTTCTTGTTCTTGTTCTTGTTCTTCTTCTTGTTCTTCTTCCTCTTCTTCCTTTAACCATCCGCCTTCATCGTGTTCAGTGAAGATTCTGACAATACTACTGACTTACGGGCCAGCCACACGAACACTAAAATCGTACGACGGTACGATAGGATTCGATCACGTGGTCTCGAAGAACAAACGCGCTTCGCACTTCGAGACCACGTGATCGATCGAATCGTATCGTACAGTCGTGCGATTTTAGTGGACGTGTGGCTGGCCCTTAAACGAATCTGACGGAATCCTACTCGTTTCGTTCGCTGTATTTTGTAGATCCTCACACATGAATCTGACGAAGTAAAACTGTATTTCAGATATCAGATATTTCATCACATTCGTGCATCGGGGTCTTCGTGAATATAGTAAACAAAGCTATTGGCTTTTAAAGATCCACCAAATCAAGTGTCAAAATCACGGGTTTCACGTGTTTTCCCTCTTATAACTGGAAATAAATCTTGTTTTGACCAAGTCTGTCTCCCATATAAATGGCCCCAAATTCAAACCGAAACATCAGTTTAAAGAGCAGCCTCAATTTGAAGTCGGGGAAATTTGTATGTGGGTCACAGCAACCCAGAAAAAACCCAAGGGACTTAATCGTGGTGCGTCACTGGGCCTATAAACCCTGTCTCTCTCCCCACTAACACAGCCTGATGAAAGCTTGTAAGAATGTACGGTTTCTTCATATTGAGATTTCATTAAATTTATTTCGTCAGTAGTGTTTCACCAGAAATCCTGCCTCACAGATGTCGCCTTATATTATGGATATTATAGTCTTACGACTGCAGTAAGACGCGTGGATCGGCCCCTTTAGCCAAGAACGCGCTGCATTGTCGGTGACTACACCAACCCGCTGTCAAACAGGGAAGAAAAGTGAAACATGTATGCTCCTGTCCTATTCCCCCTCCCCCCCCCCCATCCTCCCCACAACCGCCCCTTAGCCCCTTACCCGAAAACAACCAAAAAATAGGAGCAAAAAAACAAACAAACAGAAAGAAAACAAACATAAGGAGGGAGTAAGGGTGGCACAGTGGTTCACTAAGACGTTCGCCTGCCAAGTGTAATGCGTGACTACAGCGTGAGTGACCCGGGTTCGAATCAACCGGCCTCGCCCTTTTCTTTTCTTTCTAGTTTGACAGGAAAATCGAGCTGAGCGTCCAGTCCTTCGGATGGGGACTTAAAGCGAGTCTGACCCCCGTGCGCATTACGCGCGTAAGCATCCCACGGCAGTTGAAAGTCGGTCAGAGCAGGGAGAAATTCCGCTGCCTGGTATGGCCAAATTGATAGCTAGGTTTTCCAAGTGTGCCCACACTCCCTCCTCACCCTGTGCCCCCCCAAATAAAAAATAAAAAAGGGTAGGCGCTGCACTTGTGGTGACGCGCTCTCCGGAAGAGAGCAGCCCGAATTTCATAGAGATAAGTCTCTGTGATTAGAATATACCAAATACCCAAAATACCAAAAGAACTCAAAAACAAGTCGCACAAAAAAACCTAACAACAACCACAGAATGAGAAAATGCATTAAAACATCCCCAAACAAACGTACCCAAATCCAAGATAAAATAAAAAGGAAGCAAAGAAGAGTTGAAAGCTCTGTCCACCCCCCCCCCCCCCCCCCCCACACACACACACCACTCACGAACTGTAGGAGCAAACATATCTAAAAACATTTAAAAGCAATTTCGGAAACATACAACGAAAAAACAAAAAGAGAATAAACAACACTTTAACTCTGAAGTCAAGGAAACATTAATGCATTTAGGCCCAGTAGTCTTGAGTGCGTCTTAGACAGTCAAAACGGGGATTAGTATGTAAATTAGACTAAACACCCCAAAACGATTGGCTGCTTAGCCTAATTTACATACTAATCCATGTGTTGACTGTCTAAGACGCACTCATCACTACAGGGCCTGGCCATTTCTACCAAAGAAAAAGCAAAGCAGAAAATACATTGAAACCATTTTCGTCCAAAGAAATATAAAACATGTTTAATACCTCCCTTTTTATGCTCACGTCAACACGTTTTTTTCTAGTAAACTCGAGGGCAAAAGAAACGCTAAAATTTCAAACGCTGTTTTCAGTGCATGACCTATTATTTATAAACTTTATGATGGAATAATATCGTAGCCCAGTGTCTGAACGCTGATGCAATATGAAAATATAACGCACAGCGTTGCAAATGCGCCGATGGGAGACCGTTTAAGACGGTACGTGACGTTTGAGTGAAATGGTCAAATGTGACGCACTTGCAGTTCGTGCCGATAACATTACATGGTAGAGGAGTGTTCAGACATGATTAATAAAGAAAACCACGCCCTACCTTTTCAACTCACTCCTGTCATTTGCGCGTAAAAGAGATCCACGGATTTTACCGCAAAACGCGCATTTTGCCCTCTGGCCTCTCAGAGGTAAACAATGACGTCATAGAGGTTACATGTTTTATGAAAGACATCACCGTCACTACACGCAATCACAATTAAAATGTCAGGCTAATTGGTGGGGCAGTTGCTTAGGCAGAAGCTGTTACGTCTTGTGTCAAGAAAATGGGGCTAAACCGCTATATTGGACAGTCACGTGATTTCTGATAGGCTTTGCTGAAGCTGTAGAACTGTCTGAAACCCCTCAACATGTTTGCACTTTTTTTTGTATTGCCGACGATACGTTAAGATAATCTACTGTTTATATCCTCTATATTTTTGTAAGCTACCCCACCTCTCTTGTGATTTGACCTTGTCACGTGACCTGTGACAAATTTATCCCCAAACACTAATTGCTCTTTCATAATGATGGAAAATCATGTGAAAAGAGAAATAAGTGCGTTGGAAAAAGAACAATTAATGTTCTTGGACCAATGTTTCACTGGTCATGTGACCAGGGCCAATGGCGAAATCAATGGGGGAGTGTACAAAAATACGGAGGATGTTCAGAGGAGATTTTTTTAAAATGTATCGTCGGCATTAAAAATTGCAAACATGTTGAGAGCCTTCAGACAGATCCACAGCTTCAGCAAAGCCCATAAAAAATCACGTGACTGTCCAATATGGCGGTTTAGCCCTACTTTCTTGACACAAGACGTAACAGCTTCTGCCTAAGGAACTGCCTCACCAATTAGCCTGACATTTTAATTGTGATTGCGTGTAGTGACCGTGATGTCTTTCATAAAATTTGTGACCTCTATGACGTCATTGTTTACCTCTGAGAGGCCAGAGGGCAAAATGCGCGTTTTGGGTAAAATCTTTGAATTTCTTTTACGCGCAAATGACAAGAGTGATTTGAAAATGTAGGGCGTGGTTTTCATGTCTGAACACTCCTCTACCATTTAATGTTATCGGCACGATGTGCAAGTGCGTCACATTTGGCCATTTTACTCAAACGTCACGTACCGTCTTAAACGGTCTCCCATCGGCGCATTTGTAATGCTGTGCGTGATATGTTCATATTGCATCAGCGTTCAGACACTGGGCTACGATAGTATTTCATCACAAAGTTTATAAATAATAGGTTAAGCACTGAAAACAGCGTTTGAAATGTTTGCGTTTCATTTGCGTTTCTTTTGCCCTCGAGTTTAGTTCCATACTTTCAAGAGAACTTGATGTTTCAAAACTGTCTAAACATTAAAAAGCAGCGTTATTTACTTAAAACATCTTAAATGAAGAGAGAGAGAGAGAGAGAGAGAGAGAGAGAGAGAGAGAGAGAGAGAGAGAGAGAGAGAGAGAGAGAGAGAGAGAGAGAGAGAGAGAGAGAGAGAGAAGAGAGAGAGAGAGAGAGAGAGAGAGAGAGAGAGAGAGAGAGAGAGAGAGAGAGAGAGAGTGCGCGCGTGCATTTATCATGGAGTGCGTGTTTGTGCGCGTGTATGTGTTTGTGAGAAAGCTTATTTTATGTTGGGAAAGAAAGCATTTAGAAAAGAAACTCCTACCTCAGAACTCCCGAAATAGGTTTGGATACTGCAGAGAGAAAGAGGGAGGGAGAGAGAGAGAGAGAGAGAGGGGGGGGATAAGGAGAGAGAGAGAGAGAGAGAGAGAGAGACAGACATACAGACAGAGACACAGAGACAGAGACCTGATCGAATCAGACTTTTATTAGCCCTGAAGGAAAAGACAAGACCTTCGACCACGGTATTCAAACCGTATCGAATTCCCCTGTAAGAAACAAACATCAGGCCTCTCCATGCCTGGCCATTAACTGACATGGGGCTAATAGCAAAGTTGCAGCTCCAGCACTAAGCTGGTTTACTGTCTATTCCTTTCTCCGCTACACTCTTTTCCTTATGGGGCTAATAGCAAAGTTGCCGCTCCAGCACTAAGCTGGTTTACTGTCTATTCCTGTCTCTGCTACACTCTTTTCCTTATGGGGCTAATAGCAAAGTTGCTGCTCCAGCACTAAGCTGGTTTACTATCTATTCCTGTCTCTGCTACACTCTTTTCCTTATGGAGCTAATAGCAAAGTTGCCGCTCCAGCAGTAAGTTGGTTTACTATCTATTCCTTTCTCCGCTACACTCTTTTCCTTATGGGGCTAACAGCAAAGTTGCTGCTCCAGCACTAAGCTGGTTTACTGTCTATTCGTTTCTCCGCTACACTCTTTTCCTTATGGGGCTAATAGCAAAGTTGCTGCTCCAGCACTAAGCTGGTTTACTATCTATTCCTGTCTCTGCTACACTCTTTTCCTTATGGAGCTAATAGCAAAGTTGCTGCTCCAGCACTAAGCTGGTTTACTGTCTATTCGTTTCTCTGCTACACTCTTTTCCTTATGGGGCTAACAGCAAAGTTGCTGCTCCAGCACTAAGCTGGTTTACTGTCTATTCGTTTCTCCGCTACACTCTTTTCCTTATGGAGCGAATAGCAAAGTTGCCGCTCCAGCACTAAGCTGGTTTACTATCTATTCCTGTCTCTGCTACACTCTTTTCCTTATGGAGCTAACAGCAAAGTTGCTGCTCCAGCACTAAGCTGGTTTACTGTCTATTCCTGTCTCTGCTACACTCTTTTCCTTATGGGGCTAATAGCAAAGTTGCTGCTCCAGCAGTAAGTTAAGTTTACTATCTATTCCTTTCTCCGCTACACTCTTTTCCTTATGTTGCTGCTCCAGGCTAATCTAGCTCTGCTAAGTTGGCAATCCAGCAGTAAGTTGGTTTACTGTCTATTCCGTCTCCGCTACACTCTTTTCCTTATGGGGCTAATAGCAAAGTTGCTGCTCCAGCACTAAGCTGGTTTACTATCTATTCCTGTCTCTGCTACACTCTTTTCCTTATGGGGCTAATAGCAAAGTTGCCGCTCCAGCAGTAAGTTGGTTTACTGTCTATTCCTGTCTCCGCTACACTCTTTTCCTTATGGGGCTAATAGCAAAGTTGCTGCTCCAGCACTAAGCTGGTTTACTATCTATTCCTGTCTCCGCTACACTCTTGTCCTTATGGAGCTAATAGCAAAGTTGCTGCTCCAGCACTAAGCTGGTTTACTATCTATTCCTGTCTCTGTTACACTCTTTTCCTTATGGAGCTAACAGCAAAGTTGCTGCTCCAGCACTAAGCTGGTTTACTGTCTATTCCTGTCTCTGCTACACTCTTTTCCTTATGGGGCTAACAGCAAAGTTGCTGCTCCAGCAGTAAGTTAAGTTTACTATCTATTCCTTTCTCCGCTACACTCTTTTCCTTATCCCGTACTTGTGGACTACAATGGTGCAAATCTGAGGGGGGAAGAAACAAAATAAGAATTTGTTAACATGTTGATTTATTAATCTTTGTCAAGACTTCCAGAATCAGTCACACTCCCATTACTAATGGTACACAAAGCGGCAAATGTTAAGAATAGCTCCCCCCTCTGCCCCTTCCATTCGTTTCAGACGGTTTCAGGTTAGGGCTAGGGTTAGGAATAGGGTTTGAGATAGGGTTAGGGATAGGTTTAGGGTCAGCTTAATCATCAACTTTTATTATGGTGTGTATTTGACACTAAACTGACCCTAAGCCTATCCCTAACACTATCCCAAACCCTATTCCTAACCCTAACCCTAACCTGAAACCGTCTAATCCACACACAAATAAAATAAAATTGATGGTATGTTATCAGATTGACACTTAACTGACCCTAAACTTATCCCTAACCCTATCCTAAACCCTATTCCAAACCCTAACCCTAACTGAAACCGTCTGAAATGAATGGAAGGGGCAGAGGAGGGAGCTGTTCTTAACATTTGCCCACAAACCAAATGACACCAACAGTGAAGAAACAGCAGGCAAACAAACAACCGGTTTAACCCATGTTTTCCCTCATATTAAATTATTCTTAAAAGTCATATCATGAATTCGTTCATGAAACACATGGGACAGAGAAGAAGAGATGGAGAGGAAAGGTGCAAGTGAACAACAATAAACAGATCTCACGCAGTGTTTATTCGATTCCAGGTCTAAGCAAATACAAAAAGAGTCACATCATGTTGTAAAACAAGTTAAAAGTATCGACGCGCAAGGCATACTAGAACTATCTGAAATGGTTTTTAAAATTTTTGGTAGACACAATGGTGCCAGTGAAATATAGAATCTCTTTTCCACAAACCGAATACCCCACCCCCACCCCCTCTTCCGCATCCTCGACAACAATCGACAGAAACAACCCAAGAAAGTTAAACAATAAGAAACCACTTAAAGGGGCACCCTGATGGATGAGTTTTTGTAAGAAACACGTCCATATCACCAGGAAAACACCCTTTATAGAGATTGCAACACTCACTTTGTTCTGGTTTTCCAGAAATCAAGCCGTCAAATCGACGATTCCTCCTTGGCGGAGGTGCTGGAAGTCAAATTCTTTCACCCAAAGAGAAGGCGTTTGCCGTCTCTTTTCTAATGGCCGCCTGCGTTTAGACCAAATCGTTTGCACGAACTTTTCGCAATACAAGCCTTTTTATTTATAATTTTTTATACAGTTTATCTAAAGGAGTTTCGCTCACAACAAAGGAAATAGCTCCTTTTTTTTTTTTTTTTTACTGCACTACAAAAAAAGAAAACCCTTCAACCACAATGAGTGACCTCCACCCACCCCATCCAAAATGGCTTCTTTCTCCGGCATCTCCGCCAAGGAGGAATCGCCGTTTTGACGGTTTAATTTCTAAGAAACCAGAGCAAAGTGAGTGTTCTGATCCTTGAAAAGACTGTCTTTCTGGTGATCTCGACGTGTTTCTTGCAAAAAACTCATCCGTCAGGGTCCACCTTTAAAGTTATTGTCAAAGTTAAAAGTGAGATACAAGCAGGCAGGAAAATAATAGCCAAACAAAGCATATCGACTACTCTGCCCACAACAAAACAACGACAGCCCCAAACCTAGAAAAAATATAAGTGAGATGTTTTAAAGGTGGACCCTGACGGATGGGTTTTTGCAAGAAACACGTCGAGATCAACAGAAAGACAGCCTTTTCAAGGACCGGAACACTCACTTTGCTCTGGTTTCCTAGAAATTAAACTGTCAAAACGGGGATTCCTTCTTGGCGGAAAGGCCGGAAAGAGTAGCCATTTTGGATGGGGTGGGTGGAGGTCACTCATTGTGGTTGAAGCGTTTCCTTTTTTTGTAGTGCAGTAAAAACCCCACCAATGGAGCTATTTCCTTTGTTGTGAGCAAAACTCCTTTAGATAAACAGTATAAAATGTAAAATAAAAATGAATAGAAAGGCTTGCATTGCGAAAATTTCGTGCAAACAATTTGGCGGCCATTAGAAAAGACACACGCCTTCTCTTTGTGTGAAAGAATTTAACTTCCAGCACCTCCGCCAAGAAGGAATCGCCGATTTGACGGTTTGATTTCTAGGAAACCAGAGCAAAGTGAGTGTTGCAATCTCTGTAATATAAAGGGTGTTTTTCTGGTGATCTTGACGTGTTTCTTACAAAAAAAACATCCGTCAGGGTGCCCCTTTAAGATCTTGCAAAACAGAAAGAAAAACACGACTAGTTTCTTTCTTGATTTAAACGCAGGTACCACAGTCATTTAAAAACAACAACCCAACAACTTCAAATCAAATTAAGCAGGCCACACTGTCAGAGATGCCACTGACCCAATTCATTGCAGGTTAATTAAAACTCGAAGATAATTTAACAACTGTTTGTTTTTGGCATTCCTCGTATGTAGGCCACACGAGAAGAGTGTTTTCTTTAAAAACAAGCACCGTATTTTTCTGTGTTACACACTATGTTTCTTTATACAGCACACAAAAAGAAAATCAAAGATAAACTTGGAATAAAGTCGATGTTCAATTATAATGCAACAGCGTTTGGGAGATTATCTGTACATCAAAACGCATTCATTAATTTGGAATTAGGGATTAAAAAGAGAAAGGGAAAAGAGAGAGCCAGAGAACTGTACAGTTTATGGATTCAAGCTTTACTGGTTTTGAATACAAACAACAAACAGCAGGTTTTGACCTCGTGAACTGACATGGGACTAATCACAAGGCAAAAACGTGGTAAGATTTAACGTGGTGACAGCCCTGACATGGCCTTAGCTGTCGACGGGGCTATGATTTTAATCTTAATCTTAATCTGAAATCACAAGGCTATAACACCAGTAACTAGTCCTTTTCATTCCTCCTTGCTGCAGCTGCCATAAAAGAAGGAACGTGTGGTAAAATATGAAGAGACTAGGCCTGTATTCACATTGAGATAGTATGGGACTTATCATCATGATATCCTTCTAAAGTCCTATTACACCCTACTACTTTAGAAGGACTTCTAAAATATCATGATGATAAGTCTTCAAGTTGAAATTCAAGTATACTTTAATATCTCAAAAATATATTTTTTTTTATGCTACCTGACTGAATACAGGCCCAGCCGGGCCCGAATATTCACGACATTTATTTAAACCAAAAGCGACAAACCCGAACAATGTAAAGAAACGAAGAGGAAACAGAACACAACACAAACAAACAAAAGGAAATAAGAGTGTGTTGTGCATTGGAACAAGTGTGAAATATGTATGTTTTCTTTAGCATATAAGAAAATGGTCCACGTCAGCAAAAGTTAAAACATCTGGTTCCCTCCGCTTTTCATTGGCACATAGGTAACGCGTTCGCCTCGTATACAATGAACTCGAGTTGGAGCCTGGGTACAGGGGATTTTACCTCTCACTCTGTACTAGGCCTTACGGTCTGAACGTGGAGTCTGTCGGACGAGACGATAAACCGAGGTCCCGTGTGCCCATGCACTTAGCACACGTTAAAACCAGTGGCAACGAAAAAGTTGTCATTTGGTCAAAATTCACCCCTTCCCCTTCCCTTCCTCACCAATCACATAAAACTCGCATGCAAATTTTGAAAAAAAAGGGTGGCGCGCATCTGTGCTTAATTTTATGAAGTTCTACTAAAGCTTGAGTGAGAAGCTAAACGTTGTCACTTTCTAAATTAAGAAAATCGGTTTACTGAATTTAGAAAGCAACAACGTTTAGTTTCCCACTTAAGCTTTAGCATA
>CM065681.1:20468075-20470575 GCA_017654935.2 Phymorhynchus buccinoides | reverse complement strand
TTGAGCACCACATTACAAAAAAAATCGAGTCAACAACAACAAGAGATTAAACGAGCACTACAACACACAGATAAAGTATAAAGAGACAATTGCTAAAATGCCAAAAGATATAAAAAGTTACGAGGTGCAGAGATAACATTCTGGACAGATTAAAATTTTGAAAGACACAGGGACGCACCACGATTGGAGTGGTAAGTCCCTTGCGATTTTTTTTTTGGGGTAGCTGTGACCCATATACAAATGCCCCTTGAAATTGAGGCTGCTCTTTAAAAAAAATGATGATGTTTCGTTTTCAATTTGGGGGCATTTGTATGGGTGTCCAACCTGGTCAAAACAAGATTTCTTACCAGCTATAAGAGGGAAAACCCGTGAAACCCGTGATTTTGACACGTGATCTGGTGGGTCTTTAAGTCAACAAAAGAGAGGGAAGCAAAACATGTTAAAAGCTTCCAACTGAAGACGAGATCCAAAACAAGGCAAGGAGTACGTTTTCTTGCGAAAGAGCCAAATTGAGGAAGGTTTAAAAAACAAAAATAGCAGTAGAAATAAACTGGACTTGCGCCATCTTTTCTTCCATTGATTGTCCAAGACTCACCCCCACACTCCCTCCTCTTCCATTTTCTAGTGTCTGCTAAGAATGGACCAAAACTCTCAACATATTGGAATCGGCGTTACTGGTAAAATGGTAAACACGAACCCAGTGTATATTCTACTCCCATCGAGAGTTCTTTAATTTTACAGAACAAACTAATTGGATTGGCGTTAAGGTAGAATCAGATTTCAAAATTAACCTTAAAGTTTATTTTTAATTTTTATTTTGGGTTTCTTATTCATTTCTTTGCCCATTGGTATGTATGTATGTATGTATGTATGTATGTATGTATGTATGTATGTATGTATGTATGTATGTATGTATGTATGTGTGTGTGTGTGTGTGTGTGTGTGTGTTTGTGTGTGTGTGTGTGTGTGTGTGGTGTGTGTGTGTGTGTGGTGTGTGTGTGTGTGTGCGTGTGTGTTTGTGCTGTGTTGTGTGTGTGTGTGGCTCTTTTTCTTTTTCTCTTAATGATCCTCCTCCCCACTGTAAACTGTGTTACAATAACACCACATTTCGTCATCTTCTCAATATTGATATGGAGAATGAATCTACACCTATGGCTCCCCTCCACCTGCGTGCGCATCTCGACCCTTCCAACGGAAGTGTCGCCATCTTAGTCCTTATTTGTGTGTAAACAGCATCGATCTGGCATTTTTCAAACAAAGTTACTGACTATGATGGCGGTCTCCCATAATAAGGCACGCTCCTTGTGGCCGGACATGACGACACGTGGGTACAAGCCATATATTAAATTCATTGTGCTTCTGTGTGTCTGTGTGCGTGTGTGTTTACTCACCATGTAACTCACGAACGGGTGAACATAATCACTTCAAACTTTGTATGATGGTGTAGCGTGGTACGCAGATGGTCCCATACACATGTTGAACCTACAGCGCAAACACCTGCCAAGGAAGACTCACATTTCTGTAAAATCGTCTATGCTGTAGCAAAGGGTCCTAACTCACGGGCGGGGCTGGCTGGCTGCGCTTACTTGCCTTGGACGATAAACCTGACTGAATGAGAGAGTGAGAGAGAGAGAGAGAGAGAGAGAGAGAGAGAGAGAGAGAGAGAGAGAGAGAGAGAGAGAGAGAGAGAGAGAGTATGTGTGTGTGTGTGCGTGTGTGCGCGCGCGCGGGCGCGTGTGCGAAGCATAACGCTGTGTGACTCTGATGTTCTTTTTTTAGAATGTCCTAATATAATTTATGTATGTGTGTTCAGTTTTATTCATTCATTTTTGTTTCGTTCAGCACCGAATGAAAGTGATGCCCTGATGGGTCATTGGGAAGTTGGGTCCATTCAGACTTCACAAGCTCTTCAAAGACAAAGTCCTTCAAACTCAAGGTTCTAAAACCTCTCCGGTTCCCTGCTAGAAACGAGCAGCAGCCCAGTTCGAACGACATCTTCACATCTTGACCACTAACTCCAAACTACACAGGCCTATACACACCAGGCAACATTTTGTCTGGCTATTTCGGTAACTTTTAAACCGGAGCTCGCTCGTTCGACTGCACGCTTTCTTTGTGTGCTGCAAACGTCACTGTGTTTTTCCTTCCTTCTTCCTTTCCTTTTGTTCAGTTCTTTCCGTTTTCTTTCTTCTTCCCTCCTCTTTTTTTTCGTCACTTACTTTTTTCACCTCTTTTTGTTTCATTCGTTCTTTTATTTCTTCCTTTTTTTCCCCCTTTTTTGTTCTTGTATCTTTTTTGAGCGGGGAGACGAGTGAAAGGTGAAAACTGAACACACACACGTTTCTTACCCATTATGGCCATATGTTCTGGGAACGCAGAAGAAGAAGAAGAAGAAAAAAAGAAGAAGAAGAAGAAGAAGAAGAAGAAGAAGAAGAAGAAGAAGAAGAAAGAAGAAGAAAGGAGAAGAAGAAGAAGAAGAAGAAGAAGAAGAAGAAGAAGA
>CM065681.1:20460575-20463075 GCA_017654935.2 Phymorhynchus buccinoides | reverse complement strand
TCTCTCTCCCCCTCACACACACACACACACACACACACACACACACACACACACACACACACACACACACGCATACGCGCACACACACAAACACACACACACACACGCATACGCGCACACGCACACGTACGCGCACGCACGCACACGCACACACACACACACACACACGCACACGCACACGCACGCGCGCACACACACACACACACACACACACACCGTAACTGAAATGTACTTATCTCGCATTTTTGTCGAGAAATGGTTAACGAAGAGAAATTTGACAAAACCTACTTACAGACAAACAAGCAAACACCCGCCATTGCGGGGGAGGGGGAGAGAGAGAAAGATTGCATACTAACTTACAAGACAGATGTATATAGTCACCTTAAGCCTAAGTATAATGCTTTTTTATATATTTTTTAAAATGTTTATTATATAATACTGATTAGATTAATGGAGAATAATTCAAAACGATGGGACTGATAGAATAACATAGCCAGAATCAGAAAAAAAGAAACACAACGATTAAGGAATCAACGCAAACTTTGTTTTGAAAAAAGACGCTTGGTAAAGATTCAGTCATTTTTAAACATGGCTTATGGTAAATATCCGTGGACAAGAATTCCTGAAATGAGGATGGGGTTAAGCTGTCCTGTTCACCAGTAATTGAAGATGGTTGTCATTCTTTTCCCTCCATTTGGGTGTCCTTAGGGATGGGTGTCAGGAGAGAGACACAGACGTATTCCATCATTGGGTGTCCAGACTAAACCTCCAGGGAGAATTGAGGTATGAAAGTGGAAAGACATTTGGCAATATGTAAATTGACCGGACAAGGTAAGTGTGAGTGTGTGTGGTGTGTGTGTGTGTGGGGGGGGGATGTGTGTGTGTGTGTGTGTGTGTGTGTGCGTGCGTGTGTGTGTGTGTGTGTGCGTGTGCGTGCGTGCGTGTGTGTGCGTGCGTGCGTGCGTGCGTGCGCGTGTGCGTGTGTGTGTGTGTGATGTGTGTGTGTGTGTGTGTGTGTGTGTGTGTGTGTGTGTGATGTGTGTGATGTGTGTGTGTGTGTGTGTGTTATGTGTGTTTGTATGATGTGTGTGTGTGCGCGCGCACGCGTATTCTCTCTCTCTCTCTCTCTCTCTCTCTCTCTCTCTCTCTCTCTCTCAGTTCGCACATACATATTATAATACATTCAGACACTGGTATGCATAAACGAACAGTTACAGATATACGACATTCACGCACACATATAAACTCTGGATACAAAGTTGCAGACAGAGAGAGAACGAACGAACGAACGAACGAAATTTTATTTATACAGGGTAATGAGATAAGTATACATACTTTTTTACACCCAGCCGTGCTGAGAGAGAGAGAGAGAGAGAGAGAGAGAGAGAGAGAGAGAGAGAGAGAGAGAGAGAGAGAGAGAGAGAGAGAGAGAGAGAGAGAGAGAGAGAGACAGAGACAGAGACACAGAGACACACAGAGAGAGACAGAGACAGACAAATCGAGAGAGAGAGAGAGAGAGAGAGAGAGAGAGAGAGAGAGAGAGAAACAGAGGGACAGACAGACAGACAGAGACAGAGACAGAGAGGAGTCAGGCATACAGAGACAGAGATGGAGACGGAGAGGGCTTTAAGCTTCGCAACTGTCGAAATTCAGAAGAGAAAAAACATTGTCTAAAACAACAAAGGAAACCTTTCGCATCAAACGTTACAATGCATCGTTTCATATTCAAGGAACGATAAACCGAGGCTAATGATCTCAGCTGATCAATTTGCACCAAAACTAGCCTCGTTTGCTTCCTCGGGAAAAAGGATGAAAAAAGAAGCAAAAAAACACAACAACAACAACAAAAACCAACCCAACCCAATTAAGTCCCTAAAGCTTAACCAAATGCTAATGAGAATCATTAAAGTATCAATGCGAGTAAGTGAGTGTGTGTGTGTGTGTGTGTGTGTGTGTGTGTGTGTTGTGTGTGTGTGTGTGTGTGTGTGTGTGTGTGTGTGTGTGTGTGTGTGTGTGTGTGTGTGTGTGTGTGTACGTGTGTGTGTGTGTGTGTGTGTGTGTGTGTGTGTGTGTGTGTGTGTGTGTGTGTGTGTGTGTGTGTGTGTGTGTGTGTGTGTGTGTACGTGTGTGTGTGTGTGTGTGTGTGTGTGTGTGTGTGTGTGTGTGTGTGTGTGTGTGTGTGTGTGTGTGTGTGTGTGTGTGTGTGTACGTACGTGCGTGCAGTACTGCACGTGTGTCTATGTGCGTGTATGCTCCTTTCTCCCGCCCCCCCCTTTCTTTCCCATTCTAGTTAAGCCCTAAAAGAATTAAATAGTAGCCACCAAGTGGAAGTTCTGTGCTTCTAACTTCCTCTAATCTGCCACTATCTTTGACTCTGCCTTTTCCCTTTGCTTTCTATCATCTACTATCTTTCTGACTTATTGGGACATTCTCCTGCCTTTAAAACAAATATCTTCCAAATAATTTTTCTCCTTTGAGTTCCTCCGAAATCGGAATATGT
>CM065681.1:20453075-20458075 GCA_017654935.2 Phymorhynchus buccinoides | reverse complement strand
GAGATAGAGGGTCAGCTAATGTGAAACCAGACACTGAAACTTCTTGCAATTCAAACCGCAGACACAAATATATAAAATAATAAAACGACACCCCCCCCCCCTACACACACACACACACAAACACACTCCCCACAAAAACGGGCAGGGAAAACATTTTAAAACCCCCACCAAAACCCACTGTTAATCAACTCTCCTCAATCCCATATCCCCTTTCTGGCCCCCATCTGGTCAGACAAACAGCGGGCTGAACCCAAGTTAATCACATCAGCCAACCACGTTGCATCGTAATTGACCTCATCTGCATTCCCCAAGAGGTGGACACAGAATTAAAAAAAACACCAACACACACAACACACAAACAAACAAACAGACACTAAAGAAAGAGGAAAACGTTAATGATGGTCATTACGGAACCAACGGCTGAAACCTCTTGTGTCCAGAACTGTGTCTTCATTTTTCTTCTTATCTTTGTTACCAACCGTGATCGTAGAGAGCGATTGGTAATGTTTTCACTCGTGTCTGAGGTGGTGTTTGTATGTTTGTATGTATCCTCTCTAGCGTTTGAACGGATGGACTTAGGGTGCTCAAATTTTGCATGCCGGTAGGTAGTAGGAAGATCGAGGCCAAGTTCGATAATGAAGGTCATGGGTCAAAGGTCAAGGTCACTGGAGCCGAATAACGCTGCCGCGCGGTTGGTGATTTAGCGTCTTAACGCTCTAGTTTATACATGTATATGTTACGCCCAATCCATGAAATGGGCAAAATGATTTGCCCAGTTCGTGAAATAGCCAATTTATAACTTGCAATTGAGAAAAGCAATATGAATGAAAAATAGGTTTTGTTCATTAGCACACATAGATCAAGAACTGGTTAAAACGAATGAGAAATCTCATATGTAGATGAGTTAAAATTATGTTATTCAGACTTCATTTGATAAAACGTTTGATTCAACATGTGGGTCAGGCATGCCCCAGCTTAGCATCTAGTCGAGTTGGGGGACAGGATAGGTGTTCAAATACAATGTAGAAAAGTGTGATACCGTTGAATCAACCTTAATCAATACCTGTGTGAATGGGGATTCAAAAAATGTGATATACATTGTCCATTTCATAAATTGGGCAAAGCATTTTGCCCATTTCATGAAATAGGCAAGTTCACGGATTGGGCGTAACATATATATATATATATACATTGAATATGTCTTTCCCTTACAAACAATGCGGACCAGGAAAGAGCTTTCTTCTGGTCGCTTTTGTTCACATCTGAAGGAAATTCTGTGCTTTTTACGGCAAGGCCAAGTCAATTTAAAAAAGAAGATTATTTTTGGTCATAATTTGTTTTCCAGACCGTCTATCTGCATGTCAGTCTCTGTCCTTTTTTTTTTTTTTTTTTTTTTTTTAGAGAAAGAGAATACGAATACGAATACGAATGTTTATTGAGGGTAAAAATGGTAAGCTACAATAGCTTCTTTGCACCTTGCCCTCTCACTCACACACTCACACCAAAGACAAATGGACATACAAACAATCAAGTCAAGAAAATGAAACAAAAATGACAAAAAATGGCACATGACAAAATTGAAAAAGAATCAAAATGTGAATTCAAGCAAACATGGATAATAATGAGCAGTGGTGAACTTGAATTGGTGCTTTGAATGAGTGAGAGAGAGAGAGAGAGAGAGAGAGAGAGAGAGAGAGAGAGAGAGAGAGAGAGAGAGAGAGAGAGAGAGAGAGAGAGAGAGCGAGAGAGAGAGAGAGAGAGAGAGAGAGAGAGAGAGAGAGAGAGAGAGAGAGAGAGAGAGAGAGAGAGAGAGAGAGAGAGAGAGAGAGAGAGAGAGAGAGAGAGAGAGAGAGAGAGAGAGAGAGAGAGAGAGAGAGAGAGAGATAGAGAGAGAGATAGATAGAGAGAGAGATAGAGAGAGAGAGAGAGAGAGAGAGAGAGAGAGAGAGAGAGAGAGAGAGAGAGTAGATATATATAGAGAGAGTGAGAGAGACTGAGAGAGAGAGAGAGAGAGAGAGAGAGAGAGAAACAGATACAAAGGTAGACAAGAGAGAAAAACATATATAGATAGACATAATTTTATAGAGACAGAGAGTAAGAGAGAGAAAGCAAGAGAGAGATAGAGAGAGAGAGACAGAGATAGACAGACAGAAATGCAGAGATACAAGTAAAAAGAAAAGGAAAAGCAACACACATTGCGGCGGCCTGGCTAAATTATGTGAACAGAAATGGGACGCCACTCGAATGCCAGTCAACTCGGCCTTTTACCAGGTCGGCCTCGTGCCAACTCGGCCCCGGGTGCAAGTCAACTCGGCCTCAAGCCCCGGTCATTAGTTGTCGTCATCGGGTTCACTCGTCTACTAGGAAAAACGTGCACATGGCTCTATCCGTGTCAATGATAATTATTAGCGAGACTATTTGGTCAATGTGATGTTGAGATGGCATTCTAGATTCTAGATTCCCGTTCCATCAAAGTAGAACGGAAGGCGGTGGGGTTATCTGCCGTTTATGTGAATATTTAGACGATCAGCTAATTGTTGTTTGTTTATTAATAAGAGAAACACCAGAAATGCCCAAGAGACAAGCAATTAATACAGGGTGTGTGTGAACACAGTCCTCTGGTGACTCGTCACTAGGTGGCATGGTCATGACAGTCCTAAAAGTATTGCCCTCTCGTGTCGTCAAGAAGTAGTATAAAGCCTCATTGGCCAATGGAGTGAACGTTAACATGAAAAATGAAGGCGGAAGTGGTGGTGGGTTGCATGATGAGTGAGCAAGCGAGCGGATAAATGATTGGGTGTGGTGTGAGAGTTACATATTTTTGTTAATGTAAATTTATGTTTCATACTTTTATTTAGTATTTTTATTTTTACACGGTGGAAGACAAGTTTCCATGTGCGTTGCACAATGCCAATGGACAATAAAGAAACTATGACTTATGACTTATGTTGTTGTCGTGACTGGAAACGAAATGTCGACAAGCAAAGGAGAACTACTAATGAGCCTGACCAGTCCATTCTCTTGTTTTCCCCTCAAAACTAACTTTCACATTGTTAGAATGTTTTTATAGCACGAACAATGTGTGTGTGTTTAAAGTTATTTTACCTTAGTTTTTTTTTATTGTGTGTATTTTGTTTCCTTCAAAATCAACAACGGTAATTTTGTGCACACAGATTATGCATACAGAAGAAAAAACAACAAAGAGTGAACAAAATAGAGTGAGAGATATGAAGTAAGGACTGCAAAACGAAAAGATGGAATCAAGAATTAAAAAGAGAATGACGAAAATTCATTACAAGAGCAAGAACACAATAAGAAACAATAAACGTGGTGAAGAAGAAGAAGAATATAAAAAAGAAGAAGAAGGATGATGAGGAGGAGAAGGAGAAGAAGAACAAAAAAGAAGAGGAGGAGGAGGAGGAAAAGAAGAAGAAGAAGGAGGAGGAGGAAAAGAAGAAGAAGAAGGAGGAGGAGGAAAAGAAGAAGAAGAAGGAGGAGGAGAAGGAGTAAGAGGAGACGGGGCAGGAGGAAAAGTAGCAGAAGACGGAGTAGAAGAAAAAGAAGAAGAAGAAGGAGGAGGAAGAAGAAAAAGAAGAAGAGAAAGAAGAAGATATGATGATGACGACGAAGATAATGATAATGACGAAAACAAAATAAGAAGAAGAATCAGCCTATGATGATGAAAAAGAACAGCAAGAAAAAGAATAAAAGATCCCTAAAAAAAAAGAAAAAAAGAAAAAAAGAAAAAAGAAGAAAACGAGGAATAACAACAACAAGAAGAAGAAGAAGAAGACCATACGGGCCAAGGGACATCGGCCATTCATTCATCAACATCGATTCTCCTTCAACATAAAAATAAAAAAGACCCAAAGTTGTATACGGGTAGAAAATAAGGACGCCACTTGTTTCCTGTTCAATCAAAGTGGAGCGGGAAGTGGTCGGGTTATCTACTCTTTACGCGATTGAATTCCGATTGACCAATGGGATGCGCGCTAACAGATTGCTGTCGCAAGGGCAAGACGAGGCTTACATGAGAAAAAAAGGGGCAAGGGTGGGGGAAATGGGGCAGGAGAGGCATCTGATCAAGCGATCGTGTTCTTCTATCAAAACGAGCTTTCATGGCTAGCCAGCATGTCTTCTCTCTCAAAAGACCCGGAAAAAACCCAACAGTCTTGTATTCTCCTTTCTGGTTTCATTTTTGTCTGTTACACTCTTCTCGTGTTTAAAATGCTCGCATATGTTTTGGCTGATCTAAATAATAAAAAAAACTGAAACAGACTGCAACGTCACTGGAACACACATTGGCATTTTACGCATTGGACTGTAGAGGGGAAGCATTGTTCTTTTTATTTTGATCTTGTTGTTTTTTTGCTCATTTTCTTGCCTGCTTTTTTGCTCCTTTTGCTATATTTGCTGTTTGCTGTTTTCTTGTTTGTCTATGTTGATAAAGGCGCATTCGCCGAAATGTCCAGTATTTTTGTTTTGTCTCTTGTGAATAAAATAACGTCACTTTACACTTGTTGCGTAATTGTTTGTTTGTTACATGATCTAAATAATGACACATTACTTTTTCTTCAAAGCTATAGAATAGAAAACAAAACAAAACAAAAACAACTTATCTGACAATATGTAGGGAGAATAATTATATTAAGGAGGTCGGTATGTCAGGGGAGTGATAGGTGGAGGGGAAGAAGAGAAAAAGCAAAGACACTGAAAAGAAAAGACTAACATCCGGTCCCTTTTCCCTATATGAGTAGTGAGGACAGAAACACTGGTTATGTCCCTTTTAAGCGTGACACATTTAGGTTACATGACTCTTTTTTTTTAAACCTGAGAGAGTTATCTTTTCATGAGTCAGTTATACTTTGGATAGCCGCCATTGTGAATGGTGTAACTACCCCACTAACGATAACTCTATCAGCCCGGCTCGCCGTAACTCTTAAGTAGTCCATCTAGAGTCTTTGGTATAAGGTATAAGGAACAAGTGCGAACTGTAGCAG
>CM065681.1:20430575-20433075 GCA_017654935.2 Phymorhynchus buccinoides | reverse complement strand
GTCATTGATATATACTGAAAATAAAGTGGGGCCTAGCACAGACCCCTGTGGCACTCCATATTTGACTGGCAAAAAAGAGGAAGATTTGCCATCTTGTAAAACAGTCTGGCGTCTGTTTGTCAGAAAAGAAGATATAAGGCTGACTGATGTTTGTGATAGACCATACAGTGTAAGTTTTCTTAAGAGGAGATTATGATCAATAGTGTCAAATGCTTTCGCAAAATCTATAAAAATAGCCCCAGTCAATAAATCATTATTAATATTTAAGTGCCATTGCTCTATAAGATTGGTGAGTGCTGTATGACAAGAATGATGCTTCCTAAAACCACTTTGGTTTGGGTGAAATAAATTATATATTCCAAAGTGTGTTTGAATCATTTATTTTAAATGCTTTTCAAGAGGTTTAGAAATACTAGATAAAATTGATATGGGTCTATAATTTGAGGCACAATTCCTATCACCAGATTTAAAGTAGGGCAACACCCTGGCGTCTTTCAAGGGTTGTGGATAGTGGCCTTTTTCAATGCAAAGGTTATAGATGTATGTTAGATGTTCAGAAATGATAGGTGCAGCATGTTTCAGGATTCGATTATCTAAATTGTCTAGTCCTCGAGATTTAGATTGATTTAATAAACACAATTCTGAGAAAACTTCATGTACACTAATATAATTAAAGTTAAGATTGGTTTTGATGTCTTTTGAGTCACAGAAATTTATTAACTTTCGCAGATTATTCTGTTGTGTATTATCTACTTCAACAATTTGGTCTGCAACTGTTGAAAAGTGTTTGTTAAGATCTTCAGCCGTTAAATCTGTTGATAAGCTATTCATAGACTTTGAGCTTTTACCAGATAACTGATTTATGGCTTTCCATATAGATTTTGTATCATGTTTAGATGAAATAAGTTCACTAAAGTGTTTCTTACTGGCCATCCGTTTCATCGTTGTTATTGTATTTCGTTGCTTTTTAAATTCTTCATCTTTTCCTGTTGATTGAAGTAATTTTGCTCGATTATTAATAGCTGCAACAATCTCTTCATTTAACCACGGTGGTTTTTCTTCTAACTTAACACGTCTACATGGTGCATGTTTGTTAACCACAGGCAGAAAAGCGCTGTACCACACATCAAGAGCCTTATCGGGGTTAGTATGTTGATAAACTTCTGAAAAATCAACTGAACAAAGATCGGACAAAACAGCCTCAAGGTTAAAGCTTTTATAGCAACGATAAACAATACATTTATGGTTACATCTTGGAATCTTTACACCTTTTTTTATTCCAGGTTAAGCACACTGGAAAGTGATCACTAAGACCATAAATGGGCACTGATTTTTCAACGATGTTGCTTGCATTTGTTACATAAATATGATCGATTAAGGTTTCAGATGTTAATGATTTTCTTGTGGGGGAATTTACTAATTGGGTTAAATTGAAGGACTCCACAATTCTTTTCCATTTGTTATTAGATTTAAGAAGATCGATATTAAAATCCCCAAGAAGTATGACTTCGTTAGAATAATTCAAAACATCTTCCATCATGGATTCAAAACTATCAAACCAATTACTACGTTCTTCAGGGTTTCTGTATAATAAGCCGATTACTATGGGCTTGCTTCTTTTAAGGCGGATTTCTAACCAGATGCATTCAATATTGTGTTTATCAAATATGGTCAATTGTTTGTGATTTATTGATTGGTGTATGTATCCTATAAGACCCGTTTGTAGTTTACTTGTTGCATCCTTACGTATTAGGTTATATCCTGGTACTGTAATCACATTGTCATCAATCACTTGTGTGAGTCTAGATTCGGAAAAAACAAATCGTGAAAACATTTTCCAGAATTTGATAATACTTGAGGAACTTCTGACATTTTGTTAAGGAGGTGGCAAGCATTCAAATATCCAATTTTGAAACCAGTTTTGGATAACCACTTTTGGTTACCCGTATCTTGTTGCATAATATTTGAGATTCTCAATACGTTATTATAATACAAATAGTTCCCCCAATCAGGAGAAATACACAATGTGCTCAAAATAAGCAATATAAACGGTATTCAAAGTAGAATAAAAAAAATAGAACAACAAATTTAGTCAAAACAAGTCAATTCAAATACAAATTCAATTAAGCGTAATATCGGCTTGAAAACACACACAAACACACACACACACACACACACACCACAAACAAACAACACCTATCAATTCAAATTGGCACCAGTAGTGACACAGCAAGATTTCTCCCAACAGTCACTGTATCAATCCTGCAAAATTAGTCAAATCTAGCAAGTAATATCATACACATTAGCTGACTATAAGAAGTCAATATATACTGCAAATACTTTTACAGCAAATCAGATTTAATGCCCCAAGTCCGAGTATCAGCATGGCCATCAGCATGATGAGTGAACAAAACATAGCACATAACACACACATATAATCTCTCTCCTCTCTCTCGCACAAACTTATTCATTCCTAATTCTCTCTCTCTCTCATTATCTC
>CM065681.1:20415575-20418075 GCA_017654935.2 Phymorhynchus buccinoides | reverse complement strand
TCTGTCTCTGTTTCTCCTGTGCTTGTTCAACTGCATATCGACCTTCCTGAATCATATATCTGTCACGCAGTGTGCATGAATGTATGTATATCCATGTAAATGTGTGAGTGGGAATGCGTGTGAGCGAACGAACTTGCATTTTGTATGTAGATATATGTCGGTATGTACACGTATGTAGGTGTATGCGTGCAAATAAGTGTTTGACCTGAATATGCGAGCGTTTGTGAGTGTGCGCACGAATACATGCATGCGCGTGCAGCGTGTGGTGACGCGTGCGTTTACAACGGGTAAGTGGTGGGCGTAGGGCAAATGGCATAACAAAAAAAAATGTAGGGTAGGTGCTGCACTTGCGGCGACGCGCTCTCCGGTGGAGAGCAGCCCGAATTTCACAGATAAGTTTCTGTGACTAGAATATAGCAAATACCAAAAAAACAACCCACCAAAAATAAAACATTGTTCTTCCCGTGTCATGCTTGCTATGTAAACTCTAGATCTGCAAAGCACCAAGAAACAATGCTAACAAAGCGTGCTTTTGCAAACGTCTATGTTTATTGTTATTTTTTAATGTCGTGTTTGATGCATAATCTTTTTTTTAATAATTCAGTGCAATGCTCTTACCCCAAACGTCAACATTTTGAGAACATCAATTCTATGAAACACAATTCCCCCAGCGGGTGATCTGATCTGAACAAACGTATCAGCCCCTGGCTTTCCACTATCAAAGCTGGGGAAATATTTCAGATGATACCACTGTGGGCGATGGCCAGAGATAGGATAGAACAGAATGGAACCTAAGGTAGAAGAAAAAGGCAAAGAGAGAGAGAGAGAGAGAGAGAGAGAGAGAGATGAGAGAGAGGAAGGGTGGGGGTGGGTGGGGGAGGGGCGAGCAAAAGGAACAGGAATAGATGGATGACAAGAGAGAACGAGTGAGATTTTGTGGGTGATATCAATGGCTGTTGTGGAATTGTGGAATAGAAAGAGTGTGGCGATAGTGATTGATGAGCATAGATATACTGAGAGAGAAAGAGAGAGATAGACACAGACAGACAGACAGAGAGAAATGGTGGGGTCTGATCCTGATTGGCTGTTATTGCCCGCTCAGCTTGTTAACAAACACCGTCCATAAGGGACGCTGACCGATTGGACGCTAAACTCAGCATCATCCTGTTAACAAAGGCTGTGTGTACATCAAATAATACTTCGGCTTCCCCCCCCCCCCCCTAAGACCCAGAATATAGAATGCGTGTACCATTGCGAACAAGAGAATGCTATCTGCTAAAGGCAGAAAGAGGAAAGATTGTAAGATATAAAATATATTGCAATAGCTGTAACCTTGAATACCATGGCTTTCAAGGGTTATTCCTTTCACGAGACTTGACAAAAAGATATTAGGGCAGACATAGAACATAGCTCATTCTAAATATTGACTAATGTTGTGTGAAGGAATTCCATCATGTGGTGTAAATGAACATATGAGACCGAAAATGACCACGAAATAAGCAACACGTACACTCATGATAAGGTATACCAAAATTTGTTAAGCTGCCTATATGTATATATTTCTTTTTAGAACCGTCCTGTCGGATTGTTTCATATACGGGGCAAAATGTGGATTCCCGTTTTTGTCTTTCCTGCATGGGTATGATTTTGTTGTTATTGACAAGATTACCTTGTTTATATTAGCAGCAACAACGATAACAGCAACAAAGAAGAGGACGAGCACAACAGAAACAACTGGAGCAGCAGCAAAACAGATCTACATCAAAAACAAAACAAAAAGAAACAGGCGAAAGATGAACCCTCTTTGCTGTTAGAATAGCAACAGCAGCAGAACCTTTCGTTTCACGCGCCAGTGAGACACCGCGTCTATTTTTAATGCATTTATCACACCATGCATGAGAGAGAGAGAGAGAGAGAGAGAGAGAGAGAGAGAGAGAGAGAGAGAGAGAGAGAGAGAGAGAGAGAGAGAGAGACGAGAGAGAGAGAGAGAGAGAGAGAGAGAGAGAGAGAGAGAGAGAGAGAGAGAGAGAGAGAGAGAGAGAGAGAGAGAGAGAGAGAGAGAGAGAGAGAGAGAGAGAGAGAGAGAGAGAGAGAGAGAGAGAGAGAGAGAGAGAGAGAGAGAGAGAGAGAGAGAGAGAGACGAGAGAGAGAGAGAGAGAGAGAGAGAGAGAGAGAGAAAGGGTGGGTGGGTAGGGTAGTCTTTTGCCACTCTCTCGAGAGCAAAGCCTTTTGTCACGGTCTTGCCACCTTCGATTCTGAAAGTGAATAATGAAACGCTGGAAGCCACGACCTTTCTAGCATCTTAGCTGTCCTAAAACACCCCTCGACACATGCCGTTAACCTCTCCGACCTTTTGATCTTCCTTCTGACCCCCCCCCCCCCCCCCCCCCCACAATCCCCTCTTGGCAATTAGAGTTGTTGGGAAGACACAGGAATTAGCCGCTTGCTACGACAAAAGGAGACAGTGCAAAGGAAACCAGGCTTAGGGTCGGTGTACAGC
>CM065681.1:20400575-20405575 GCA_017654935.2 Phymorhynchus buccinoides | reverse complement strand
TGCCTGCCAAACAGATCACTGGCGCAACAGGGCGCTGCTTTGTTGATTTGACAGCTGTAGCTAGGCATAGTGTGATGAAGGATAACATGTAGACAGCTTTCCGTGTCTGAAATGTATCTCCTCTCTGCTTCTGTATTTGTCTGTGTCTGTTTGTCTGTCTCTGTCTGTCTGTCTGTCTGCCTCTCTCTCTCTCTCTCCCTCACTCTCTCTCTCTCTCTCTCTCTCTCTCTCTCTCTCTCTCTCTCTCTCTCTCTCTCTCTCTCTCTCTCTCTCTCTCTCTCTCTCTCTCTCTCTCTCTCTCTCTCTCTCTCTCTCTCTCTCTCTCTCTCTCTCTCTCTCTCTCTCTCTCTCTCTCTCTCTCTCTCTCTCTCTCTCTCTCTTGTTTGTATTCTATGTTCGTATATGTACCAAGGACAGATTGGAAGAATAGGCGTTGCCTAAAATCTTTATCCTTGAAAAATAAAGTTAAAGTTTTCAAGCTTTCAAGTTCTCTCTCTCTCTCTCTCTCTCTCTCTCTCTCTCTCTCTCTCTCTCTCTCTCTCTCTCTCTCTCTCTCTCTCTCTCTCTCTCTCTCTCTCCGCCCCCTCTCTCTCTCTCTGTCCCTCCGTTCTCTCTCCCTTACCTCTCTCCTCCTCTTTCACAGATACATAGACACACAAACAGACAGACAGACAGACAGACAGGCAGACAGACAGGCAGACATACAGACAGAAGAAGGTTTCTGATCGAGGTTAAAAACAGTGCGCATGTGCATTTTTAAAACTAAAATGTCTGACACAATATTGTGTGATGTTATGGAGTTACCGCTGTAGGGACTATCTTATGCGTTTTAATCTCTGAAATATCTTACAGAGGGAGTATCAGGTATCAATCATTATTTTTTAACAACCTATATTTCAAAATGTAATTGTAGGGCATCCGAGAGAAATATGACACTGTTTTTTGTTTTATAATTACAAATATTTATTCCTTTTTTTCCAGACACCTGAATCAATCTGAAGAAGGATGGGGGCAGTAGGTGCATGGATGCCTCGTGCCTCCATACGGGGAGCTGGACGACCCGACCCCTCTACGAGTCTCTCCTCGTGGGGATGCCGTGAGGTCTTTCATACAAATAGCTCCCCCACTTTCTGGAAGTTCTGTGCTTGTAACTTCCTCTAATGTGTCACTCTCTTTGACTCTGCCTTTTCCCTTCGCTTTCTGTCATCTACTATCTTTCTGACTTATTGGCCCATTCTCCTGCCTTTTAAATTAAAAAAAACCAATTGTCTCCTTTGAGCTACTCCAAAATCTGAATGTGTCGGCTGTACGCAGCGGGGAGACCAGTGAGAACTGAAAACCGGACACATAATTATCTACCTTACCCATTATGGCCATATTGGCCTGGTAACACAGAAGAAGAATCTGCAGGATAGAATATAAGAGAATGAAATATTCAAAATTAGTACGACTCTTTTTTCGCATAAGGAATAATATGAAGATCAAATGAACATTACGAAAAGCGTCCCCCCCCAAAAAAAAAAATGTATAAAAAGGGTCTAGCAAAAATAAGGGGAAAAGAACGTGAAATTGAAGCAAAATATAAAATAACTAAAAAAAGCAGACAAGGGCAGAAAAAGACCACTGCTACAGAAAAAAGACAGTAGAAGCCAAAAAACACACACACAAACAAACAAAAAACCCGAAGAAATTTGAAAAGAGAGGAACTCTAAAGAAAGCAGAAAGGAAAAAAGGAAACAGAAGGAAATAAAAATGTAAATATACACTTGAATGTGTGGGGTAAGCATAGAAAAGTTGAGTAAACTAGAAAAAAACGATTTACCCAAAAATCGAAACACCAATTTTGAGAATCCTGTGAAAATATAAAAGGTGAAAACACACAAAAGGAGAAGTGAAAAAAGAAAGAAAAATGCAATTTAAAAAAAATATAGAAATAAGAAAGTAAAAGTGATAACAAATAGATGGAAAATTAAATAGAAAGGGGCAAAATCTGAACGAACAAATAGGGCGAACTTCGGTCAAACTGGCAAAAGCTAGAAGAAGAAAAAAAGAGTATAAATAAATACATAAATAATAACAATAAATAAATAAATAAATATATAAATTAACAATAAGTAGATAAATAATAACAAATAAATTATAAATAAATAATAACAAATAAATAAATAAATAAATCAATAAATAAACAACTAACTAACTAACTAACTAACTAACTAACTAACTAACTAACTAACTAACTAACTAACTAACTAACTAACTAACTAACTAACTAAGCTGAAAAAAAGTACAAATTCGAATTCGAGTCAGAAAAAGAAGAGGAAAATGTAAGAGGCAAGAAGGACAGATCAGGGGGGAAAGCAGAAAGTAAAAATGAGGAGAGTGTCTTGCTACGCTGGCTAACAACATTAATAGACTCCGAGGTTCCGAGGTAAGCAGGGGGGGGGGGGGGGGGGGGTCTCACTGCGGGTTCCAGACATGGCCTGTTGTGACAGTCGGTCTCCCTGGAGACTCTCACAGAGAGATTATCCCTCGCTTCAGTCTAACGCCTTCAGAGTTTGGGGGATAACACAGTGGTTAATACCTGCCACGCCGAGGTAATTGTGTAATGTGTGTGTGTGTGTGTGTGTGTGTGTGTGTGTGTGTGTGTGTGTGTGTGTGTGTGTGTGTGTGTGTGTGTGTGTGTGTGTGTGTGTGTGTGTGTGTGTGAGTGTGCAACAACAATAACAATAACAATACTCAGTCTTTTCCAGGCCATCTGGCCCATAATGACATGGAGAAAGAGCGAAAAAGATCCAACATCAAATATGTAGGTGAACCCTTCAGCATTGTCAATACAATTAGCTACGTATTGT
This sequence comes from Phymorhynchus buccinoides, assembly GCA_017654935.2. Lineage (NCBI taxonomy): Eukaryota > Metazoa > Mollusca > Gastropoda > Neogastropoda > Raphitomidae > Phymorhynchus > Phymorhynchus buccinoides. The sequence continues at coordinate 20,402,723 of CM065681.1, read as the reverse complement.
CATGCAATCGACAATAAACAATGCAGTTTTCATAGCAACACAGGACTGTTGTGACAGTCGGTCTCCCTGGAGACTCTCACAGAGAGATTATCCCTCGCTTCAGTCTGACGCCTTCAGAGTTTGGGGGATAACACAGTGGTTGATACCTGCCACGCCAAGGTAATTGTGAGCGTGTGTGTATGCGTGCGTGTGTGTGTGTGTGCGTCCGTCCGTTCGTCCGTGCGTGCATGCATGCATACGTGCAACAATAACAATAACAACATTAACAATAACAATACATTTTATTCATTTTTGTCAGGCCTTGTGGCCCATATGAACATGATGTAAACAAATTTCATAATTATGATAAAGTTTGGAGGCGAGATTTGTCTCCAATAGCTAAGCATTTTGAAACATAGCCTACAATGCAACTTTGCGATTCAAATCATCGTTGGTAGATTTGCAAAGTAATGGAACTTAAAGCTTCGATGAACATTTATAGCAACATGCAGGAATAAGCTTTTTTTGTTCAGTGGAATATTTAGGGCAAACAAACAATAAATGGCACATATCTTCAGCATACTGATCATTACACTGGGTACAAAATGGATTAGTAACGGTTGACCTGCCCTCTGGCGGTCAATTTATCGTCCTAAGTTGCCCATTGGTTTGCCAAATCGTGATACAGCAGTTAAAGGAATATTAGCTCTACGTAGTTTCATGGATTCTAAATCAGAAACATAATTAGCTCTGCAGATAGTAGGATGGTAGTCTAAATCACACCTTTCAAAACAGAATACAGATTACTAGGCCTATTAAGCCTTCTAATAATAAACTCACCGCTTATCTGAATAGGGGGAAGGGCTGGTATATTTCATCCGGGACCCAAATATCCTACAGAAGCACGTCGCACAAGAAAGAAGAGAGAGAGAAAGGGCAAAGCAACACATGCCGACGCTGTTGTCTATGATTATGGCCAAACACACAAGCCTCTCTTATCTTGGACTGTCTACCGAATATATATTATCCTCCTTCGCCCACTCTTCCTCTTGTTTGCTTCCGTTGGTTTTTTATTGTGATGAGTTTAGCGTCCAATCGGTCGGAGACCCTTATGGACGGTGAAGCTTCCGTCCGTCTATCCCGTCTTATATTCCAATCCATATTTCAAGATGTGCCCCACCCACCCCTACATTTCTCAGCTCTCCCCGCATTATCACACTGGCCTTTCTTACCAAACATTAAGCTGTATTTTATGAACCTTGTCAGGTAATTATCTTTGTTGAATAATTAATCGCAGTCATGATAAAGGCCATTCTCTAATAGGACCCCCCCCCCCCCCCCCTCCCTATGTAGTGCAGTACACACAACAGCCGCGGAGCATTTGTCACAGTCCTGGTTCATTGCGTTTTTCCGTCTTGCCTTTATCTTCTACTATTATTGAATGAATGTGTTTAATTATGTAAATGGATGAAAATTAGTGTTAAATATAGCAAACCATAGAGGATGAAATACTCAATCTGCAGTAGGAAAGGCAAGACTGAAAAAACTGGAAACAACCGAGACATGGAGCGGGGGGGGGGGGGGGGGGGGGGGGGACGCATCTGTACCTTTGTCCCTTTTCCAGTCTGAGCTGATTATTTCACCAACCGATGATGACGCTTATGATGATGAAGAAGAAATAAGAAGAAGCCATACTGCATCGCTGTCCCTCTTGCACTAGACAGTAACAATGCAAATTAACGACTTTTACATCTGTTTTCTTCATATGTGTGTTATTGTGGTCGGTTCTGGGCCCAGTTCATGAACACTTCTTGATTGTGGAGGAGGTTATTGTGGTCGGTTCTTGGCCCAGTTCATGAACACTTCTTGATTGTGGAGGAGGTTATTGTGGTCGGTTCTGGGCCCAGTTCATGAACACTTCTTGATTGTGGAGGAGGTTATTGTGGTCGGTTCTGGGCCCAGTTCATGAACACTTCTTGATTGTGGAGGAGGTTATTGTGGTCGGTTCTTGGCCCAGTTCATGAACACTTCTTGATTGTGGAGGAGGTTATTGTGGTCGGTTCTGGGCCCAGTTCATGAACACTTCTTGATTGTGGAGGAGGTTATTGTGGTCGGTTCTGGGCCCAGTTCATGAACACTTCTTGATTGTGGAGGAGGTTATTGTGGTCG
>CM065681.1:20393075-20398075 GCA_017654935.2 Phymorhynchus buccinoides | reverse complement strand
CAACATTAAAGTTTGTGATGGATGGACCCAACACTTCAAAAATAAAAAATCCGTTTTCTCCATCAAATCTCTCTGTGTTTTGTGTTTGTCTAATGAGGATTGAATTAGTTCATGGCTGTTTCAAATATGGTCAAAGATATTCTAAAAGGGTAAGATGGACTACTCAAGAGCTCGGCGAACCGGGCTGATAGAGTTATCGTTAGTGGGGACATTACACTATTCACAGTGCAGGCTATCCAAAAACTCAGACTGGAACTTGAACGGAGAATTCAACTGGCCTATCGACGTGTAAAATATGTCCTGTTTAAAAGGGACATAACCAGTGTTTCTGTCCTCACTACTCATAAAAAAATTATAGGGAAAAGAGACCGGATGCTTATTTTCCCCTTATACAGTCTTTGATATGGTTCTTTAAAGATTCACTGACCCACCACGATTAATCCCTTGGGGTTTTTCTGGGTAGCTGCGACCCACATACAAATGCCCCCAACTTCAAATCGAGGCTGCTCTTTAAAATGACGTTTCGCTTTGAATTTGGGGGCATTTGTATGGGAGTCAAACCTGGTCAAAACAAGATTTCTTACCAGCTATTAGAAGGAAAACCCGTGAAACCCGTGATTTTGACACGTGACCTGGTGGGTCTTTAATGTGCTGATAAGCAGCTCACGCGTCTGGGAGAATGTATGCTAAAATGAAAAATTCAATGCACTTGTCTTCTTTAGCAGCTAGAACTGCTCGACCTGTAACTTCGGTATGAAGGAACAAGACGATTGGAGCATATGTGACAGTGCATGGGGAAAACAGACATAATGGAATTTTGGCATGAATTGAGATTTAACTTTTTCATGGTGGAGCAAAGATGCCTTGTTAATACACAGAAAACTGAATTGAGTTATCTTGTGTAGTTTTCATTTTATAATTATTTGAAGTTTGACATTCGAAATAGATCATTTGCAGAAATCAGGCATAGAAGATACAATTTTGCCTCTTTGTTTCTATTGACTTGATTTAGAAAAAACAATCAAATAAACAAAGAAATCATTCAAAATTGTCTTTCATGTTGTGGATACTAGTAGAATAGATACAAATGGACATAAATATGCCCTAAATAGAAAATTGATATTTTGGGGGTTCTTGACTATTTTTGGCCTTTGCTAAAAACATTCTGAGCGACTTATGTAGGTTTTTTCCATGCACCATCACATATCAATGAGTTGTACATCTTTGTCGATAAGCACAGTCGTTAGGACAAACTGTACCCTTGCTTGCAAATCATGGACAGCAACAGAACGGTTACGAGTAAGATTTAAGGCTTTTGAAACGAAATACTATCAAAGATTTCTCCTACAGAGAACAATGCCATCACTTAAAGCTAGAGCGTGAAGAGCTATATGACCAGCTGCGCGGCACATTTTCTTCTCCAGTGACATTGACTTTTGACCAATGATTTCATTTTCGAACTTGGCCTAGATAACCTACTCATCTGTGAGAAGTTGGATAATATCTACCCAAAGCAAAATAACAGAGAAATGACCCCACTCGTGTCAACAACAACAACAACAACAACAACAATCAGCAGCAGCAGCAACAGCAGCAACAGCAACAGCAAAAACAACAATCATCATCAGCAGCAGCAGCAACAACAACAATCAGCAGCAGCAGCAACAGCAACAACAACAATCAGCAGCAGCAGCAACAGCAAAAACAACAATCAGCAGCAGCAGCAGCAGCAACAACAACAACAACAATCAGCAGCAGCAGCAACAGCAGCAACAGCAACAGCAAAAACAACAATCATCATCATCAGCAGCAGCAACAACAACAATCAGCAGCAGCAGCAGCAGCAACAACAACAACAACAGCAGCAGCAGCAGCAACAACAACAACAACAACAACAATCATCAGCAGCAGCAACAGCAACAACAACAATCATCAGCAGCAGCAACAGCAACAGCAAAAACAGCAACAGCAAAAACAACTACCCTGGAAGAAAAAGGTTGTTACTTGATCAGGAGCTTTGCGAAAACCCAGTGACATGACTTGGGATTTCAGATTTACAGTGCACCAAACTAAGAGGCAGAAGAATAAAGTAGCCTAGGGGAAAAAACCCACGATGAAAACGCCTGCAAATAGAAATGATCTGGCACCACCCTAGTGATAGACCAGGGGGGGGAGAGAGAGAGAGAGAGAGAGAGAGAGAGAGAGAGAGAGAGAGAGAGAGAGAGAGAGAGAGAGAGAGAGAGAGAGAGAGAGAGAGAGAGAGAGAGAGAGAGAGTGAGAGAGAGAGAGAGAGAGAGAGAGAGAGAGAGAGAGAGAGAGAGAGAGAGAGAGAGAGAGAGAGAGAGAGAGAGAGAGAGAGAGAGAGAGAGAGAGAGAGAGAGAGAGAGAGAGAGAGAGAGAGAGAGAGAGAGAGAGAGAGAGAGAGAGAGAGAGAGAGAGAGAGAGAGAGAGAGAGAGAGAGAGAGAGAGAGAGAGAGAGAGAGAGAGAGAGAGAGAGAGAGAGAGAGAGAGAGAGAGAGAGAGAGAGAGAGAGAGAGAGAGAGAGAGGAGAGAGAGAGAGAGAGAGAGAGAGAGAGAGAGAGAGAGAGAGAGAGAGAGAGAGAGAGAGAGAGAGAGAGAGAGAGAGAGAGAGAGAGAGAGAGAGAGAGAGAGAGAGAGAGAGAGAGAGAGAGAGAGAGAGAGAGAGAGAGAGAGAGAGAGAGAGAGAGAGAGAGAGAGAGATATTCACAATTAACACAATTCACAATTCGCAAAGTTTACTGATCCAGGCCTTCTGTCCATGAGAGAGAGAGAGAGAGAGAGAGAGAGAGAGAGAGAGAGAGAGAGAGAGAGAGAGAGAGAGAGAGAGAGAGAGAGAGAGAGAGAGAGAGAGAGAGAGACAGAGACAGAGAGAGAGAGAGAGAGAGAGAGAGAGAGAGAGAGAGAGAGAGAGAGAGAGGCAGGCCTTGTTGGGATACATTAGTTTTTCAGTCACCCAGTTAGTTAAAACCGTCGTGTGTCTATTCCATTCATTTAGAGCATCCATGGAATAGCTCTAAGCCATCTATGAATCTTGATTCACACATCCTTAGCAAATCGTTAAGGGTTTTTTTCCCATTCATTTATTTGTTTACGTATGTATCATTCTATTTATTTATCATTCTATTTATCTATCGTTCTATGTATTTGTTTAGTATTGATTTTGCGTGATCCATCTATTTTGCCAGCCGTGCTGTATCCGTTTCAAATCCCCGTGTTTTTTCTCTGTTCAAAATTCCTGTAAAAGTTAACGATGTTTCATAATCTCCATTCTTTGTTTATGTAATCCGACAACATTCCGTAAGATGTGAAATATTATCCCTAAACCAAATAAAAATGAGCAAAATATGAGCAGCACATATCAGCCCATGATGGAATGGTTTCTGCATAATGCTATACTATTTTTGTGTGTTTGCTTGCGAGATAGGGGAAATAAATATGGATCGATCTTGAAGGAGATAGTTCATATACATTTAGTTATTTCCCATACATGTTTTGTTTCCATACGATTTGGAAAAGAGAAATAACGATTTTCGTTATTTTCCTTTTACAATTTTGAACATTATATGAGCTTATAAAAACATTGTTAAAAGGTGTCGAGTTATTTTGTGTGAAAAGAAAACTATGCTTTTATAAAAAGTAGAGAGAGAGAGAGAGAGAGAGAGAGAGAGAGAGGGAGAGAGAGAGAGAGAGAGAGAGAGAGAGAGAGAGAGAGAGAGAGAGAGAGAGAGAGAGAGAGAGAGAGAGAGAGAGAGAGAGAGAGAGAGAGAGAGAGAGAGAGACAGAGAGAGAGAGAGAGAGAGACAACAGCAACATTTGCTGTCAGTTGTTAAATATCAATATATTTGGGTATTGGAATCAATTATCTAGCAAGATGAATGACACATGATTTTGAAAAACCAATCAGTTATCGTTAGATCAGCTCTTTGGCATAGGCTGTAATCTCAAGAATGCAAATGTGTATACACACACACACACATACACGTACACACACATACACACACACACACACACACACATATACACACGCACACGCGCGCACACACACGCACACACACGCACACGCACGCACACACACACACACACACACACACACACATACACACACGCACACACGCGCGCGCGCACACGCACGCACACACACACGCACACACACCTACACACACACACACACACACACACACACACACACACACACACACACACACACACACACACACACATACACATGCACACGCGCGCGCGCACACGCACGCACACGCACACGCACACGTACACACACACACACACACACACACACACACACACACACACACACACACACACACACACACACACACACACACACACACACACACACACACACACACACACACACACACACACACACACAGAGATGGATGGGGGAGTGAAGGGATGCATATAGGGAAGAGGGGAAGGCGCACACACTCTTCTTCCGATTCTAGCATTCATAGAATAATACCGTTAACATAGAGCAGAAAATTAAACAACCATCCACCAACCAAATCAACAAACAATGGAAGTATATAAATCGCAAACGATGAAAGACCTCACGTCATCCTCATCTCCATTCCAACACCGGAAGACAGACGTTAGCCAGCAAGGTAACACACTGACCCATCACCTCACTCATCCTCATCTCCATTCCAACACCGGAAGACAGACGTTAGCCAGCAAGGTAACACACTGACCCATCACCTCACTCATCCTCATCTCCATTCCAACACCGGAAGACAGACGTTAGCCAGCAAGGTAACACACTGACCCATCACCTCACTCATCCCCATCTCCATTCCAACACCGGAAGACAGACGTTAGCCAGCAAGGTAACACACTGACCCATCACCTCACTCATCCCCATCTCCATTCCAACACCGGAAGACAGAAGTTAGCCAGCAAGGTAACAAACTGACCCATCACCTCACTCATCCCCATCTCCATTCCAACACCGGAAGACAGAA
>CM065681.1:20380575-20385575 GCA_017654935.2 Phymorhynchus buccinoides | reverse complement strand
AAAGAGGAAGCTTGGTTATTTTGTCATACGATAACAATTTCACTTACGTACGTTCTCAAATAGATGGCATTGACAAATTGGAAAAGTCTGACAACCCTACACTATGATGGATTATGGGCGGTACATACAGTCTAGCCAGCCAATCCTGTAATACTGTAAATATTTAACCATCTCAGGTCTGATATCATTGAGTGAAAAAACCCGATTCTGTTTGTTTTTCTGTCTCTCCTAAGCATTGGTATTCTAGACTTGAGAGTGTTGGTATATTGTGACCTAATCCATAACCCAGTATTTTATTCACATGTATCCATATTTCTACTATACCCATTCTAATTAGTCTTGTCTATTTCTTCTGTTTGTCTCTCACTCCCCCAGTATCTGCATCTCTCTTTCTATATCTTTCTTTCTCTCGCTCTTTGTCTGTCCGTCTCTGTGTTTTTGTCTGTCTGTCTGTCTGTCTGTCTCTCTCTCTCTCTCTCTCTCTCTCTCTCTCTCTCTCTCTCTCTCTCTCTCTCTCTCTCTCTCTCTCTCTCTCTCTCTCTCTCTCTCTTTCTCCAGACAATCAGTGCGTACAGATTGTGGTATATGACTTCCATTACTTCCCAGGTGCCTGTATTCACGTTGAGATAGCATGAGACTTAGCATGATGCTAACTTAGAAGCTCTCCCAAAAGTCCTATTAAATCCTATAGGACATTGGAAGAGCTTCTAAGTTAGCATCATGCTAAGTCTCATGCTATCTCAACGTGAATACAGGCCCAGGTTTATGTGACGGCATAACACTAACTTGTTTTCTTTACGCTCCGTCAATTTGACTATTGCACTACAGTTGATGATTTACGTGTCTACCTTATTTAATACACTTGTGCCATGTGTTCATTAGTTCCCGAGCGAAGCTTCTGGAAGTATTGTTTTGTTGTTGTTTGTTTTTTATGCCTTGGGTAAGACCTTATAAATATTGGTTCTTGTAAGATTAAAAAACCAAACCCTTTTATTGACAATAATAATAATAATTCTGTAATATTGACTCCCTCTGTCTGTCTCCCTGTCTCTGTTCTATGTTAGTATAATGCATCAAGGACAGATGTGAAGAATAGGCGTTGCCTAAAATCTAGATCCTTGGAAAATAAAGTTGAAGTTTTCAAGTTTTTCAAAGTCAGTCTCTCTCTCTCTCTCTCTCTCTCTCTCTCTCTCTCTCTCTCTCTCTCTCTCTCTCTCTCTCTCTCTCTCTCTCTCTCTCTCTCTCTCTCTCTCTCTCTCTCTCTCTCTCTCTCTCTCTCTCTCCTGTCTTTCTCTCTCTCTCTCTCTCTCTATCCCTGTCTCTCTCTCTCTCTCTCTCTCTCTCTCTCCTCTCTCTCTCTCTCTCTCTCTCTCTCTCTCTCTCTCTCTCTCTCTCTCTCTCTCTCTCTCTCTCTCTCTCTCTCTCTCTCTCTCTCTCTCTCTCTCTCTCTCTCTCTCTCTCTCTCTCTCTCTCTCTCTCTCTCTCTCTCTCTCTCTCTCTCTCTCTCTCTCTCCCCCCCATCCAATTTCCCCTTTTCACACCCTCTCGGTCGGTCCTTATCGTGGTGTGAAATCAATATAGTCAACGTCTGTTGTTTGTTCTTTTCCACTTTACTCGCCCCCCCCCCCCCCCCTCCACACACACACTCTCCCCGCCCCTCAAAAACCTCGCACCCCCACCCTCCATCATTGATTCCCCCCTCCTTCAATTCCACCTCCCACCTCCCACCCCCTTTTCCCAACCCAAATTCTAGAAAGTGAAAAACAAGGTGGCTAGTCATAATATTGTACTCCCAGAAGCCGTGTAAAATGCATGACCGCACGCACAATCGCAAAAAGTATATCCCACAAGGAGAGCACAGGAGACAGCGACATTCCATAACGCGTCCACAGCAACTCGGATTCCCCACATTGTAACTGCAGGGCTGAGACACGCCCTGGTTTTTCAAGATATGTTAGTACACATAGGCAAGCACGCGTTTCGTTGATTGCGTTCAGGAGTAGGGAAAGACCTTACAAGTTGTGAACTACAACAACAGAGTGTGTGAACAAACGTGTGTTCGATTCAAAACGTCGTTTAACATGAAGATTTGCCTAATAATAAGCATAAATGAGGTATTGTTTCTCCTTTTCACTTTTTTTCCATTTCTTCCCATTATCCTTTTTTCTCTCTTTCTGTAAATTTATATAAAGAGAAAACATAACATACAAAAATGTGTTCAAATCACAACCTAAACTACTAAACCAATCGCTTTGGTTCTTTTTACATTTGTTTCGATTTTTTTTCCATTATGGCTGGTACCCACGTGTCGTCATATCCGGCCACAAAGAGCGCCATATTATGGGAGACCGCCATCTTAGTCCTTACCTTTTTTTGAAAAATGCCAGATCGATGCTGCGTATTTGGCTGTTCCAATTCGAAACTTACCTAAATTGTATTTATAACATCTGGATATTTTCTTTACACGTTTAGATAACATTTTCACTTTGCTTACACACAAATAAGGACTAAGATGGCGACACTTCCGTTGGAAGGGTCGAGATGCGCACGCAGGTGGGTTGGAGCCATACTTTTTTTTTACTTATGAGGTATTGTTCGTACCCTTTCTCCTTTTCACTTTTTTTCCATTTTTTCCATTATACTTTTTTGTCTCTTTCTGTAAATTTATAAAAGGAGAAAACGTAGCATAAAAAAACATGTGTTCAAATCACAACCTTACTAGTAACACACGTTTGTTCACACACTCCGAAATACAGACAAACCGATACATTCACAGGCCCTTGTTGTCTCAGTTGCAAAGTTGCCCCATTTGTTTGTAAATCGTTATTGACAATTTCGAAAGAAGAAAATCTATCACTAAAGGTTAGGGCAAAGCGTGTGTCTGAGAATGTCATTGGACGGAGATGGCGCGTGGTGCCAGTGGGGCTTCCGTCATTGTCAATAATAGTGCGGAGGGTTTAAAGTACCACTTCAAGATGATAGAGAGAAAAAAAAAAAAAGAAGAAAGGAAGAAAATAGGGCAGAAAAGACAGAACGAAAGGGTAAGGCTGAGGATGAGAAACGGAGTGAGACAAGAAAGTGGAAAAGAATGAAAAAATGTAAGAGACAAAAATGACAGAAAAAAAAGAAAAAAATAACAAGTGCAACGCCGAGCGGCTGCAAAGTCCCCTCGCAGCATCGCCGAGGTACTCCCAAATCGGAATGTGTCGGCTGTACACATACATAAAAACGCATCAAAACAGCACGTAACTACACAAAAACGCATCAAAACAGCACGTAACTGAATAGTTTGTTTTTATATATATAGCCTTGGGGTTAGGACCCGTGATTTGAGCGCGTGTGATCATGCGCACACGCGCGCACAGAACAATTCATGATAACTGTGTTATAGACCATTCATCAAGAAATGTTGTGAAAAAAACTACATTAAAATACATGCAAAACTTCGCGAGATATTAGCGATTATGTGTTTTGGGGTTTGAACCCCGTAACTGGCGCGACCTTGACCTTAATGTAAAACTAAATACATCAGTGGATAGCTTGCATCTTGGCAAACTAGTATGCCAAATTTGATGATGATAGACTGAATAGTTTTTGAGAAAAACGGACGAGTAGCCGGACGGACACCGGACGGACGGACGGACGGACGGGACAAAAACAATAGCTCCCCGAACCTTCGGCTCGGGGACTAATAAAAATAAGAAAGAACGAGAAGGAAGAAAGAACGAGAACGAAGAAAGAACGAGAAGGAAGAAAGAACGAGAAGGAAGAAAGAACGAGAAGGAAGAAAGAACGAGAAGGAAGAAAGAACGAGAAGGAAGAAAGAACGAGAAGGAAGAAAGAACGAGAAGGAAGAAAGAACGAGAAGGAAGAAAGAACGAGAAGGAAGAAAGAACGACAAGGAAGAAAGAACGAGAAGGAAGAAAGAACGAGAAGGAAGAAAGAACGAGAAGGAAGAAAGAACGAGAAGGAAGGAAGAACGAGAAGGAAGAAAGAACGAGAAGGAAGAAAGAACGAGAAGGAAGAAAGAACGACAAGGAAGAAAGAACGAGAAGGAAGAAAGAACGAGAAGGAAGAAAGAACGAGAAGGAAGAAAGAACGAGAAGGAAGAAAGAACGAGAAGGAAGAAAGAACGAGAAGGAAGAAAGAACGAGAAGGAAGAAAGAACGAGAAGGAAGAAAGAACGAGAAGGAAGAAAGAACGAGAAGGAAGAAAGAACGAGAAGGAAGAAAGAACGAGAAGGAAGAAAGAACGAGAAGGAAGAAAGAACGAGAAGAAAGGAAGAACGAGAAGGAAGGAAGAACGAGAAGGAAGAAAGAACGAGAAGGAAGAAAGAACGAGAAGGAAGGAAGAACGAGAAGGAAGGAAGAACGAGAAGGAAGGAAGAACGAGAAGGAAGAAAGAACGAGAAGGAAGGAAGAACGAGAAGGAAGAAAGAACGAGAAGGAAGAAAGAACGAGAAGGAAGAAAGAACGAGAAGGAAGAAAGAACGAGAAGGAAGGAAGAACGAGAAGGAAGGAAGAACGAGAAGGAAGAAAGAACGAGAAGGAAGAAAGAACGAGAAGGAAGAAAGAACGAGAAGGAAGGAAGAACGAGAAGGAAGAAAGAACGAGAAGGAAGAAAGAACGAGAAGGAAGAAAGAACGAGAAGGAAGAAAGAACGAGAAGGAAGAAAGAACGAGAAGGAAGAAAGAACGAGAAGGAAGAAAGAACGAGAAGGAAGAAAGAACGAGAAGGAAGAAAGAACGAGAAGGAAGGAAGAACGAGAAGGAAGAAAGAACGAGAAGGAAGAAAGAACGAGAAGGAAGAAAGAACGAGAAGGAAGGAAGAACGAGAAGGAAGAAAGAACGAGAAGGAAGAAAGAACGAGAAGGAAGAAAGAACGAGAAGGAAGAAAGAACGAGAAGGAAGAAAGAACGAGAAGGAAGAAAGAACGAGAAGGAAGAAAGAACGAGAAGGAAGAAAGAACGAGAAGGAAGAAAGAACGAGAAGGAAGAAAGAA
>CM065681.1:20370575-20378075 GCA_017654935.2 Phymorhynchus buccinoides | reverse complement strand
GTGTGTGTGTGTGTGTGTGTGCGTGCGTGCGTGCGTGCGTGTGTGTGTGCGTGTGTGTGTGTGTGTGTGTGTGTGCGTGTGTGTGTGTGTGTGTGTGTGTGTGTGTGTGTGTGTGTGTGTGTAAGATGCCCGGTATTCTTAAAACTGTCTAAATTCACCAGGAGATTCCATATTAAAATGATTGTTAACATGACTTTTTTTTTTAAATTCTGCGTTAATTGTTTGTGACGTTTAAACTGGTACAAAAGATAAAATAACTTTATATCAAGGCCATCGCACGCCGCGCCGTTTTGCATAACAATATTTATATTTTTTCCCATGGCAACAAAGACTCACGAGGACAACCGAAAATAACCGAACCACGTCATATTGGCAGGCTGGAAACTAGGTTGCTATGGCAGGAAAGATGGCTATGTCCAACGTGCAACGACCACCTTTTGCAAGAGTGAATGCCCTTGGTGGGTGGGGGAAGATGTTGGAGTACTGACCAAACAAGGGAACAACTCTCGCCAATAACCCTATTTGAGGCCACTGAATGGCTGCCTTTTGCAAGAGTGAAGGGCCCTTTTGGATACTGACCAACAAGGGATTAATTCTTGCTGTCAAGGGCGTTGATAATCCTAGTTGCAGTGGCCACAACACATGACGTCATTTCATACTATTTGTTATTTCTCGCCTGTCCATAAACCCACAGCCGGACTATAGAAAGCGTTCACGCGAGGCCAGCTTTTATATAACATTCTACAATATAGATTATCTTTAAGATACATCTGTATTGTTACTAATTCGGGGACTTTCCTGATGTTGCACTGCCTCCGGGCATTGCCTCCAGGATCGTTTCCACCATCTTTATATCTATTAATGTCCCATATGTGTCTGTTTCAGACTTGAGGACGTTAATAAGATTTTCCTTCCGCGAGTCTTGGGTGCGCAACGTATTCCAGAATCATCCACGAATGCTGCCACGTCAACACTCCTGTCCTCTCATCACCTGCTTCTTCATCATCTTCATCTCACCGTGAAGACCCAGTCTTCAGGAATATTGTCCATAAGAGGCAACACCTAATTGGACGCTAAACTCACCTTCATTGCATTGGCGCGCGCCATCATTTGAATCGATTCAACCTTTGAGACGATTCAACCTTTCTTTTTTTGTTTCTTGTTGTGCGAGCCACTGTGAGGCAGAACGTTTCTAACTAGTAGCAAGATCCGACCCCTGGGATCGGTTGCTATGCCTTTAACAGATGCACGTACGCCCCTTTTGCTCAAATGGCTTTGATCATTGGTTGACATTTGCCTGTAGTAGGGGCAACAGTAACATGAGAGTAATTGAAAAGCATGGTACAGTTTAATCTCTTGTTGAAGACTATGACTCTCAAACGAGGGGGCCCTTTGCGCCGGGCCCTGGTGCTGCAGCCTAAGGAATGGGTTGGCCTTTGGGGACCTTCCCCAACGCCAGCTGTCCTGAAATCCCTTTGGTTAAGAAAGTGGGGATATACAACCGAGAGCCTATCTCCACTATAAACACATTCTAGCCCAGCACGCCAGGTTAGCATCTGTCCCCTCTGCTATCTGGTAGTCATAGTTCGGAAACGAGTGACTAGTAGCATACAGATGCACTGAAAGTGTGTTTGCGTGGCTTGCAGAAAGTGGTTACATTATTAATCGGCAGATAATGTTTTTTGCCTTTCATCCACTACTAGGCCTACACGGAGCCAGAAACGGACGAGGACTAGGTTACAGTTTACACACCAGACGGTACTGTCATTCTTCACAGGTAAAACTCCAGAGGGTACTATCTCAAACAGGAACTCAGAAAGGCCGGAACTACCTTCTGGCTTTTACCAGAGAAGAGTGACACGACCTTCTGGCATCTTGACTCTCGCTGTTAAAGACCCACTGACCCACCACGATTAAGCCCCTTGGGGTTTTTTTCTGGGTAGCTGTGACCCACATACAAATGTCCCCAACTTCAAATTGAGGCTGCTTTTTAAAATGATGTTTCGTTTTGAATTTGGGGGCATTTGCATGGGAGCGAGACCTGGTCAAAACAAGATTTCGTACCAGCTATAAGAGGGAAAACACGTGAGACCCGTGATTTTGACACGTGATCTGGTGGGTCTTTAAGGTTTTTGGAGGAAGAGCACTCAAGAGATCAGAGGGGGGGGGGGGGGGGGGGGGGGGGGGGGGGGGGGGGGGGGGGGTGGGGGGAGAATTCAGTTTGTGCGTTCACGTGGCGTGAGATGCCAGACGGTTCTGTGATTATACAGTGTGTGTCATTTATCTAATTCGATTATGAAATAGTACCAGGGCGTGAGAGACTGGAGACATATTATGAAGAGAGAGAGAGAGAGAGAAAGAGAGAGAGAGAGAGAGAGAGAGAGAGAGAGAGAGAGAGAGAGAGAGAGAGAGAGAGAGAGAGAGAGAGAGAGAGAGAGAGAGAGAGAGAGAGAGAGAGAGAGAGAGAGACTCAAACTCAAAACTCAAAAATGTTTTAATGTCAGACCTCCGGCCTATAACATTGAGGGCGCGCATATACACACATAATGTAAAAAATGAAAACAGGACAAATGTGAATATTCTTTCACTTAGCACTACCATGGTATCCAAATAAATTTTATAATGCATAAGTTCATGTATCAGCTGACATAAGTAAGAGAATGAGAGAGAGAGAGAGAGAGAGAGAGAGAGAGAGAGAGAGAGAGAGAGAGAGAGAGAGAGAGAGAGAGAGAGAGAGAGAGAGAGAGAGAGAGAGAGAGAGAGGAGAGGATCCGAGGATGGAGATGAATTGAAACTTTGGAATGGGGGAACATAACAAAACCATACGCATAAACATCAGTAGGGCTACATATCAATGCACTAAGAAACATTCAGGATGAAGCAATCTGACGCGCCTTGAACTCTTGATAAATATGAGAGAGAGAGAGAAAGAGAGATATATATATATAGATAGATAGATAGATAGATAGATAGAGAGAGAGAGAGAGAAGAGAGAGAGAGAGAGAGAGAGAGAGAGAGAGAGAGAGAGAGAGAGAGAGAGAGAGAGAGAGAGAGAGAGAGAGAGAGAGAGAGAGAGAGAGAGAGAGAGAGACTTTCACGCTATAAGCGTAATTTTTATGTGCGTGAATGTAGGCTACACATGCGTGCATGCGTGTGCGTGTTTGTACGCGACTACGTGGTTATGTGTATGTGCTTAACTGTTTATGTGTGTCCGTTTGTGTGTACAAAGAATGAAAAAAAAACCCAGAATGGAACGAGTTAGGCGAGATCAAATGATTGATGTGATTCAGTGTCTTCAGTTGACTGTATTGACAAGTACAACGTCCTTCTAAGTAATCCATACCCATGAAGCAAGTATTGTTTCACCCTGCATCTATGTCTGTCTACTTGTCATATGGGTCTATATCTGTCTCTCGACTGAATGCCTACGTCTCTTTCTGTCAATCTCTCTCTCTCTCTCTCTCTCTCCCTCTCTCTCTCTCTCTCTCTCTCCCCTCTCTCTCTCTCTCTCCTCTCTCTCTCCTCTCTCTCTCTCTCTCTCTCTCTCTCTCTCTCTCTCTCTCTCTCTCTCTCTCTCTCTCTCTCTCTCTCCGCTCACTTTCTGATTGTTTCTGTATCTTTTCTGTTCTCTGTTGTCAGTACCTCTGCTTTCTATCCCAGTTTGTAACTGTCTGCCCCCCCCCCCCCCCCCCATCTCTCTCTCCCTACTTAAAAAATAATGTTTTCACGACCCCCAACGACTTGCATGGTGGAAACAAAAAACCCAGAAAGATTGCGTAGGGACAAACTAGAAAACGGTTAAAGTTCGTTGAAAACAAATGTGCACATTGTTGACCTTACTCTTGATAGAAACTTGCGGACACTTTTTTTCTCTAGACATTGAGATGCATCAGGTCATTCCATAGAAATTAGTCACACTCAAGGACAGGCGACGCTCCGCTAGGCTGGCCACCTTCTTCAAGTTCCACCATGGAGAGGTGGCCATCAACACCCCACACCAGCCAGTCCCCCATCCTCCATCACGACAGATGCGACAGACTCACTCATCGGCCTACCCACTTCCTGCCTGTAAAACAAATTACAGGAAGTACTCATTCTTTCCAAGGGCTGTGAGTGAGTGGAACTCTCTTCCACCTGAGGCAATATCATCAGCCTCGGTGGAGGAATTCAAATCCCGGATCTGAGCCCCCTCCCCTCTCCCCTCACCCTCCACCCCCCCCTCATTCCCCCCCTCCCCTCCCCCCCCCCCCCCCCCCCCCCCCCCTTGCCCCCTGTCCTCACCTTTCCGTTGTCTCAACGGAGTCAACTTCCTTACCCCCTGTCCGCCCCCCAAAAAATCCCCCCCCCAAAAAATCATGCCCGCTCCCCCTCTCGCCCCCCCCTCTCCCATTCAATCCCGCATTGAGCTGATCATCCGGGCAGCAAGTCCTTCATACAAATCTCCTGATTATTTGGAAACCCCCCACGTCGTAAGCGTCATAATCATCAAATTGTTGGTCGAGGACGCTATATGCAAGAAGAAGAAGCAAGCACACACAAAACATGCTTACTTACGCCTATAGGCCTACTATGATGTAGACGTACTCATGGTACTGTAGGGAGGGGGGGGGGGGGGGGGGGGGGGGGGGGGGGGGGAGCATTTTTCTCTGAAAATATTTTGGGGGTTCTTCTTCTTCTGCATTCCCAGGCCATATGGCCATGATGGGTAAGATACGTATGTGTCTGGTTTTCAGTGTTCACTGGTCTCCCCGCTGCGCACAGCCGACACATTCCGATTTCGGAGGAGCTCAAAGGAGAAACATTATTTGGAAGATAGTTTTGAAAAAAAGGCAGGAGAATGGGCCAATAAGCCAGAAAGACAGTAGATTATGGAAAACAAAGGGAAAATGCAGAATCAAAGAGTGGCAGAATAGGGGAAGTTACAAGCACAGAACTTCCAGAAGGTGGGGGAACTATTTTTACGAAAGACCCCCCGGTATCCTCACGGGGTTCAAAAATGTTGTCCCTTGCTGTGGTCAAGAGGTAAGAAGCCCTTTATCAGGGGGCAATGCCTCTTGAAGATGAATACATAAACTGCAAAAAGTAGTGAAAAGAACATCTCCTCAAGCTTAAAACCCCCTCTGACATTTGCTTTTCTAGCTACATTCATTTTTCTCTGAATTCAGAGAATTCTCTGAAAATGTCCATGCCTGACTCTTAAAGGGAAAACAACCGATCCCATGGATCGGGTCTTTTTCACCAGAAAAGTTCTGCCTCGCGGTGGCTCGCACAACAGGGAACAAAGAAGGGCGAACCGTCTCTCTCGCCAGCCGTGATTTAAATGCGGCACGCGCTCAGCGCCTCCCCTCTTTTATAGTCCGGGCGTGCCTTTAAACACATAAGCGTGCTTTTCACATACACACACACACACACACACACACACACACACACACACACACACACACACACACACNACACACACACACACACACACACACACACACACACACACACACACACACACACACACACACACACACACACACACTGACAAATGAGCGCTGGGAATGGTTCATGTCGACAGTGAATGTAACTTACCAGGGATGCATTTCTACTTCACCACCCAGAAGACTTCGGGACAATTGATATTGGGACCTGGATGGATGCCTTTTCAAGGGCCACTACCCCCTGGGGCTATAAAGGGGGGATTTGTGGAGTGCTACCGGCAACCACTGGTTACACCCCCCTCGATCTCACTTTACTATTGGCCTCAACATAAAAGTAATGCCCTCCAGTGGTGACGGATGCGTTTTCGCAAGAAACACGTCGGAAGATCACTCACCAGAAAGACAGTCAAGGATCGGAACACTCACTTTGCTCTGGTTCCCTAGAAATCAAACCGTCAAAACGGCGATTCCTCCTTGGCGGAGATGCCGGAGAGAGAAACCATTTTGGATGGCGGTGGGTGGAGGCCACTCATTGCGGTTGAAGCTGTTTCTTCTTTGTGTAGTGCGGTAAAAAAATAAAGGAGCTATTTCCTTTGTTGTGAGCAAAACTCCTTTAGGTAAATTGAATAAATAAATAAATAAATAAATAAAAAGGCTTGTATTGTGGAAATGTCGTGTAAACGATTTGGTCTAAACTCAGGCGGCCATTACAGAAAGAGAAGGCACATTCCTTCTCTTTCACTGAAAGAATTTGACTTCCAACACCTCCGCCAAGGAGGAATCGCCGATTTGACAGTGTGATTTCTAGAAAACCAGGGCAAAGTGAGTGTTGCGATCTCTGTAAAGGGTGATATCGACGTGATTCTTGCAAAAACTCATCCGCCAGGGTGCCCCTTTAAGGGCAAGTAAAGGCAATGCAATATAAGATATGAACACAATCACAATGACAATCACAATATCTATTCGTCCAATAAAATGGAAATATGTGTGTGGTGGCACGTAAAAAGTTAAACAGTATGCAATAAAAGAAGGATAGGATAGATCATTGTCTTCGCCGACCGCTCAGTTTCCCGTCGTATGAGTGCAGATGCGTCATGCTGCCGTTATCCGCCTAACTAAGAAACAGTTAGTTCCAGCATGTCCGGGTTTTTTCCTGGAGAATATCTTTGCAAGAATTTCGAGAGAGAGAGAGAGAGAGAGAGAGAGAGAGAGAGCGAGAGAGAGAGATGAGAGAGAGAGAGAGAGAGAGAGAGAGAGAGGAGAGAGAGAGAAGAGAGAGAGAGAGACAGAGAGAGACAGAGAGGAGATCGAGAGAGAGAGAGAGAGAGCCAGGAGAATGGACCAGTTAGGTAGAAAGATAGTAGATGACAGTAAGCGTAAGCAAAGGGCAGAATCAAAGCGAGTAACAGGTTAGAGGACGTTTTACGAGCACAGAACTTCCAGAAGGCGGAGGAAACTATTTGTACAAAAGACTCCCCCGGCACCCCCCACGGGGAGGGATATAAATAATAAAAGATAGACACACAGACAGAAAAGTAGTCAGTGCACAGTGTGATCCAAAGACAGACTGAAAAGCATGTGAAATATGGACAGACAGACAGACAGACAAAAGGACAGATATGCAGATATAGAGATAGAGACGCATATAGATCAAAGGAGGGGCATGCGCAGACGTAAAGGTATCTGTACACGTGAACATTTTCCTCTCTTTCCCAATGGCAACACAGTGCTATGTAAGTAATATGTAACTGGCATATCATGGGGAAAGAGTGGAAAATGTTAAGATGTAATGAGACTGTAAGTAACGTGGTCGAAAGACAAGGCAACATATACGTGAGGACTAGACAGACAGACAGACAATAAGACAGAGGGGACAGGCAGTCAAACACACACACACACACACACACACACACACACACACACACACACACACACACACACACACACACACACACACACACACACACAGAGACTGAAAATATAGCATACACACAGTACTATACCTTCGGACGTGGACTGATCAATGAGTGGCAGGTGATTAGGCGGGTGCCTCGGATGGTTGAAATCTGAAACC
>CM065681.1:20360575-20365575 GCA_017654935.2 Phymorhynchus buccinoides | reverse complement strand
ATAAGTGTGGATGGTAAAGGTCAAGGATGAATGGACTGAGAATGTAGAGAAAGGGAAGATGGAAGCAGAGACATTAGATAAGGGTGGATGGTCAAAGGACAAGGATGAATGGACTGAGAATGTAGAGAAAGGGAAGATGGAAGCAGAGACATTAGATAAGGGTGGATGGTCAAAGGACAAGGATGAATGGACTGAGAATGTAGAGAAAGGGAAGATGGAAGCAGAGACATCACAGAAGGGTGGATGGTCAAAGGACAAGGATGAATGGACTGAGAATGTAGAGAAAGGGAAGATGGAAGCAGAGACATCACAGAAGGGTGGATGGTCAAAGGACAAGGATGAATGGACTGAGAATGTAGAGAAAGGGAAGATGGAAGCAGAGACATCACAGAAGGGTGGATGGACAAAGGACAAGGATGAATGGACTAAGAATGTAGAGAAATGGAAGATGGAAGCAGAGACATTACAGAAGGGTGGATGGACAAAGGACAAGGATGAATGGACTGAGAATGTAGAGAAAGTTGTGAAGATGGAAGCAGAGACATTCATAAGTGTGTGTGGTAGTGTGCAGAATGGACTGAGAATGTAGAGAAATGGTGTGTGTGTGCAGTGACATTAGATAAGTGTGGATGGTGAAGGACAAGGATGAATGGACTGAGAATGTAGAGAAATGGAAGATGGAAGCAGAGACATTAGAGAAGGGTGGATGGTAAAGGACAAGGATGAATGGACTGAGAATGTAGAGCAATGTGATGTATGCAGTGACATGATAAGGGTGGATGGTAAAGGACAAGGATGAATGGACTGAGAATGTGTGAGAAAGTGAAGATGGAAGCAGAGACATCACAGAAGGGTGGATGGTCAAAGGACAAGGATGTGTGGACTGAGTGTGTAGACGGCTGAGCTCGTGACGCTCCGTGTGTGATGTCGGATCATATGATGTGATGTGTGTGTGTGATGTGCGACTGTGATGTGTGTCCTCGTGTGTGTGGTGGGTGGTGTGTGTTTAGTCGTGTGTGTAAAGTGTTGGATATGCTAGCTGTGTGTGTGTGTGTGTGTCTGTATGTGTGTGTGATCTGTGTGTGTGTGTGTGTGTACATTGCTTGTGTGTGTGTGTGTGTGTGTGTGTGTGAGTTGTGTGTGTATGTGTGTGTTGTAGTGTGTGTGTGTGTCTCTGTGTGTGTTGTGTGTGTATGTGTGTATGCGCGCGCGTGTGCGTGTGTGTGTATGTGTTCGTGCGTGTGTGTGTGTAGTGTGTGTGTGTGTGTGTGTTGTGGTGCGTGCGCGTGCGTGTGCGTGCGTGTAAGTACGTGTGTCGTCGCGGTGTGTGCGTGCGTGGTGCGTGTTGTGTGTGTGAGTATGTGTGCTGTGCGGGTGTGCTCGTGTGTTGTCGTGTGTGGGTGATCAGTAGTGCTCGTGTGAGGGTGTGTGTGAGCGCACGGGCAGCCTTGGGTGCCCAGGTGGGTGTGCTCTCGTGTCGTGCTGCGGCGCGATCGTGTGTGCATGTATGTATGTATGTATGTGGTATAATATATTTTGTGTGCGAATGAATGTGTAGTGTTTGTGTTTTTGTGTGTGCTAATGTGTAAGTCAGAACCGACTTGTGAGTGTATTTGTGTGCGTGCGTGCGCGCGTATGCGAGTGAGGGATTCGTGAGGCGTATGTATGGAGCTTTGTGTGTGTGGTGCGGAGCCGTGAGAGAGAGAGAGAGCGAGCGAGAAACAGACAGAGAGACAGAGAGACAGAGACTCTGTGTGTGTCCCTCTCCACCGAAACGTCAGTTACCTTCCTACCTTCTTTTCTGATCTGTCCCTGTTCCAGTATAACGATACGATAGCATTCTACTCCGATAAATTCAAATGCATAAAAAAACAAAACGAAAAGGAAAAAAAGAGAGACAGAAACACATACAAAACAAAAACAGAAAAACAAACATACAAAATCAAATAATAGCATTCCTCGGATGGTTCTCTGCCCTTGGGAGGTGCAATTAGGAAAAAACCCGAATTCTTTGAAGTAGATAATGATTGTGTAAAAGTCTTCTGGTACCACAGCTCTACTTTCTCAAAACAAAAAGGAAAGAAAATACAAGATAAGAGAGAGGGAGGAGAGAGAGAGAGAGAGAGCGACGAGAGAGAGAGAGAGAGAGATGATGGAGAGAGAGAGAGACCGAGAGAGCCGGATCGATGAGAGAAGAGCGAGGAGAGAGAGAAGAGAGAGACGAGACGAGAAGACGATGGAGAGACCGACGGTGAGAGAGAGAGAGAAGATGAAGAGAGAGGGGAAGAAGACGAAGAAGAGAAGAAGGAAGAAGGAAGAAGAAGAAGAACGAAGAAGAAGAAGAAGAAGAAGAAGAAAGAAGAAGAAGAAGAAGAAAGAAGAAGAAGAAGAAGAAGAAGAACAGGAAGAAGAGAGAAGAAGAAGAAAAGAAGAAAGAAGAAGAGACAGAAGAAGAAGAAGAAGAAGTAAGGAAGATACTACTACTGAAGAAGAGAAGAAGAAGAAGAAGAAGAGAAGAAGAAGAAGAGAAGAAGAAGAAGAAGAAGAAGGAGGAGAAAGAAGAAGAAGAAGAAGAAGAGAAGAAGAAGAAGAAGAAGAAGAAGAAGAAGAAGAAGAAGAAGAAGAAGAAGAAGAGGAAGAAGGAGAAGAAGAAGAAGAAAAAGAAGAAGAAGAAGAAGAAGAAGACAAGCACAGAAATTAAAAAGGGAATTTTTATCGTTAAAATGTCAATTGAATATTTGACATTTTCCTCCTGAAGTAAACCTCAAATGAAGTTAATTTAATAGAAATTTGATTTGCCCATCCATAGAACTGCTAATCAAAGAACAGTATGGATGAAATAGTATATGAACATTTATGATAAAACAATCAGCATAACAATATAAAGATGTGTGTGAGTGTGTGTGTTGTGTGTGTTTGTGTATGTGTGTGGTGGTGTGTGTGTGTGTGTGTGTGTTGTGTGTGGGTGTGTGTGTGTGTGTGTTGTGTGGGTGTGTGTGTGTGTGTGGTGTGTGTGTGTGTGTGTGTGTGTGTGTGTGTGTTGTGTGTGTGTGGTGTGTGTGTGTGATTGTGTGTGTGGTGTGTGTGGTGTGTAGTGTGTGTGTGTGTGTGTGTGTTGTGGTGCATGTGTGTGTGTGTGTGTGCGTGGGTGGTGTGTGTGTGTGTGTGTGTTGTGTAATGTCTGTGCGTGTGTTTGTGAATGTGTGTGTGAAATGTGTGTATGTTGGTGTGTGTGTGTATGTAAGTGCGTACGTGCGTGTGTGTTGTCGTGTAGTTGTGTGTGCATGGCTGCGTGTGTGTGTGTGTGAGTGTGTGTGTAGTATGTGTACGATGTGTGTGCTGTGTGTGTTGTGTGTGATGGGTGTGTCTGTGTGTGGTTGTGTGTGTGTGTGTGTTGTGTGGTGCATGTGTGTTGTGTGAGGATGTGTGTGTGTGCGTGTTGGTGTGTGGTGTGTGTTTGTGTGTGTGTGGTGTGTGTGTGTGTGTGTGTGTGTGTGTGTGGTGTGTGTGTGCGTGTGTTGTGTGTGTGTGTGCGTGTGGATGTGCGTGTGTGTGTGTATGTGTTCTGTGTGTGTGCGTTGTGTGGTTGTGTTGTGTGTGTGTTGTTGTGTGTGTGTGTGTGTGTGTGTGGTGTGTGTGGTAGTGGTGTGTGTGTGTGTTTGTGTGGGTGTGTGTGTGTGTGTTGTGCGTGTGTGTGTGGTGTGTGTGATGTGTGTGTGGTGTGTGTGTGTGTGGTGTTGTTGGTGAGTGTGGTGTGTGTGTGTGTGTGTGTGTGCGTCGTGTCGTGAGTAGGTGTGTGTGTGCGGGTGCGCGTGTGTGTTGGTGTGTGTGTGTGTGTTGTGTGTTGTGTGTGTGTGTGATGTGTGGTGTGTGTGTGTGTGTGTGTGTGTGTGTGTGTGTGTGTGTGTGTTTGTGTGTAGTGTGTGTGTGTGTGTGTGCTCGTGTGTGTGTGTGTGTGTGGGGTGGTGTGTCGTGTGTGTGTGGTGCGGGCAGTGCGCGCGCGTGTGTGGGTCTGTGTCGTGTGTGCGTGCGTTTGTGACAGAGAGACAGACAGAGAGATGTAGACAGACAGTCAGATAGAGACAAAAATTAATAGAGTGTGCCGGCCAAATGTGTGTACAGATGAGAGAGAGAGACAGAGAGATATAGAGAGTGAGATAGGGAGAGTGAGTGAGAGAAAGAGAGGAGAGAGAGAGTGAGGAGAGTGAGACCGAGAGAGAGAGAGAGAGGAGTGAGAGATGACTGAGTGTGTGAGAGATAGAGAGAGAGAGAGAGAGAGAAGTGAGAAGAGAGGAGTGTGAGTGAGACGAAGTAGAAGAAGAAGTGAAGAAGAAGAAGAAGAATGAAGAAGTTCGATTGTGAAGGACAGAAGAAGTGTGCGTTAGTGTGCGTGTTAGTATGTGTGGGTAGGTGTGTGTGTGCGTTGCGCACACTACACACTAACGTACACACACATACAAACACGCATGTGTGTGTGTGGGAGAGTGTGTGTATTCGTGTGCCGTACGTGTGCGCGCGATGTTAATTGTAGGCGAAATTTGATGTATGCCGCGTGTGTGTTGTGCGTGCGTGTGTGTGTGTGCGCGTATGTGTGACTCTGTGTGTGTGCACGTGCATGTGTGTGCGTGTATGTGTGTGTGAGTGAGTGTGTGTGTGTGTTGTGTGTGTGTGTGTGGTGTGTGGGTGTCGAGTGTGTGTGCGAATGTGTGTGCGAATTTGTGCGTGCGTGCGCGTGTGTGTGTATGCGAGAGTGTGTGCATGGCTCGTGTGAGTGCTTGTGAGTTGTGTGTGTGTGTGTATTTGTTGTGTGTGTGTTTGGTGTGTGTGGTTGTGTGTGTGTGTGTGTGTGGTGGGGTTTGTGTGTGTGGTGATGTGTGTGTGTGGTGTGTGATTGTGTGGATGGTGTCGTGGTGTGGCTGTGTGTGTGGTGTGTCGTTAATGTGGGCGTGTGAGTATGTGCTCGCGCGCGTAAGAGTGTGTGTGTCGTGTGAGGCGAGCGC
>CM065681.1:20344974-20360075 GCA_017654935.2 Phymorhynchus buccinoides | reverse complement strand
CTTATACATACGGATGTCCTGCCTGGGCAAGCTGAAGCACAGGCTGCCAGGAGTTCACTGCTTGAGTGTCTTGAATGCTTCATTCCTTCCTCGTCCCATTGATCTTCTCAGCCTGTCTCGCCTTCGTCCTCTCGGTCAAAGGAAGGGCTTTCTCGGCGAAGTGGTCTACAAACTTTCGGTAGTAACCGACGAGGCCCAGAAATGATCGCAATCCTTTCTTGGTCGTTGGCGGTTCGGCTGTCTCAATCTTGTCCAACTTCTCTTCTTCTGGCAAAAGGTGTCCCGCTTCCAACACATGTCCCAGGAAGCTCACCTTGCTCTCCCCTATCTGGCATTTTGTTGGACGGGCGGACAACTGAACCTCTCTTAGCCGAGTCAAAACCTTTCTGAGTACCTCTAGATGTCTCTCCCATGTTGTGGTAGCCGCGAGCACATCATCCATGAAGTTATGAACTTCCTGCAATTCCAGTGGTTCCAGCATCAACCGCATGACCCGGCTGAAGACTGCACCTGCGGTCTTCAGCCCGAACGGCATGACCCGCCACTGGAACTGGCCTTGGGGTGTGGTGAAGGCTGTCATGTGCTTATCTTGTTCTGCCATGGGTATCTGCCAATACCCCTTCGACAGATCTAATTTCGTGAAGTACTTGGCATTCCCAAGCTGGGCGAAGATGTGTTCGATGTCAGGCATGGGTTCCGCGTCAAATCTCAACACTTGGTTAAACCTACGAAAGTCAACACAAAAGCGCATCTTCCCGTCCTTTTTCTTCACTAGCAATATCGGGGAAGAGTATGGAGACTTGGCTCGTTCGATGACACCCATCTTCAGCATCTGTTGCACTTCCTCTTTCACTACCTCTGTCTGAGAGTGGGGAAGTGGATACTGCTTCACGGATACGGGTCCTTCCTGTGTGACTTCCAAGGTGCATTCCGCAAGCGTACACCTAAGAGGAAGGTCAGTAAGTATATCGGAAAAATCTTCACACAAGGCTTGAGCCTGTGAACCAATCTGTCCTTCCCTCGGATTCGGAGGCGGTAATCCCAGTCACCAACGCGCTCTACGACTCGGAACGGTCCTTGCCAGGCCAGCTGTAGCTTGTTGCGTTTAGTGGGCAGCAACAGGAGCACTTCATCACCGACATCATACCATCTCTCCTTTGCTTTCCTGTCATAGAGTTTCTTCTGCTTCGCTTGAGCCTTCCTCAAGTGATCTTGTGCAATCTTGCATGTAGTCTCGATCCTGTTCTTGAGATCTAAGACCAACTCTACCTCGGTTCGTTGCTCCTGGTCAGCGTCTTCCTTGACCCACACTTGCTTCAGTAGTTGCATCGGTCCCCTGACTGTCCTCCCGTACAGTAACTCAAACGGAGAGAACTGGGTGCTTTCCTGGGGTACCTCTCTATAGGCGAACAACACAGCGGGTATGAACCGATCCCACTCTTTTGGTTGGTCGATGCAGAGCCGTCTCAACATCTGCTTCAGAGTTCCGTTGAAGCGTTCCACCAACCCGTTCGCCTGGGCGTGGTAGGGCGATGTTGTCTCCTTGTGCACACCAAGCATTCGGTATACTGCTTGCATCATCTCGGATGTGAACTGGGACCCCCGATCTGAAATCACTTTTTCTGGAATCCCAGTCCTAGTCCACATGGTCCAAAGCGCCTCAGCCACTGTCTCCGTGTCTATCCGTTTCAGAGGGACTGCATCCGGGTATCTCGTTGCATAGTCAACCGTCACAAGGACGAACCGATATCCACGAGTTGAAGCTGGGATGATGGGCCCAATGAGATCAACTGCAACCTTGGCGAATGGCGTAGAGACTAGCGGCACTTTCCCAAGGGGTACCCTGGTATTGTGTCCTCTTGGAGTCGTCCTTTGGCAAACATCACACGTTTGGCAATAACTCCGTACGGCCTGGGCCATGCATGGCCAATAAAAATCTTGTTGGATGCGCTCCAGTGTCCGTTTCTTTCCAAGGTGGCCCGCCATCGGATTGTCATGGGCCATCTGCAATACGCTGTACCGCAAGCAGGTAGGAACCACCAACTGTCGATATTTGGCACCTCCTGACTCGAAAACCCTGAACAAAATCCCCTTGCTCTCTTCAAACCAGGACCTCCCGTTCTTCGTCTGTTTCGGTACGACCCCGACCAAGCTCCGGGGTTGTGACAGGGTGGTGTCTTTTTTCTGTAGGTCACCGATCTCGCTAGGTGTCACCTTCAATGCTGCCGGGATAGACACTGGATTCAGCACAGGCTTGAGCTTCTGCTGCTGTTCCTCCGCTTGAGCACGCGTCACAACAGCACAACTCGCAGTCGCCGGTAAGTCCGTAGAAACCATGAGCTCCTCCCCTCCAGCAAAAGTCACACGGTTTCCAACAAGGAGTGAGTGAATAGGCTTTTCAAGTGCCACGGCCCAAACGTTGCCCTTGAAATAAGGTGTGGATACTGCGATGAGTACGGTGGGCCTTCTGGCCTGAAACTGAGACTCAACACCGGATATCACACATTCGGGTCCCTGTAGTGCATCCTTGGGGACTAGATCGTTGTCAACAAACGTTGTACTGGCTCCAGAGTCTCTTATCGCATGTACTACTTTCCCCTCGACCACAGCTGCGAACACCGGGAAAGACGATGCAGCGTCGCCAGTAGTACCGAACGAAACGTAAACCCTTCCACCCCTGCCTCTTCCTCCTTGATTCTGTCGCTGGAGTTCATCGCGGCGAAGTTGGGGGCAGTCACGCTTGAAGTGTCCCAAGCTCCCACACTTGTAGCAGCCTTGTTGTTGCTTCTCGGTTTCCCGTAGGGGTGGTAGAGACGTTCCTGAAGAAACTGGGGTAGTCGTCGAATCCTCTCGTGCGTGACCCTTCTCGTTAAGCATGGTTCCCCCTCCGGGCCGCTTGTTCATATCCAGCCTGAGCGGTACCGCCCTGCGGACACGGCGAGCATCAGCATGGGCCTCGGCGATCTCCAATGCCTTCATGAAAGTCTTGGGTTTCATCTCGGACATCTTGAACTGGAGCTCCGGGGACACCCCCTGAATCAGCTGCTCAATGAGCACACAGTCCTCCAAAGATTGCTCTGCCGCCTCAACCCAGTAGTGGAGACTCCTCTTCAACCGCTCCCCAAACTGCTCAAACGTCTCGGCCGTCTCTTTCCGCATCGACCTAAACCTTTGGCGATAAGCCTCTGCAGTCATGTGTAGCCGCTGGCGCAGTGCCTTCCTCAGCTGGTTGTAAGTTGGGTCCGGGGGTAAATTTACAAAAGCCTCTTTTGCTTTTCCCGTCAAGTTACTGATAAGGTACAAGGCCTTCTTCTCATCAGGTATCCCATAGGCCCTAGCTATGGAGTCAAAATGTTCCAGGTAAATGTCTATGTCTTCACCAGGGAGATACATAGGGAGTTTCAACCGAGGCGGCTCCACAGTAAGGGCTCCCTCATTCGTCCTTTTGGGGCTATTCCCCTTGGTTAACCGCTCCAGTAGAAGGCGCTGCTGTTGCCGCTCGGCACGCCGTTCCTCGAGCTCTTCCTCAAAACGTCGCCTCTCCCCTTCCATCCGCTGTTCCTCAGCTTCCTTCTCCTCCTTCCGTCTCTGTTCCTCGGCGGCCTTTTCCTCCTTCCGTCTCTGTTCCTCCTGTCTATAACGCTCTTCCTCTCTCCTTCTCTCCTCAGCACGCTCCTCACGACGGCGCTCCTCTTCTCTGCGCTGTTTTTCCACCTCCAATTGCATCCAAAGCAGCATGGGGTCGGCAGGGGGCGGCTGATTTGGTGGATAATGGGCAGGCTGGCGTTGGATAAATCCGGGAGGCACGGTAAACCTGGTATCCTCTCCAGTCTGGAGCTTGCCCCTCCCGCGTCCCATAAACATCCGTGGCGTCGTCTCTGGGGTAAACACACCCAATGGCGCAGATGACAAAGTAGTAGTAGTAGTCACAGACCGGCCGGTGGTGACAATGGGTGTGGTCACGGTGGGGACACTAACAACAGGCGGGGCCTCCATACCAGGAAGGACTCCCACAGCACGGGTTCGTAATTGATACCTGGGCGCTGCAGCTCCCTCAAGGTCATGATCATCCGAATCCATGGTCACAAAGCTGGTCTTCCTCCAAATGATAATTTGTTTTTCTTCAAACACGCCTCCGAAACTAAACTAGAATCCTGGGTTTTGCGCTTCAAAATCCGGAAACCACCCACGACAACTAGGTCGCGATACTAACACACATACAAAAACTATTACAGCATTCCCATTCACGTTCTTTTTTTTAATTTTTACCGCAAAAATTTATCCCGAAAGTTTTATTAAATTACGACACCAATTAATTTTTTTTTAAATTTCCTACAAAAGCTTACAACCAAATTAAACCTTTACTCGTAAGATGAAAAGACTCATCCAGACACTCTCTGAACCACTCCATTGTTTATTGGCTCACATCCTCACAAATGGCTGCGACTAAAATAACTCTAAAGCAACCATAAATCTTAACAATTGCAACTAGACAGCCTAAAGCAAGTGAGGACAATAAATTTTAGAAGTCGTCAATTTCTTGTAATTAGCAACCATAAATTATCCGACGCACAGCAAATTCGCGAACGGCAAGCAAAATTTAATCCCTACCTAAATACCTCTCTAACCCTAGGCCAGAACAACTACTGGCACCGACGAGTCAAAAGCCGCTGGGGTGTGGTGATGCCTTCAAATTTCTTCTCTCTATTTGAGAGCCTGTTCTTTTCCCTTCACTATCTTACTCCTAAAGCCAAAAATACATGAAGTGAAATAAAACCAAAACAAAAGGAAAACTGCAATTCCTTATCTTTCTTCACAGCAAAAATGAAACTAGGAGGAGGGGGAAGGAAAAACAATCAGCAAGCCATGATCCCAGGGCAAGCGCAGGACTGGCAGCCGCGTTCTCTGGGAGCTGGCAGGGTCTCCGCCCAAGTTGGTCCCTGCACCCTCCTACCGCCCACTTAAAGTTAAACTAAGGTGTTCAGCGGCGCGGCGCGGGTGTGGATGAAATGCACAACCTCAGTGTTCACTGTCTACCCCGCATCTCCACCAATGTGTCACGATTTTGGCCCGCAGTTTTGCGCAAGACCGAAACCGGACTAAAAGGGTAGGGTCAAGAGAACAGACCAAGTAAACACTTAAGGCGCACAATCACCCAGACTCGCACACGCACACTCTGAACAAAGATTAAGCCGTGATTTTGTGTCTTCTTTGAAAATTATAATTTAAACAAAATGACAAGCCAAAAACATGGCGCCAGACAATGCGAACATGTAGTTAATATTTACATACAATTAAGGGTAAAGCAAAATTAACAGTAGCCAACAAGAACTCCTCCGCCTGATGCCCAGCCTTAAACAAATCCCGGAGTCCAGTGAAGGACTAAATACAGACTGACAACAAAACCCTCTCTTGACCAGTCCAACGAAGGACTAAGAAATTGACCCCGTGAAAATAGAATTCCCCCTTAACCCCTTCAAGGGTCGGAAAAACTGGCCATAAGTCGGCAGGAGCCCAAACAATGAGATGTTAACTGAATAATAAAGGATATTTAAAACAAACACCAGTCACTTGGTAAAGCTAGGACAGCTTTCCTTGGGTAGGCTCGGTATAACAGCACAGTTTCCCAAAAAAGAAGAAAATTATAATTACTGAAACTCTTGGCATTAATCACTCATATACCACTTTGTAGACAACTGTCCCTGCCTGAGTTCATGTCGGTCACTGTTTCCTCCCGGAAACACACTGGTCACATAACAAATATTATCTTTTAACACTTAGCTGTTTAGAAGCTGAATCCCCAGTCTGGGTTCTCTCACAGCACTAGAGAACCACGGCCGTTCCTCCACAGAAAGTCCCTCCGCTCTGAAGCTCCTCACACGGCTGGCCGTCGTTCTTCGGGAGCGCGCCGACCCTCCCAAGACAAGCTGTCGTCCTCCAAGGCGAGCCGATCGCTGGACAGGCTCCGTACCCAGCCGGCTGCTCTCGTCACCGCTGGCTGCTTGGTTTCCAGCGCCGAGGACTTAAGGGGACGGGGCAAGGAGGAGGGCAACAAGGGATGGCTTATGAAGGGGGGGGGGGGGGGGAAATGACGCGAGGACCCTCCCCGGCAAGGCGTCGGATTAGGGCGGGGTAGCACTCCAGTCTGTCCGCTCACAAAACAAGAAAAAGAAGTAGGCCTGCGAACAGGCCGGGTAAGTATCACTCTCAGTTCAGCCGAGTCATAGTGACCAAGGTTTGGATTTCATAGAAGCGGATTGAGAGATTAAGTCAAAAGCTTCTTAATTTTGGAATTTGGAATTGAAATTGAAATGGCCAAATTAAATTCCCAAAGAAAACTTCCTTTACAATGGCACTAGCTGAAACAATCACTTTAAAAAGATATATTAAAACTAAGAGGGTTAACATAAAAGGTTACTGTGTAAAAATGAAGACGAAACTAAACCAAAATAATAAAACAAGCTCAACCAAGTTGCACGGTCTGCAGCCCGACAGCTCACCCTGAAAACACAACTGCCGATTGTTTGAACAAAAGGGATATAATAAGGTAAGAAAATATCCTAACAATAAGGAAGAAAACGAAGAAAATTGATTGTTTGAAGGAAACTGTAGGACTAGAAAACTGTCGGACTAGTTAACTGTCGGACTAGTGAGACTGACAACAATTCTCGAAAATGCCAACCCAGGACTAAAACCATTTAAAAACTACCACCCCCGTTCAATTTAGACTTCTGAAAATGAATACAAACCTTCCCACACACATTACTCACCCATCAAACCCGTGACTGATACAATATTTACATGGGGTCCCAGAGAGACCCGAAAACCCCTAAGTTGGCGGGTAGGCTGACGAAGCTAAACCCCCTTGCCAAACTTAGACCCTGGCTTCCCACAAGAACAGAGCTATTCCTGTGGCGAAACACCAGTAGCTGACCGAACAGCCGTGAAGAAACCTTTGAGCAGTAGGTGCACTGCTCCCTGGGACGACCAGAACACAGCCACAAGTTGCGCTGTGGAGACCTGTGATGAATCTGACTAACCCTGCCCTGCTACAGAATACACACCAACCGGTTGACCTGAACTCACTCAACTTTGAATCGACTTGCACGAGACAAGCGAAGAAACAATAAAAATAAAAACATCCTACCACTGACGCACACACACGCCTAGAGATATTCGGGCGCTCCATTCGCGTGCACACAGATCTGCGCTCACACGCACGTTCCTTCTGGTAAACCGGAAAGAGTTAGGATTTTTAAAAAACATTCTCTTTCTGACTATACACACGTAAGCATTGCGAAAAATGGCTTTATTTACACAGGTACAAGAAAGCAAAAGTAACAACCTTCCATACATAGCAAAATGGACAGAAAACAATGAATTAACCCCAAACTGATGAAACAAACCATATCCTACTACTATTCCTGTAAGCTGGGTCACCAACAAACCGGGTTGTGAGGAATGGGGTGTGAGAGGGGGAATTCGGGCCTCCTTACGGGGAATCCCGTAACACGCCCCCCCCTCAAGGCTCAGTAGCGCCTGAAGCACTGAGCCAGGCACAATTCCTTACTCGAGCATCCTGCTGAGATAATCAGCCTCGACGTTCCTTGACCCAGGAATGTGTCGGAATGTGAAGGGTGTCGACTGCAGTTCGATAGCCCAGCCCATGAGTCGCCGGCTGACTGGCCTGATCCGGTGAAGGTACTGAAGAGGATGATGATCCGTCTCCAGCACAAACTCCCTCCCGTAGAGGTAGGGATAGAATCGTCGGATGGACCAAACGACGGCAAGACACTCTTGCTCGATGGTGTGGTACTTGCACTCAGCTGCTGATAACTTCTTGCTGGCAAACATCACAGGTCGCAAACCCTCCCCTTGGTCTTGCATGAGGGCAGCCCCTATCCCCGTGGCCGAAGCGTCTGTCCTTAGAACATACGGAATGTCCTGCCGGGGCAGCTGAAGCACAGGGCTTGCCAGGAGTTCACGCTTGAGGGTCTGGAATGCTTCCATTCCTTCCTCATCCCACTTGATCTTCTCAGGCTGTCTCGCCTTCGTCCTCTCGGTCAAAGGAAGGGCTTTCTCGGCGAAGTGGTCTACAAACTTTCGGTAGTAACCGACGAGGCCCAGAAATGATCGCAATCCTTTCTTGGTCGTTGGCGGTTCGGCTGTCTCAATCTTGTCCAACTTCTCTTCTTCTGGCAAAAGGTGTCCCGCTTCCAACACATGTCCCAGGAAGCTCACCTTGCTCTCCCCTATCTGGCATTTTGTTGGACGGGCGGACAACTGAACCTCTCTTAGCCGAGTCAAAACCTTTCTGAGTACCTCTAGATGTCTCTCCCATGTTGTGGTAGCCGCGAGCACATCATCCATGAAGTTATGAACTTCCTGCAATTCCAGTGGTTCCAGCATCAACCGCATGACCCGGCTGAAGACTGCACCTGCGGTCTTCAGCCCGAACGGCATGACCCGCCACTGGAACTGGCCTTGGGGTGTGGTGAAGGCTGTCATGTGCTTATCTTGTTCTGCCATGGGTATCTGCCAATACCCCTTCGACAGATCTAATTTCGTGAAGTACTTGGCATTCCCAAGCTGGGCGAAGATGTGTTCGATGTCAGGCATGGGTTCCGCGTCAAATCTCAACACTTGGTTAAACCTACGAAAGTCAACACAAAAGCGCATCTTCCCGTCCTTTTTCTTCACTAGCAATATCGGGGAAGAGTATGGAGACTTGGCTCGTTCGATGACACCCATCTTCAGCATCTGTTGCACTTCCTCTTTCACTACCTCTGTCTGAGAGTGGGGAAGTGGATACTGCTTCACGGATACGGGTCCTTCCTGTGTGACTTCCAAGGTGCATTCCGCAAGCGTACACCTAAGAGGAAGGTCAGTAAGTATATCGGAAAAATCTTCACACAAGGCTTGAGCCTGGGCCCTTTCTTTCTCCGTCAACGCTTGACTGATCTTGACGTCTTTCCAATTCTCCTCTGATTGGAGTGGTATGAAGGGTATAGAATGATCAATGGTTTCGGGCATGGACAGGTCAACGACGACAGGCGTATATCCTGCAGCGCAACTTTCATGGCAATCTTGGCTGGCTTGCATTTCCACACCTGAACTCAACTCCTCTGTCACCCTTGTCCCAACCTGACACTGCTCCCGGCGCAAGTATCGCTTGACGAGGTTGGCGTGAACCAATCTGTCCTTCCCTCGGATTCGGAGGCGGTAATCCCAGTCACCAACGCGCTCTACGACTCGGAACGGTCCTTGCCAGGCCAGCTGTAGCTTGTTGCGTTTAGTGGGCAGCAACAGGAGCACTTCATCACCGACATCATACCATCTCTCCTTTGCTTTCCTGTCATAGAGTTTCTTCTGCTTCGCTTGAGCCTTCCTCAAGTGATCTTGTGCAATCTTGCATGTAGTCTCGATCCTGTTCTTGAGATCTAAGACCAACT
The DNA here is from genome assembly GCA_017654935.2 of Phymorhynchus buccinoides. Classification (NCBI taxonomy): domain Eukaryota; kingdom Metazoa; phylum Mollusca; class Gastropoda; order Neogastropoda; family Raphitomidae; genus Phymorhynchus; species Phymorhynchus buccinoides. The sequence goes on along the minus strand of CM065681.1, from coordinate 20,350,623 downwards.
CTACCTCGGTTCGTTGCTCCTGGTCAGCGTCTTCCTTGACCCACACTTGCTTCAGTAGTTGCATCGGTCCCCTGACTGTCCTCCCGTACAGTAACTCAAACGGAGAGAACTGGGTGCTTTCCTGGGGTACCTCTCTATAGGCGAACAACACAGCGGGTATGAACCGATCCCACTCTTTTGGTTGGTCGATGCAGAGCCGTCTCAACATCTGCTTCAGAGTTCCGTTGAAGCGTTCCACCAACCCGTTCGCCTGGGCGTGGTAGGGCGATGTTGTCTCCTTGTGCACACCAAGCATTCGGTATACTGCTTGCATCATCTCGGATGTGAACTGGGACCCCCGATCTGAAATCACTTTTTCTGGAATCCCAGTCCTAGTCCACATGGTCCAAAGCGCCTCAGCCACTGTCTCCGTGTCTATCCGTTTCAGAGGGACTGCATCCGGGTATCTCGTTGCATAGTCAACCGTCACAAGGACGAACCGATATCCACGAGTTGAAGCTGGGATGATGGGCCCAATGAGATCAACTGCAACCTTGGCGAATGGCGTAGAGACTAGCGGCACTTTCCCAAGGGGTACCCTGGTATTGTGTCCTCTTGGAGTCGTCCTTTGGCAAACATCACACGTTTGGCAATAACTCCGTACGGCCTGGGCCATGCATGGCCAATAAAAATCTTGTTGGATGCGCTCCAGTGTCCGTTTCTTTCCAAGGTGGCCCGCCATCGGATTGTCATGGGCCATCTGCAATACGCTGTACCGCAAGCAGGTAGGAACCACCAACTGTCGATATTTGGCACCTCCTGACTCGAAAACCCTGAACAAAATCCCCTTGCTCTCTTCAAACCAGGACCTCCCGTTCTTCGTCTGTTTCGGTACGACCCCGACCAAGCTCCGGGGTTGTGACAGGGTGGTGTCTTTTTTCTGTAGGTCACCGATCTCGCTAGGTGTCACCTTCAATGCTGCCGGGATAGACACTGGATTCAGCACAGGCTTGAGCTTCTGCTGCTGTTCCTCCGCTTGAGCACGCGTCACAACAGCACAACTCGCAGTCGCCGGTAAGTCCGTAGAAACCATGAGCTCCTCCCCTCCAGCAAAAGTCACACGGTTTCCAACAAGGAGTGAGTGAATAGGCTTTTCAAGTGCCACGGCCCAAACGTTGCCCTTGAAATAAGGTGTGGATACTGCGATGAGTACGGTGGGCCTTCTGGCCTGAAACTGAGACTCAACACCGGATATCACACATTCGGGTCCCTGTAGTGCATCCTTGGGGACTAGATCGTTGTCAACAAACGTTGTACTGGCTCCAGAGTCTCTTATCGCATGTACTACTTTCCCCTCGACCACAGCTGCGAACACCGGGAAAGACGATGCAGCGTCGCCAGTAGTACCGAACGAAACGTAAACCCTTCCACCCCTGCCTCTTCCTCCTTGATTCTGTCGCTGGAGTTCATCGCGGCGAAGTTGGGGGCAGTCACGCTTGAAGTGTCCCAAGCTCCCACACTTGTAGCAGCCTTGTTGTTGCTTCTCGGTTTCCCGTAGGGGTGGTAGAGACGTTCCTGAAGAAACTGGGGTAGTCGTCGAATCCTCTCGTGCGTGACCCTTCTCGTTAAGCATGGTTCCCCCTCCGGGCCGCTTGTTCATATCCAGCCTGAGCGGTACCGCCCTGCGGACACGGCGAGCATCAGCATGGGCCTCGGCGATCTCCAATGCCTTCATGAAAGTCTTGGGTTTCATCTCGGACATCTTGAACTGGAGCTCCGGGGACACCCCCTGAATCAGCTGCTCAATGAGCACACAGTCCTCCAAAGATTGCTCTGCCGCCTCAACCCAGTAGTGGAGACTCCTCTTCAACCGCTCCCCAAACTGCTCAAACGTCTCGGCCGTCTCTTTCCGCATCGACCTAAACCTTTGGCGATAAGCCTCTGCAGTCATGTGTAGCCGCTGGCGCAGTGCCTTCCTCAGCTGGTTGTAAGTTGGGTCCGGGGGTAAATTTACAAAAGCCTCTTTTGCTTTTCCCGTCAAGTTACTGATAAGGTACAAGGCCTTCTTCTCATCAGGTATCCCATAGGCCCTAGCTATGGAGTCAAAATGTTCCAGGTAAATGTCTATGTCTTCACCAGGGAGATACATAGGGAGTTTCAACCGAGGCGGCTCCACAGCAAGGGCTCCCTCATTCGTCCTTTTGGGGCTATTCCCCTTGGTTAACTGCTCCAGTAGAAGGCGCTGCTGTTGCCGCTCGGCACGCCGTTCCTCGAGCTCTTCCTCAAAACGTCGCCTCTCCCCTTCCATCCGCTGTTCCTCAGCTTCCTTCTCCTCCTTCCGTCTCTGTTCCTCGGCGGCCTTTTCCTCCTTCCGTCTCTGTTCCTCCTGTCTATAACGCTCTTCCTCTCTCCTTCTCTCCTCAGCACGCTCCTCACGACGGCGCTCCTCTTCTCTGCGCTGTTTTTCCACCTCCAATTGCATCCAAAGCAGCATGGGGTCGGCAGGGGGCGGCTGATTTGGTGGATAATGGGCAGGCTGGCGTTGGATAAATCCGGGAGGCACGGTAAACCTGGTATCCTCTCCAGTCTGGAGCTTGCCCCTCCCGCGTCCCATAAACATCCGTGGCGTCGTCTCTGGGGTAAACACACCCAATGGCGCAGATGACAAAGTAGTAGTAGTAGTCACAGACCGGCCGGTGGTGACAATGGGTGTGGTCACGGTGGGGACACTAACAACAGGCGGGGCCTCCATACCAGGAAGGACTCCCACAGCACGGGTTCGTAATTGATACCTGGGCGCTGCAGCTCCCTCAAGGTCATGATCATCCGAATCCATGGTCACAAAGCTGGTCTTCCTCCAAATGATAATTTGTTTTTCTTCAAACACGCCTCCGAAACTAAACTAGAATCCTGGGTTTTGCGCTTCAAAATCCGGAAACCACCCACGACAACTAGGTCGCGATACTAACACACATACAAAAACTATTACAGCATTCCCATTCACGTTCTTTTTTTAATTTTTACCGCAAAAATTTATCCCGAAAGTTTTATTAAATTACGACACCAATTAATTTTTTTTTTAAATTTCCTACAAAAGCTTACAACCAAATTAAACCTTTACTCGTAAGATGAAAAGACTCATCCAGACACTCTCTGAACCACTCCATTGTTTATTGGCTCACATCCTCACAAATGGCTGCGACTAAAATAACTCTAAAGCAACCATAAATCTTAACAATTGCAACTAGACAGCCTAAAGCAAGTGAGGACAATAAATTTTAGAAGTCGTCAATTTCTTGTAATTAGCAACCATAAATTATCCGACGCACAGCAAATTCGCGAACGGCAAGCAAAATTTAATCCCTACCTAAATACCTCTCTAACCCTAGGCCAGAACAACTACTGGCACCGACGAGTCAAAAGCCGCTGGGGTGTGGTGATGCCTTCAAATTTCTTCTCTCTATTTGAGAGCCTGTTCTTTTCCCTTCACTATCTTACTCCTAAAGCCAAAAATACATGAAGTGAAATAAAACCAAAACAAAAGGAAAACTGCAATTCCTTATCTTTCTTCACAGCAAAAATGAAACTAGGAGGAGGGGGAAGGAAAAACAATCAGCAAGCCATGATCCCAGGGCAAGCGCAGGACTGGCAGCCGCGTTCTCTGGGAGCTGGCAGGGTCTCCGCCCAAGTTGGTCCCTGCACCCTCCTACCGCCCACTTAAACTAAGGTGTTCAGCGGCGCGGCGCGGGTGTGGATGAAATGCACAACCTCAGTGTTCACTGTCTACCCCGCATCTCCACCAATGTGTCACGATTTTGGCCCGCAGTTTTGCGCAAGACCGAAACCGGACTAAAAGGGTAGGGTCAAGAGAACAGACCAAGTAAACACTTAAGGCGCACAATCACCCAGACTCGCACACGCACACTCTGAACAAAGATTAAGCCGTGATTTTGTGTCTTCTTTGAAAATTATAATTTAAACAAAATGACAAGCCAAAAACATGGCGCCAGACAATGCGAACATGTAGTTAATATTTACATACAATTAAGGGTAAAGCAAAATTAACAGTAGCCAACAAGAACTCCTCCGCCTGATGCCCAGCCTTAAACAAATCCCGGAGTCCAGTGAAGGACTAAATACAGACCGACAACAAAACCCTCTCTTGACCAGTCCAACGAAGGACTAAGAAATTGACCCCGTGAAAATAGATTTCCCCCTTAACCCCTTCAAGGGTCGGAAAAACTGGCCATAAGTCGGCAGGAGCCCAAACAATGAGATGTTAACTGAATAATAAAGGATATTTAAAACAAACACCAGTCACTTGGTAAAGCTAGGACAGCTTTCCTTGGGTAGGCTCGGTATAACAGCACAGTTTCCCAAAAAAGAAGAAAATTATAATTACTGAAACTCTTGGCATTAATCACTCATATACCACTTTGTAGACAACTGTCCCTGCCTGAGTTCATGTCGGTCACTGTTTCCTCCCGGAAACACACTGGTCACATAACAAATATTATCTTTTAACACTTAGCTGTTTAGAAGCTGAATCCCCAGTCTGGGTTCTCTCACAGCACTAGAGAACCACGGCCGTTCCTCCACAGAAAGTCCCTCCGCTCTGAAGCTCCTCACACGGCTGGCCGTCGTTCTTCGGGAGCGCGCCGACCCTCCCAAGACAAGCTGTCGTCCTCCAAGGCGAGCCGATCGCTGGACAGGCTCCGTACCCAGCCGGCTGCTCTCGTCACCGCTGGCTGCTTGGTTTCCAGCGCCGAGGACTTAAGGGGACGGGGCAAGGAGGAGGGCAACAAGGGATGGCTTATGAAGGGGGGGGGGGGAAATGACGCGAGGACCCTCCCCGGCAAGGCGTCGGATTAGGGCGGGGTAGCACTCCAGTCTGTCCGCTCACAAAACAAGAAAAAGAAGTAGGCCTGCGAACAGGCCGGGTAAGTATCACTCTCAGTTCAGCCGAGTCATAGTGACCAAGGTTTGGATTTCATAGAAGCGGATTGAGAGATTAAGTCAAAAGCTTCTTAATTTTGGAATTTGGAATTGAAATTGAAATGGCCAAATTAAATTCCCAAAGAAAACTTCCTTTACAATGGCACTAGCTGAAACAATCACTTTAAAAAGATATATTAAAACTAAGAGGGTTAACATAAAAGGTTACTGTGTAAAAATGAAGACGAAACTAAACCAAAATAATAAAACAAGCTCAACCAAGTTGCACGGTCTGCAGCCCGACAGCTCACCCTGAAAACACAACTGCCGATTGTTTGAACAAAAGGGATATAATAAGGTAAGAAAATATCCTAACAATAAGGAAGAAAACGAAGAAAATTGATTGTTTGAAGGAAACTGTAGGACTAGAAAACTGTCGGACTAGTTAACTGTCGGACTAGTGAGACTGACAACAATTCTCGAAAATGCCAACCCAGGACTAAAACCATTTAAAAACTACCACCCCCGTTCAATTTAGACTTCTGAAAATGAATACAAACCTTCCCACACACATTACTCACCCATCAAACCCGTGACTGATACAATATTTACATGGGGTCCCAGAGAGACCCGAAAACCCCTAAGTTGGCGGGTAGGCTGACGAAGCTAAACCCCCTTGCTAAACTTAGACCCTGGCTTCCCACAAGAACAGAGCTATTCCTGTGGCGAAACACC
>CM065681.1:20329974-20332474 GCA_017654935.2 Phymorhynchus buccinoides | reverse complement strand
TCTAATGTCTCTGATTCCATCTTCCCTTTCTCTACATTCTCAGTCCATTCATCCTTGTCCTTTACCATCCACCCTTATCTAATGTCTCTGATTCCATCTTCCCTTTCTCTACATTTTCATGGTAGTTCCTTTATCAACTCTTCATGCTCAAACTTGTCTGTATCTCCGGTTTGCTTTGTCTGTTTGTCTATGTGTGTCTGTCTCTTTCTGTCTGTGGTTTCAGGTCTCTGTCCTCTCTGTGTGTCTTTCTCAGTCTCTGTCTCTCTCTCTCTCTCTCTCTCTCTCTCTCTCTCAGCTCTCGGGGTCGTCTCTCTCTCTCTCTCTCTCTCTCGTCTTCTCTCTCTCTCTCTGGCTCTCTCGGCTCCGGTTCTCTCTCTCTCTCCATCTCTCTCTCTCTCTCGCTCCTGTCTGTCTCTCTCTCTCTCTCTTCTCTCTGTATCTCCCTCTGTGTCTCGGTGTCTCTGTCTCTCTGTCTCTCTGTCCCTTCTGTCTCTCTCTCTTTTTTCTTCTCTCTGTCTCTTCTCTCTCTTCTCTCTCCCTCTCTCTCTCTCTCTCTTGTCTCTCTCTCTTGTCTCTGTCTCTCTCTCTCTCTCTCCTCTCTCTCGGTCTCGTCTCTCTCTCTCTCTCTCTCTCAAATCTCTCTCTCTCTCTCTCGTCTGTCTCTGTTTATTTATGGGTTTGTTTCGTTTGTTTAATAGTTTGATCTCCCTTTTCACCCCACCTTCCCATTGTATATGTGGCCCAAGGCCGATGTACATTAAAATATTTCTGAGTTCTCTCTCTCTCTCTCTGTTCTCTCTCTCGCTCTCTCTCTCTCTCTCTCTCTTCTTCTCTTATTCTCTCTCTTCGTGTCTGTCTGTCTCTGTCTCTCTCTCCCTCTCTCTCGCTCTCTCGATCCTCTCTCTCATCTCTCTCTCTCTCTCTCTCTCGACACAAAGACTGCAAGTCGCTGTCGATATTTTTTAAAAACATGTCTGTGTTGTCACTCTCTCTCTCTCTCTCTCTCTCAGTCTCTGGTCTCTCTCTCTCTCTCTCTCTCTCCTCTCTGCGCCCTCTCGTCTCCTAGAGTCTCTCCATCTCTCCTCACTCTCTCTTCTCTCGTCTTCCTCTCTCTCTCTCATCTCGTCTCTCTCTCATCTCTCTCTGGTCTCTCTCTCTCTCTTCAGTCTCTCTCTCTCTCTCTCTCTCTGTGTGTGCATACACTTGTCCTTTTTTATATAGAGAGAGAGAATATGTTCGTTCTTTTCTTCTTTATGCTTACTTTATTTTTCTCGAGGGCTGGGTGAAAAAAAGCATTGCATGCTTATTCTATACTATCCTCGGCCGGAAAATAAAAATTATTCATTCAATCATCATTCATTCTCTCTCCTTTTCTTCTCTTGCTTTTATTTATGGTTTGGCCCGGTCAGTCTGCATGCCCTATTGTTTGCTTGTACGTTTTTTCTTCACTATCTGTCTGCTTTACTTCATCATTGTTTCTGCGTCATTCTGTCTGCATGCTTGTTTGTCTAAGGTTGTGTGACTGTCGTCTCTCTCTCTCTCTCTCCCTCTCTCTTCTCTCTCTGTGTCTCTCTGTGTGCTCTCTCTCTCTCTCTCTCTCTCTGTCTCTCTCTCATCTCTCTCTCCTATTCTTGTTCTCTCTGTCTCTGTCCTCTGTCTGTCTCTCTCTCTCTCTCTCTCTCATCTCTCGTCTCTCCCATCTCTCTACTCTCATCTCTCCATCTGTCTCGTCCCTCTCTCTATCTCTCTCTCATAAGTTACTCAAGAGTATATAGCATTAGATCTTTTACATTTTTCTTACAAACTTGAATACCACAAAGCAATAATGATGCAGCAACCTTAATTATTTCAGCAAGATTTCCAATCAATCAATCAAGATAGAATGACAATATAATCATAACAAAACCAAGATTTGATTTGTTCTTAAGCTAGTTTAATTTATTCTGGTGGAACACTCTGGAATTCGATCCCGTCACATATCAAAGAAACAAAAAGCATGAACTCCTTTGAAGCAGCATACAAACGCTTTTTATTTGATAGAATGGAAACAGATACATCAATCCAAGTGTAATTTGTGATCTATAGTGTCATTTATAATATCATAAGTTTATTTTATTTCTCCCCTCTATTCCTGGTATAAAAGCATAAATCATGCATGGTTTGTCTATTCTACTTGGTGATTTGAATGCTGTGTGCCATTATTATATACAGAAGATTGTGGCATAGGCCTAAATATTACCCATGTGCCATTTAAATCAATCATTGTACCTTTCCCCGCCTCCAAGCCCTCTCCCCATCACCTTCTGTATTAGTCTTGTACATTGATGATGTACATAGTGCTGTGTTATGTTATTTTTGAATATTTACTTTTCTTGAATGCTTTGTAGTAGTAGTATTGTAACGCAAGTGCTTCATTTTTTGTGTTTATTTTTGTTGGTTGACCTTTGTTTTGCCTCAGGGCCTTGAGTGTAAAAGCAAATTGTAATGCTTATCTTTATAA